>BDMV01000003.1:22755314-22908782 GCA_008326285.1 Oryza officinalis | reverse complement strand
CTAACGTCTATTTTAGAATCCTCCCACGTAATCAAACGGACCAACCTGCTCCCCATCCGTATGCAAGCCGCGGTTGACGCCAAACCCCCCCCCCCCCCCCCCCCCCCCCCCCCCCCCGAGCCAGAAAAGCCGTCCTCGCCCACACGGCCTCCCAGCCGTCATTCGTCGTCGCCGTTGGCGTGAGTTGTCTGCGCGGCGGACTCACCTCCGTCGCCCGCTCCCCCGCTCTCCCCGCCCCATTCCGCCCGCTCCCCTCCGTCCCTCGCACATCGCCTCCCCCTCCCTCTCCCCACCTTCTCCGCGATTAAGCCCCTCCATGTCTGTCGCGCATCGCCGATCCGCGTCGCCACCGCTACCTCACAGGTCTTGGGTCTCCGCCGCTGACCACCACTCCGCCTCCCTCCCCTCACAGCCGTTGTCGCCTCGAAGATCACCGTCGCACCACCACCTCAAGTCCCTCCCGACGCAAGCGCCGCCGACCCCAAACCGATGGGAACACCGCCAACTCCCCTCCCCTCATCGTCGATCTGGCCTCATGGGGTGGGAGCTCGAGTGGTGGTGGCTGAGATTGGAAGGGGAAGGATGTGTGGCGCCACAGCTCTTCTCGGTGGTTCAGCCTCCTATCCTCCATCTCCCTCTCCACCGCTTCCACGCTGCAACGCACGCCGCCCGCGGAGGGGATACCCGCGCCTGCCGACGCCCGTGCGGGCCAAGTCCTGCCCGTCGTCGTCATCCACGTCCGCCTCTACCGAGGATGACGCCGCGTCGTGCTGCTAGTCCGAATGGGGTCCACCTTCACCGACTTCTCCGATATCGACGGGATCGCGCTACCAGCCGCGCCCTGCGAGAGCCCGCCGCAGCTCGGCCCAGCTTCCTGCCGTGGGGGCCGTCTCTCGTCGGAGCTCCGCTCGTCGGTGCCTGAATCCGGTGGATCAGTGAGGACGTTGAACCCGCTGCGCTACCGCTCGCTCAATTCGGCCCTGTCGGGTTGCCCGGCGCCGGCGGGGAAGGCGGTAGTCAACGCTGCGAAGAAGCGAGCGAAGAAAGCGCTCGTCGAGCGCTTCGACTACTCGGCGCGCGCGCACTTGACCCACACGACGCATACATCAGTTGGACTTAGCACACGGCCTCGATCCAAACATTGACAAGAAGTCTGTTTCTGAATGGCATCCTCGACGCCTTGAACAATTTGGTTGAAGAGTTCAGTAATTCGCTTGAGATTGCCATGTTCCTTGCGAAGCTCTGGTTTGTCCTGGGGAAGTATTGTTCTGTGGAATTGGAGCGTGACCGGGCAATCTGTATGGAGGAGACTACTGATCCTAGGGAGGAGGATGTGCCTTTTGGATCTATCCCCGGAGAGAAGCCTGAAGATAGGAAATCTTATATCCGCACAGAGCTCAAAAGTTTGCTCCAGAAGCGAGTCTTGTCGTGTAGAGATACTGGTGCTCATTGGCAAGCGAGAAGCAGGACAGCTTTCGATTGGTGGGACTCAACTCTTTGCATGAACACTTGATGTTTTCTATCAAGATGACCAGGAGGCTGCAAAGACCATATCTGATGCACTCAACTTTGTCAAGAAAAACAAGTCATGGAGGTTCTGTATTTGTCCCTACTGCGTTGGCAAGAAGATCCCGGACATCGATTCGCTCTTGCAACACATGCGCAACAAGCATCCGGAAGGGGGTTTCTGGACGAAGCTGCTGTCAGTTTTGGATCCAAAATCGATCTCTGATACATATCAGGGTGATCATTTCTCGGACAATGCAACAATCTGTCAAGATTCAGAGGAGAATTATGTCTTACATTTCAAAAGGATGGATGATATTTTTAAGTACTTGTTTCTTCGGGCTGCTGACAAAATTGAAGAAAAGCCATTTTCTCAAATACGAGAGGAAAAATGCAGAAAAGGAATTTTTATCCTTGAGAAGATTAAGCTAAAGCTGAAGAATGCCCCCACAGATATTTTAAGCTCTGAGGTTTGAGAATCTTCTGTTTTGCATGGCCTTGTTTCAACATTGTTTTTATTAGATTTACTCATACTGGTAGCCATCTTTGATATGTTGCAGTTCAATGAGGCTTGTGCTGAAATCGGAGACCTGTGGCATTATTTTTTTTAAATCTCTCTTATGGATTATCAGTAGCCATCTCACCGCTTGCAATGTGTTTCATATCGGTATGTTACGTCTGAAGGTTCTTGTTTATGTATAGTTATCCATCTGTTCTCCCTTACTGAGTCTATAATCTTAACACGACCGGTTACTAAAATGCATGACTGAAGATAAAGAGGTTGCCAGTAATAGTATTGATGCTGCTGCTATTAATGCAGTATTTCCTTTTGTTGATCTCTGTCCTGATATTGATGCAATATTTCCTAACGTTGATGATGCCCCTGACAGCAATGATGCTGATACATCAACATCAGGTTATTCAGAATTTCGGATCCTCTTTCAATGCAACCTGTCTTGCTTTGATACATATCTTGTTATTTTCATGCATCTCTCAAATTATATATATCGGCAGGAACCTAATAGCTACCCCTAAAAATGCAACCCACGTGACTTCTATTCAAATAAAGAAACCAGTAGTTACTTCAGTTTAATTTCATAATGTGATAAACGTAGTATCTACGCTTGTGCGCACATTTTAACTCTTTTTAATAACCTGCAATGAATCATCACATAAAAATTTTATTAAGAAAACAATTCCAGTTGTTTGGTAGTATTAACATTACTTAGTTGCTTTGTTTTCAGGAGAACTTTAACATTCCCTATCCAAAAGCTAATTATCACATGGTCTAATCATTCCTAAAAACAGTTAAACCTCTTTCAATTATTAGTTGTACCTATGATTTATTTGTTAATGTGAACATAGTAATTTATTTGTATATATGCATCCTATATAATCATTTGAGTATCCTGTTGGACTAAATAGTCCGTTAGATTGATCAGGACTCACCACCATCACTACGGATTTTTTAAGTAGTAGAAATTATTAGGCATAATAGATCGTGACATTTGCTCATGTGGTTGGATATTGTGTCACCCTTATTTCATCTCGGTCATGAAAATCACTCTATCAAAAGGTAATTATATGTTAAAATCGTAAAAATAAAATCAGACATGGTCTTATAATGAAAATAAGAAATAATCTAAAACATGCATATAAGGGGAAGCGGAAGTAGAATATCTCATATGTGGGATGACGAATGGAAGTCCGTTGCCTGGGAGCTAACTTTGTGCAAAAATACGATCGATGATGGCCGTTAATACCTTAAAGATATATAAATATAAGATTTCATGTGACACATTATTATATTGTATTATGATACTCAAGATATTATAAAGGTCGGTGAAAAAAAGAAGGCAAGGCTCCACGGGAAATTAAATCGCTAAAGAAATATCACATCTAATAATGTTTTCACGCCATCATATTTAATTTTCATGTTGCCCATAGTAATTCATTTACATTTTCATGGAAAAATCTATAGTATTTTTTAACACGATATACAATGTTGATTAATAATCCTTATCGTCTATATTAATTGTTACATTTAATCACTGTACGAATTAAAAAGAGCATGTTTAGTGACAATAAAAAGAATTTCACTGGATATGCTCCGGGGAAAAACACAAGCATATATCTCTATGTACTTACTGTTTTCACATGATAACAGCTAGAAAGAGGAAAAGAAAAAAGAAGAGGACGTTCAACAGATCAAATTGGCAATCAGTTCACATGTAGACTGTCGATGACATGGGACCGGGGGTGTCGAGACCAAAGGGAAGGGCGGCCACAGTGATTCACGTGACCCGTTTCCCCGGAGGGGTCGGGCCCGAGGGTGACGTGGCGGCTGCCCTCCCGGTCTCCCCCCGGGGTCGGGCCGCTCCCGATTCTGCCCCGAGAGCTGGGGCGCCCCGACCCCCTGTGGTTTTGGTGCCACGTGTGCAGGTTAGGTGAGCGTGGCAGAGCTCACCTAACCGCATTTATGGCGGTTCAGACGAGCGCACTACGCCGCATTTAATGCGACGTGGCGCATGCCTATCCGGTCCGTGACCGGTCACAGCGAGTGACCGATCACAGACCAGTCAGATCACGGGTTAGGTGGCGCCAGGCGGCCTGCGGCACGCCTCGCCCCGTCCCGTCAGAATGATGAGAGCCCTCTATCTCTCATCATCCCAGCCGGAGCTAGCGTGCCAACTCTCGGAGTTGGTACGTCAGTCCCGGTCAGATGCATTCCAGATTCCGGCGCAGGCGATACGAGAAAGTCGCCCGTCATTTATGAAGGTTGAAACGGGCATCCCCCGGATGGGTCGGCTAGCGAAGCAGAGGCGTGCTGCGGCGTCTGTCAGAGGCTGCTTCCGGCAGTAGGATAGCCCTAATTGTAAAAGTTTGTTTTCTTTCTTAGGCAGCTCGTGGCCCGTGTGGTAACCCCTTGCCATATAAAAGGAGGCCCAGGCCTAGGAAAAAAAAGGGAGATCCCGATCGGACTCTGGCTGATTCGCTCTAGAGGCTGGACTCTCTCTGGATCCTTTCACTCTCCCAGATCTACCAGAACACAGGAGTAGGATATTACGCTTCTTAGCGGCCCGAACCTGTCTAAACCGCCTGTGTCCACGCGTTCTTTCTCGCTGAAATCCCTCAGATCAGGGGCTAAGAATCTCACCTTGCGTCCCCGGTCGAACCGGCAAAGGGGGACCTGCACGGTCTCCTGGTGAGGAGTTTCACGCTCCGTCATAGATGATCATAGCGATCGGAGTAGGGGGCAACCATTGGCAGTGCAGCCGCCATGGCGAAGGCAGTGGCTGTGGCAGATTAGGAGGGGCAACAACACGTTGGTGCACAGAGGGCGTCAGTCATCACTGTATGCCAGGGCCTCAAGATCTAGCGATTATCTGTTCAGCGGGACCTTCGTCAACACTTACCAAGTCACTAGCACAACTACACAAGCAGGGCACGCGCCAAAGCCCGGAGCATACATATCCATCTACAGGCTACAGCAACACGGAGCTAGGAAAAACGCGAAGAGACCGAGGAGATCGTGTTGGCGCCGTCGCGGAGGCAAGCAGAGTAGACCAGAAAGAGGCATTCAACGCCCAAGTCTAACGCACGAATGACGTGCGCGCGTGCGGAAGGCGGGATGACAGCGGTTATCGAGATGAGATCAGCGGGTACTAGGTACACGACCTACGGACCTACCCGTCAAAGTTCATGGCCATGCATGTACATGTAGCATGCAGGTTCGTGCCGTTGTTCAGGTCGAGAAGGGGATGATGAATTATTCGTCCACTACCGTCCTGCCGTGATCACGGCCTCTTGCCTCCTTGGTCATTATCCTCGACACGAAAAAGAAGCGTTATTGTGAGTGAGAATATATATGAGATGATATTAGATTGAATCAAAGATGACCACACGGGTTTTAGTGGGATCGCTGATTGGTACACAAGGAGCGATGACGAACGAAGAGCAGCACGACGCATGAAGGACAAACAACTGACGAACGAACGAATATGATACCAATTAGGATGGATGGAGACGGAAGACAAAAACATTATGAATTTTTAAGTAGGTAAAGATAAAGATCTGTTTTTGTTGGAAAAGTCTGCCATGCCCATTGTGCATCTTCCACGTGTCAGAAAACTTAGCGTGCCATATGGACCAATCATCTGGCTGGAACCCAGCCAGCTTGAGATTAATTGATTTCTGTCATTGTTGAAAGATTTATTTTATATTTTTAAAAATTAAATATAGGAATAAAAAAACCGCCAAATAACAACTCTTTTGGAGTTGCTGTAGACGGAGGTATAGAGTGCGCTGAGATCCATTTCCACTGTATCGGGCCACATAATCGGTAAATCCAGACGAGGCCTTGCCTCCCAGATCCATGGGCCGGCCCATCTTATGGGCTAGGAAATGGCCACGGGCCACCGAGCAAATTACCACTCGACCCCCACTCTCCTCGAAAAAGCGAGGCGGCCTTGGGTGGGAAAACCCCCACCTCCTTCCCGCCCGAACCCCCAAACTCCCCCGCCGGCCACCGCCGCAACTCCAGCGATGTCGGCGTCCGCCGCAACTCCAGCGATGTCGGCGTCCGCCGCCGCCGCCGCCGACTGCACGCCCCCGTCGCAGAAACCCCCTCTCCCCACCACGGAATCCGTCCTCCGCATCGCCTCCCGCGACCCCTCAGCCGCGGCGCCCCTCCTCCCGGCGCTCCCGCCCGACGGCCTCGATGACCTCCTCTCCTCGCTCTCCCCGGCCTCGCCTCCTAACCACCTTGCCCTCCTCCCCGCGGTGCTCGCCCTCTCGCCCTCCCCCACCGCCGCGGCCGCCGCACTCTCCGCTCTCCTCTCCGCGCCCAGCTGGCCCTCCCCGACCCTGCTCGCCGTCGCCTCCCTCCTCCGCGACCTCCCCGCGGCCTACCGCCACCGTGTCCCGGCCTTCGTCGTGAAGGTCCTCTCCCTCCTCCCCGCCGCCGACGCCCAGGACCTGCCCGCGCTCGCCTACCAGCTCCTCCTCCTCGCCTCCAAGCTGCTCCACCCGCGCGCCGTCCTCTCCGGCCTCCTCCGCTTCTTCGGCGGCCACCGAGGCGCCCGCCTGCGCGCGCCGCCGTCCATCGCGCGGCAGGTGGAGGGGACCGTGCTGATGCACGTCGCCTTCGTGGTCAAGCAGGACCCCGCGCTGGCGAGGGAGGTCGTGGCCGCCGTCAAGGCCGACGCGGCGGGGACGCTCAGCGGGTTCGCTGTGGCGGTGCTGCTGTCCGTGGCGCGCGTGCGGAGGTTCAACGACGCCGCGGTGGGCGTGCTCCGGGACGCTGTCATCACGTCTCGCCGGGATTATCGGATATCACGGTGAGGGAAAATGGCTGAAGGCTGAAGCTATTTGAGGTGTTTAGCTTTTGTCAAGTAGTACAAATTTGTTCTGATTGGGTGATTGCTGTTTTTAGGCGCTGCAAGTGGTTGCCGGATTGTCTGAAAGGGGAGTGCGCCCAGGCTGCTAACTGCGTGGAGAAGGCATTACTGAAAGCTGTGAGTGATTCTTATTCCGAAGCTTCGATGTGAATCATGAAAGGGATGGAGTTTGTGATTCTCGGTTATCTCGGTGTAATATTTGTTGGATCATATATGTAGGTGGGCGAGAGCATTGGTGGGAGGGAGCATGTTGTGCCAAGCATTGTTCAAGTGGGTTTTCTCCTGTTGGAGGCCTCAGATACTGACAGAAAGGAGGGAGTTGGCTCCAATGAAGGGGTTATGAGCACTGAAGAAGTAGGTGTTGATATGCTCAAGTCATTGTTTGATATCCATGGAATGGCACGAACTGAGGTATGTGTAAAGTCATTGTCATCTTTGTGTTATCCTGTCAATTATGGGTAGCTGCTTAGTTTGTTTAATATCATGTTGTGTGTTTCTAATTTATCTACTTGAGGTCAGATAATCGAGCAGTGCAAGTTCCGGATTCTCTCCGCGAAGCCTTCTCAAAGTTTACCAGTCATTAGGTAATATAGGCTCAGGATCCTAATTGCAACTTTTATATAGTCTTCAATTCAACATAAACTTAAAAAATTATCTGCCCCTACAGACTGCTTCGAGGTTTAGTTCGTACTCATCCATTTCAAATGCTTGAATACATTGCGCACCTTAAAGAATTGCTGGACTATTTTGCATTCTTGAATGACAAGATATCAACTGGTCTGATCAACTGTATCCTGCCACTCACAAAGTTTAGCCGTGATCTAAAGGTGTGAACTTAACTTTAAATCATACCTATGAGGTTGTAAACAGCAGTATGATGATTGTTGTAGAGTTCAATTATACAGGATTACATAATATTGGTTATAAGGAAGGCCATGTTCAAGCGGGAGGATGCTGTGCGGATTGCTGCCACAAATGCTATTATTGAACTGATTATTGCAGAGAACAAGCATAAGAGAAACGAAGCAAATCCTTTTCAAGACTCATCTAGTCAACCAAGCTCTAGCCAGCAACCTGAAACACATTTAGAGATTGCTGGGGGTCTCTTTCAAGAACTGAGTGGATTACTTCGCAGATGTTTCATGCAGCAGGTGTAAATTCTTTACAAATATATTGTAACTCTCATTTGTTTATCTTCATATCTAGCAAGACATGTACAAGTCCCAAAATTGTTATTTTGCTGTTACAGGCTAGAGTCAAAGAGGTCTTGTACAATGGACTCATACAAATTGTTATCTCAGATCCGTCTATTGCTGAGAACGTCCTTGATTTCCTTTGGCCACACTTCCTAAACTATTACACAGAGGTAAACACTCCCTGAAGGATTCTTGTGTTCTTCTCTGTTCTCTTGATACTGTAGATTCTATTAGCAAGCCAAATGAAGTTCTCATGAGTTGTTGTTGCCTGACTTTCTTTAGCATGCAGAATGTCCCCTTAAAATTGACTCATGTTTTAAAATCGAGAATGCCAAAGTAAGCATTGTGGAACCAATAGATTGCCTACTGTCATGTATCTCATGTATTCTTCAAGTTCAACAAAATAGTAAATGTGAACGACCACGAGATGCATATTGGAAGTGCTTCGGGTTTGCTCCTTCGCAGGATAATGAGGTTTGCTCTTTCATAACTTACTGATATCCATACGAGAGGCTTCAATCATATTATGTTTTCTATTTTTTATGACCTAAGCTACCGCCAGGTTGGAAGATTATCATCAAGTGACTTATTTGTGAAAGCTTTATCAAACACCCAGAAGTACTTGAGGAAATGTCTTGCAGAAGGTTTGTGATAACCTAATATAGATGCAACCCATTAAAAGTAGTATTCAATACGCCTTTGTGCTACAATTCATATTTTGATTTCTTCCAGATCAACGAGGGCAGACCCAAGAAACCTGTTCTCTTTCTTCAGATTTGGACACGGCTCATTGCCATAATTTTGCTATGATTGGAATCATTGAGGTTTTTGTCGGTTTTGGTGCTTCAAAACTAGAGAAAGTAGCTGATGAGCAAAAGGAAATGCTAGAAAAAGAAATACTGGACCTTATTGATGCACATAGTAGCTTTGAGAGGAAAAAAAGCAAGAACAAGGAGAAGATTGCGCAAAGAGCAGGGAATTCAAGTGATTCTACTGCAAAGCAGACGAATGGACCCAAGGAGTATTACAGTGCAACACTGCACAAATTAAATGAAAGGAGGGAGACCTTTATGGATTCAAGTTTATATGAACTTGTAAGGATGTGTGTGAAGCAGTGTGATGCTGATAACCTTGAAAAATGCAGTCAGCGTCCTAGCCAATCTAAATTCAACCAATGCTCCAGTCTATTATCTTTTGTTCTGAAAGCCTGTCTTGGAATGTTCAAATCACTTGCAGCCAAGGGAAGTGGAGTGACAACTGGAAATGTCAGAACTGTGCTGTATGAAGATGTAAAAAAGTTAGTGGGGCCAATGATGCAGCTTATATGGTGGCTAATGCTAGATGCAAAGCAAGAAAATGGTGGAACCAAGAGGAACTTGACCCAAGCGAAGAAACACATGGATAGCAAAAAGGACCAACTGTATCTGGCATTGACATGCCTAACAGAAATGTCTAAGCTAAGTGTTCCAGAAGATCAACCTGGTGATATTATTGATGTCCTGGTATCTTCAGCTCCGCCAAATATAGAAGATATGGTGCATTGCAGCCAGCTTCTTGGCAGGAACGACACTGATTCAAATACAGGAAGTGTCCATGTTTTTCTGAATATATTGAAGATGTTATATGTTCGAGTTCTTTCCCAGTCACTACCACGTGAATCTGAGGTAAACCTATTTGTAATCTGGACAGTAAAGGAACGAATGATGACTTGATGATTTTTTACTGCATTAAATTAGTCAAATAGGATTAACAGTTAAACTTAGTCAGCACGCCGAACGAATACAATTAAATAGTACACTAGATGCTTCTGCACTATCATTTCGTTACAATATTCATAGATGGATTATTTCACGCATTCCCTGTTGATCACTTATCTTTATGCGCAGCAGTTCCTCACAATTGACTTCCAAGCAATATAGACATAGCTTGTTCTGCCCTTTTTTGTTTCTGGTAGAAAGTACTGGCAAAAAGTTTGCAACATGATTCAACCACCTTGTTTCCTTTTCAAGTATGGAGCATGCCAAATATAATGTTCTATGGTTTAGAAATAGCTATTCTAGAAGAGTTTTCGTGAAAGAGGCATGTGGATAATTAGAATTAAGAAGTTTGGTGTTTTGCTTTGGTGGTAAACTGAAATTCTTGTTCATATCTGTAGGCTGTAACTGAACTGATTCTCAGCATATCAAGAAAGCTACATCATGAACAAAGTCACCTTGTTGGACATTGGGCTGCAAGTTTGTGTCAAAAAACTATTGTCCAGAATCCAAGCATTGCGCAGGAGATGGTAAAACTTGCTGTCCATCTTATGATAGCTCCAGATGACCTGATTCTTGTGCATGAATTGACTGCAGAGTTGAAGTTGATAACCTCTGGAGAAGAGGACTCGAGAGATTCGTCAGAGACATTTCCTGTTATAAATTGTAAAACAAAGAATTCGCTAGCTGCTGTCTTTCTTCAAATGGTTGAATCATCTCTTACTGAACTGGATTGGGTAATTGGTAAGCTTAAGGTAATGCTTGCATTAGCTTATGATTCTACTAATATTGATGAGGATGATCAACCTGCTGATGAAAGGACGCAAAGGCTATATTTAGAGGAAGCACTGTACTCAAGATCAACATTCGTAGTTCATGTCCTTTCGTCTTTTGCACATATGAGCCTTAAGGGTAGGGCATAAGGTACCAGAATACACCCTTTCTATTCAAATCCTACATGCAGCCTGACTTCATTGTTTCATTTTCAGATTCTCAGGCAGAACAGTTTCTGAAACTGACTGCCAAGTTCTACAAGCTATTGGCTCGCATGGCCAAGTCTGAGATTGCACCTAAGGGATACAAACAAGTCATGCCAGGTCTCAAGTTTCAGAAATTGGCAGAAGTCACTTGCAGGATGCTTACTGCTCCACTTTACGTCTTCGTCGCTTTAGTTCAAGAGGTCTGCTCACCGCATAAACGCACCTTTGATGCTTATATGCTTTTTATGGCTTGAGTTTACTTGCAGCTTGTTTTACTCCTGCCCTTCATTTTCGGTTGCAGAACCAGCAAGCGTCAAAAAGAGGAAGCCTGGCGAGGATCAAAAGAGAGAGCAAATGCATTCCAGATCTTATTTTCCAGATCGAAGATTACGAGAAGTATCTAATCCAGCTGAGCAAGCTTACAAAGGTGAACCTCTTGAAGCATGCCAAGCGTAGCGTGGCAAGAGATTTTAAGATTCAATCGAAGGACGAACAGGAAAGGAATTCTACTCCAGCCAGAGCTGCGTCATCTGAAAATATGCCTGAGGAGGACGCGGAAGGTCCAGATGAAACAAATGGTGATGAAGACCCACAGGCAAGTGCACGCAGTGATAATACAGTTGAAGATTCTGAGTCTGATGAAGAGGAGGAAAGAGTCTTAGCAAGACGGAAAAGAGCTAAGACAAACAGCATTGTCCAGGATTCTGATGAAGAAGCAGAAGACGAGTAGATTTTGCTTAGGGTTGATCACAAATTCAAAACATAAGTTATAGCTGGCGTCAAGCCAAAGGAAGATAAGAGTAAATAGCAATAGATACTACCGACCAGTTTTTGGATGTTCTCAATTTCTCATGCACAGTATATATAGATAATGTACTAAAAGCAACCTTACGCTCTTGCCCTTGTTCAATTTCTTGCAAATTTCAACATGAAGTATACTTTTACATCATAATATGCTTCGTTAGCACTAGAACACAACCATAAACCCTGTTTGAAATAGATTTTTTTCGCGGATTATTGATGTGAATTGTTTACATGATAAATTAATATTTAAGAAATAAACTTCATAAATAGGTTTAAGAAATGCAGTAGAAGAAAGTTATTTTTGAAATCATATTTTTATAATATTGGAGCAAATAATCGGTGGTAAAAATCTGGAAGGAAGCTGCAAAGAACCAGGGCCAGGCTTCATTGGACGAATAGACGGCAGCGATGAGATATACTCGCTGTAAGGATGAATGGACGGCAGCGATGAGCCGATGAATCACGAATGGCAGCCTGGCCCAACCCAACGTAGAGTGAACTTGGCTCGCCCAAACCCATTCGGGTCGAGTCCACCACACCTATATAAGCTTCACTCTCTCGTCTAGCCCCCAAAACCCTAGAACTCACCCCCCCTCCGCCGCCGCCGCCGCCGCCGCTCCTGACGCCGCACCGCCGCGCGCCGCTGCCATGGTGACCTCCCTTCCTTTCTGCTCGCGCGCCGTCTCCGTCTCCTCAGTCACTAACTGACGCCTCTCTCCTCCTCCTCCACTCGTAGGGTATCGACCTCGTCGCCGGCGGCCGGAACAAGAAGACCAAGCGCACGGCGCCCAAGTCCGACGATGTCTACCTCAAGCTCATCGTCAAGGTCAGTTTTCTCTCGCCCGCGCCCGCACCGATCCGGTGCCGTCGTCGTCTTCGCCATCTAGCGCTCCCTCGTCTGGATTTGAGTTTCGTTGCGTCCCGATCTGTGCGCAGCTTTACCGCTTCCTGGTGCGGAGGACCAAGAGCCCCTTCAACGCCGTGATCCTGAGGCGGCTCTTCATGAGCAAGACCAACCGCCCCCCGCTCTCGCTCCGCCGCCTCGTCAGGTTCATGGAGGGCAAGGTCTGCGTTGGTCTGCTCCATGTTCGATTCGGTTGGCGTCGTCTTGTCGATTTCGTATGGAACTCATCTCGGTTTTGTTGCTGGTTGTATACGCGCGCGCTGCAGGAGAACCAGATTGCTGTGATCGTGGGCACCATCACCGACGACAAGAGGGTCTACGAGGTGCCGGCGATGAAGGTGGCCGCGCTCAGGTTCACTGAGACCGCGAGGGCCCGCATCGTGAACGCCGGTGGCGAGTGCCTTACCTTCGACCAGCTGGCGCTCCGCGCTCCTCTGGGCCAGAATACGGTAATTTCTGCTATTCGATTCTGAATTATAATGCCTACTTGATGCTCGTATGAACATTTTTATTGAGTGGTGATGAGTCCCAACACTGTTTGTTTAATGAGTATACTGGAAATGTTTATGAGATTTTCCTAGATCACAAATAATTTAGTGCTCAGCTCCATTGTTTAGGTTTGCTTGTGATCTGCGCTTGATGAAACATTGCATGCCTAGAAGTTAAGTTGTGAAATTGAGTTTTTTTAGTTGAACCTAGCACTGCCAATACTCTTGTTGTCTCTCAATGACGAGAACAAAGCAGACGGGCGGTCAGAACCTGATGCTGTGTTGAGTGTCTGCATGTTTGTGCACTCCTTTTATGAAGTGCATCTGAGAGTGGGAACAAGTAACTTTTGCTTTCCTAGTTGCCTTAACTTTACTGGCTTATGTTCTTTGCCTGTAATACAAGTTAGTTTGCCTGTAACGAAGAGGTGTTAATAGAAATGTTCATATAGATGAGTACTGATACGGGAAACATGGGCGTCATAATTTTAAGCACAATCCTGCACTTGTTAATTTCTTCTTGGAAAACTTCATGAATGCTGAGGAGGTATAACAGGTGCATAGATCTAAATGGTTGTCTTACCAGCCCATTGCATGACTACATGGTTGCTTTGGTGCCAAATGGTCTAACCAAAATTTACTATTTATTTTGTCTTGTGGTTCTTTTGAGTTCAGTTTTGTTCTTTTTGTGGGGCCATAAATTTTACTTGGAACAGCTGCTAGTATTTGAGCAACTTATTTTCTCAATTCATTTTGCTTTTGCTTTGAAATTATGATGAAATAATGGCATATGATGCACAATCTTATCCTACACACTGAATGCAATGTGTGGACAAATACTCCGCTTATTATCTGATGCCACTAGCTGAATAGCTGATCTTTTTGTGTGACATACGAAATGGAAATTAACTGTTGTTTGTTTCATCTTACTGTGACAAGATGTGATAAGCATCTTTTGTGTTTTGCTTCTTTATCTGTATGAACCTGTGGTTCTAGTTACATGGTATGATTTTCTACAATGGATATGCCACTGAAGTTAATGTGTTTATAAGGGCTGCAGTGATTGTGGTATATTCTCAGCATTCTTGCTACCCTTGTTTGATGTGTGCAAGGAGTTAATCTTTGAAATGTTTGGAATTCAATGATAAACATGTGTTATTTTGCTTACTACTAAGCTTAAATCTGCTCTATTATGATGCTTTAGTTTTTTTTTGTGCCCTTGGGATGCCCACAGTGATAGCGCTTTGTGCCCTTGTTCTTTGCACATGCCAGAAATTCTCACAATCGGCAATTCTGCATTATTACAGGTTCTCCTGAGGGGTCCAAAGAACGCCAGGGAAGCAGTGAAGCACTTTGGTCCTGCTCCTGGAGTGCCACACAGCAACACCAAGCCTTACGTGCGCTCAAAGGGAAGGAAGTTTGAGAAGGCAAGAGGAAGGAGGAACAGCAAAGGCTTCAAGGTCTAAGTTATCGCCTGCTATTCGTGTGGTTGCACTGAATGGGCTACATAGCTCTTGTTTCAGTTTCAGAGTTCTTGTGTTGTTACTCAAGTGCCAGGATCCGCTAAATTTTGTTCGAATGCCATGCACTTTGAATCAGAGAATTACAAATGTTGCCAAGCACGTTAGGCTCTCGTATGTGTATCCCAGCTGCCGCCTGATATTGTGTTTTTTCACTCGAATTCTTAACACTCAGATTTCAGGATGATTTTAGCTTGTGCTAGATTTTCGGGTCGATTTGATGTCGAATCCAGAATCCTGGTGGCTTAAACATTGATCCACAGCCTAAAACCCTAATTTATGCCACAGTGGTTCTTAGGACATGTCACAGGGGTTCTATTCGTCTGTAGCATAACGATTAGTCTCCAGCGATTGTATCCCTAAACGAGGTCATATGATCTTATGTTTCTATTTAGTATGATCTTATGTTTCCGTTTAGTGGATCATATCATGTACTTTCATGCTAGACACTTACCAAAGCTTGAACGCCTTCATCAGATTGGAACATGTTGAATTCCTGACTAGTGACAAATCACGCTTTCACCACACCGGCAGCCCACTCACTTTTTGGGGAGCTTCTGAATCAATCACTTCTTTGAGCAGTCAGCTTTTCGTTTAGATTTTAAAAAATTGTAACGTAAAATTCAGAAAATAAAAAAAAAACTAACTACCAATCAGTTGTTTATTAAAATCGTAAGTTTCTTCAAACAGACCTTTAGTTCGGCCCAGATGACTGAGCCCATCCCGTCTTTGCCGGCCAACCTCATTTCTGTTGCACGAGAGATCGAGAATTTCAAATCCATCACCGCTGAAATCTCTCGTAAATCATAGCGGATGATATCCTTAATGGCTAATCTGAATTTCATCCATGCCACACCGGGCGCCGTTGTACGTAAGGACGGCGAATCGGCGATGCATCCGGACCGGTATATATAGGCACCATTCACTCCTTCCTCTTATCACGTACGGAATCGTGTACATGTGTTCGTTTTCACGGGAATTAGACCAACATATTTTCGGATATGTTTACCATCAGCCATTCGGTGCGAAAGAAAAAAAAATCAGATGTCTCAATCCAAAGTAGCAGTGGTGTATGTGCATGACAAGGTAGTTAGTTAGGTGCACTCACAAGTCAAGGAGCGTGCGTGGCTGTTTCAAAATTAGAATGATTTTTCCCTTAAACTAATTATTCAAATTTTAAACTAATTATATCACTGAACTAAATTAAATCTTTATAGTAAAATATCACATGACTATATTCCAACAATTTTGTTTTACTTTTTAAATGTTGCACACAATGTTAATTTAATGTTGCAACAAATATTTATTGATGTTTCACTAATGTATTTGCAATGTTGTATGTTATCATTTTATATGTTTTAGAAAATATTTTATTATGTTTTAACAATTACAATTCGATGTTTCAAGCTAAATATAACTTATTTTAACAAAATCAAATATTAAAAAAAATGCTTACATTCAGACGTCCGATGCAATCACAAAATCGGACGTCTCTCCTCCATGTTACTAGTATATGCTCAGAAGCTCATAGCCTCCTGTATAATGATGTATATGCTTATAACAAGTAACTTCGTTTTTAAACTTTAAATGATGTTTACTTTTATTTTACTTATTAACGATCTGATCATACCGTTGCATTCGTTATAATTAAATCTTTACCACAAGATCTCACTTGATTATAATCTGATTATTGTTTAACATACTTTTTTAATGTTGCGCATTGTTTTATTTAGATGTTTCAATAAGTATGTTTTTAATGTTTAACTATTTAATTTATAAATGTTGCACACAATATTTTTTATGTTTCTTACCGTCTACAAAATGTTTTAGCAAAATTAATTGTTCTTGTGAATATATTGTATGTTTCACATGCCTTCTTTAAATGTTTCACCAGTTGGAACTAAATGTTTCATGAGTGGTTATTGATGTTGCAGTTAGTATTTTCTAAGTGTTGCATGTCTTTGAAACACATCTGATCAAATGATGAAACAATTGTTTTATAAGCGATGAAACAATTGTTTTATAAGCATTTTTTTTATCAAAATATAACCGTATGAGATCTTATTGTAACGAATACAACGATGCAATTATACCGTAAATCGAACAAATAATTTATTAGATAAAATCATTTTTAGGTTGAAAACTTAGTCATCCTATCTGTATTCTTATTCTTTAGTGCGGATCTAATCAGATTTTATGAAATAAGTGGCTATGCATACATGCATGCAAGTATGAGCTGTGTGAAAGAGAGGTGCTAACGAGGCGTTTGATTTTTGAACATCCGTCGAACGTCCGACGCGTAGGCTTCCCACGTATTTCACGAGCTGATTGGGTTCAGCTAGTTGGGTTTGTTCATGGGCTTGGAAAAGTACTACTAAAACAGTAGCCACAGAATATCCAGATCCTAGCCACACGTTTTCAATCTAACGGTTTGCGACGAGGGTCGGAAAAGAAAACTCCGACCCCCGGTGTTCTCTCAGCTGGACAAGCGCCTGCGCGGCCTCCCCATTCGAAGGAGACCAATCATCACAACTTTTTTTTTCCAATCATCACATTGGAGATATATGCATGGTAATTAAGCCTTGATCTCTTTCTCTCGTGATTGTGTTCCCTGCGATAGAACCAAGACACATTCTGAAAATTTTTATTGGCTGATCAGTCTTCAGTGCAAGGAACTGAGAGCAGACAACAACAACAAAAATTCAGGGAAAGCCTTCGCCTGTTCACCATTAGGCACTAAAAGGTCACAGGGTGTATGTACTAATGTACATGCATGAGCTGAAAGTATCTTATTGGACTATCAATTAGAGTAAGTAAGCATGGAGTAGCCAGAAACAATCTTATTATTGACCATCTTCTATTTACAAATTCCAACCCTAGCCGGCGAAAATGTATCCACCACCACTACCAGGAAAGATGAACAAATAAGTATAAGACACTAGCTCATCTCAAAAAAGAGAGAAATGCAAGAAAAATAAATTGTAAGCTAAGCTAGCCATGTCAGGTAGGTACGTAGCCTTAAGCCCTTGAGCAATAGGAATTAACCATTGATCACACATGGCAAATTTATGTTATCTATAAGCCTAGCTTAATGCCTCAATCTCCACCATAATACTATCACATTGGCATGGCCGTGATGTCATCGAAATTCCACATGAGCGGAGCTGCCACCTCTTGGCTCTGTCCATACGTCATCGCCGGCGCCGCCGACGACACCGGCACGACGACGGCGCCACCGCCACCGGCGCTGTACTCGTAAGCCGCCGGCGGCGGCTGGAAGTACACGCTGGCCACGTCGACGGCGTCGTTAACGTTGTACTCCACCGTCGTCGTCGTCATCAGCTGCTGCTCCCTCAGTCCGGCGGCGGGCGCCATGGCAGTCGGGTAGAGGTAGGAGGCGGAGGAGGAGGAGGCGTCGCTGTAGTAGGCGGCGAGGTGATACGGCGGCGCGGCGGCGTAGGCGTTGTCCTCGTTGGGGAAGTTGACCTTGGCCTTGGTGCCCCGGATGCGGCGGGCGGCGCGGTCGTAGGCCCGCGCGGCGGCCTCGGCGGTGGCGAAGGTGCCGAGCCAGACGCGGGCGCCCTTGGCCGGGTCGCGGATCTCCGCCGCCCACTTCCCCCACGGCCTGCGCCGGATGCCCCGGTACAGCGTCCTCCGCTCCCCTCGCCGCTGCCTCCTCGCCGCCGGCTGCTCCTCCTCATCCGGCGCTGCACCCGCATATGGAGTATATAGCAATCAGCATGCATGCAAACTAACGGTAATTAAGCTGTATTATTATTTAATGACCTTGCTCCGGTGGAGCGACGGCCATGGTGAAGTCGTCGTCGCTGGCCAGCTGCGGTGGCCAGAGTTCATCGGCGGAGGAGAGGCTCCTCTTGCCGCCTGGGCGGCTGCTGCTGATCAGCGGGATGGCGCCGCCGCACATATCTATCTTCACTAGCTCGATCGACGCCGCCCGAGGCGAGGGCCGGGCTTGCCGCGAAGCAACGGCGACCGGCGAGCAGCGGGCAACCTAGCGCGTGGGTGCTGTCCGTGTAGGAAGGAAATCTAAACCGGCGGCGATCGCGGTGACGGGGAGAGCGAGGTGGGGATGCGCGCCATCCCGCCTTTATATAGAGAGACAGCGATAGCGAGAGGAAGAGGCGCGTGGCTGGCTCGCGTGCGTTGGTTGCATACGTAGGGTGTGGGGGGGGGGGGGGGGGGGGGGAATGTGGATCAGAGTGGTCGAAGGCGACGGGGAGCTTCCTCTTCCTCCTCGCGACCGGCCGGTCCTAGCTTAATATTAGCTGGCTAGACGAGACGGCTCGACGACTTCTCCCGCGCCACGACGACGGAGAGAGAGGGCCGCGCGTCGGCGCGTGCACGTGGTTTATATCGATCATTTAATTGGTTAGTTTTTGGTCGTCCCGACTGTTTTAAATAGCGGGCCAAGACATTTAGCGGTTGGTTTTTTAAAAAGCTATAGCAGGCTAAATAGAGCTATAGCGGTTAAATTGTACATGAGAGAAAATATCTAGAATTTTTCTCAAACAGGTATAACCAAAGATTTAAAACCCTTCCCATGCATGAAAATCGTTCACTCCATCAGATATACGATTAACTAACTAGCTGCTAGGAATAGTGTTAGTGGTAGTCCTATTGTTTCATGCATTTGTACGTATAAGGATGCACCGATAATTTCGATTATTTCAGTCCAAAATTATTTTATTTTTTAACAAAATTTGAACAAATATTACCAATTAAAAAAAAATTAAAAATTTTAGCCGAAATAATATCGTATAAGGGGTGTCCGATAGAATCGAAATTTTCAAAAATTTACCTCTGTACCTACTTCGTACGAAAGTATGTAACGGAGTAAGATAACGTGTATTTGAAACTTTTACACTTTGCGACCGTCTATCGTAGTCTGTTTCAATCATCATTGTGCTTAGACTTTGTCTTCATATTTGTATGGGAGAATTTAACGTTGTATGTCTTTTTTATATCTTATTCACTATGTTATCTTATAGTTCTTATACTATAAAATATATGTATGGGGTAGCTAAGTATGTTATTTAAACTTATGTGAAACTGGATGTTAGTGTTGATATATACTCTAAATTTATAGTTATAATTTGAATTCAGCTATTGAAACATAGCATCTGCAATATCATCCAATATCCATTATCTATACTCCTTATAAAAGCAAGTAGTGGTGGTGATGGTTCTGCCATCACCCTCACCATACTATCAACTCCCACTTTTTTTAAGAAAAAAGATGACATGTGGGGTTAGAGGGCCTACATATCAACTACTTCCACCAACTCTCTACTTTCTATGAGAAGAAAAAAAATATGGAGCTAAAAAGATCCACATGTGAGTAATAAATATGTACAACAATTAAAAGATGGTAATAACATGTTAATAATATTTTATTTTAATTATCATCTCGTTGCAACGCACGAACAATATGTTAGTCAGATATTAATCCGACACTAACCCGGTTATTATCTTCACTAGGAGCACTTCGGTAAGTACATGTGCGTATGTACTGATGTAAGTACACATGCGTATGTACTGATGTCTAGGGGCAACAAGTTATACATGTATTTTATCACATTGGTCGTGTACATCTATCTGGAATATACAGAGGCCGGATTGTTGTATCATTATTAACAATGTATTAGTTTCAACATATTAGAAATGTTTTGTGCTTAAAGACACTTATGTAACCTTTTCCAAATATATATGTGTTTAATATATAGGACCAATGTGAGATCATAGATTTACCATGGTGTGTGTCAACTAGGGTACACCCATGAATCACTTGTGCATATATGCAGGATTTTCAAGCTGAGTATTCGAGATTCACAGTGGCGGAGCCATCAACATAGTTAAGTCCGGGCGACAAAAAAGTTTGCTAGCAATCGATAAATTTTTACATGTGTTATCGATAGAGGATAGTAGCAACATCAGCGACGGAGCCCAGGCGATCGCCCGACCTACCCGGGAGGTAGCTCCACCACTCGAGATTCACAAATAATGTTTAGCAAAATATACTATAACATATACGGTTTTTAATACATCAATGAAAAAAAACGAATGTAACTTTATAGTGGATGTATTGAAACTTGGAAAAAACGGTTTCGAAGTTCGTTTTGAAGCACACTTTTCTGTGTAACAAAAGCTATTAAAAGCCTCTCACAAGTTAGTAATTTAATGGAAGGGTTAAAAGAGACAACAAACTAAAAGTTGGAAAGAGTTGTAATTTTTCTAAAAGAAATTACATATTATTATACAACACAAACCACCCAAATACTAATGAAAAAAGAAATATCATTGAAATGCTAAGAGGGATCTCTTTTAAAAAAGAATCTACATATTATACAAACTAAAATCCTAATGGAAGAAGAAATACATCATTGAGAAAAGGTGAGAATGATCGAAGTCGGAGTATTACCAGGTCAAACCATCGAAGCGATCATTAGGATGCAATACTAATGACGGAGTTAGGAATTTTACCATGTAAGGTCAATTCACATTGCTTTCCATTGTAACAAGGTCATTTCTATAAATTTCAATGTACTTATAGGTAAAATTCTACACCCTCAAAGGTGTTAGTGAAAAAGTTACCGTGTCAACTGATCCTATGACTTGGCCTAGTTTGAATCTGCAATTTGGTTTAGTTTTTCGATGACATACAAAACGAGGTAATACATTAGTATATGATTATAAATATTAATTATTATAAACTTTTAAAATAGGTTTATTTGAATTTTTTAAAAAACTTTTATATAAAAAGTTTTGCAAAACACACCATTTTACAATTTGAAAAGCATGTTAATGATAAACGAGGGAGTTGTAGTTTGGAGTTGAAGAAAAGAACGTAGCCTTACACGTGTGGTTCCACCACTATATTGAGTAAAAAAAGATTCATCCTACGAGTGCGTGAATATGGTGTGTTGATGCTTGTCATCTTTCATGTAACCGGAAAATAATTAATAGTATGCAAACCTTACAACCTTCATACTAAAAAGAAACTATGTTTATTAACTTTGTTAAATATTTTTGCTAAGATATTTGCAAAAAAGGCCATTCAAATATTATTAAAATTGAGGAAAAATATTACAAGAAACATTGACGAAAGACTATCAAGATTGATTGATTGTGCACCACAAAGTTTCTTGTTAACGATGATTGTCGAGCCTATGACAACCCCACAAAGCGTAGACTTTAATTTTGTGATGTCTTCACAGTGGTTAAGATAGTAAGGATGATGTCGTCGCCAATCCAAGATAGACGTGGTTTTCACTCGGAGATTCTCGCCTACAGAGGGAGGGCGGTGCCCCAGGTTTTCGTATCTTACAATGTCCAAAGGCATAGTTGCTACTGGTCTAGTGAAACACCGGGCAGGTTTTCGCTTGGAACCTCCTAAAACCCTAATCGTGGTCCATCGCTCACCATATCAATTACCACCATCCAAACGTTGGAAGCACGTGGCTTTCATCACACTTGACCAATTGTGGAGATTATGAGTGCCGGGTATCCTCACGGCTAGCTTATCCGACTTACCATAGGGGATAGGTTATGACTCATGATTATGTAAACCAGCTTATGACTTGGGTGTTACGTTACCATTGTAATAAGGTAACGGCTCATAGTTCATAGTTGGTAAGGTTGAGGAGTCCGACATAGAGTATGATAGGATCTCCGACTTGTAAACCCACCCTCTGGAACTATATAAGGAGGGTGGGGCGTCCCTTGAGGGGCATAGGAAAAATACACGCGAATAAACAAACTCACGAGAGCACATATTGAAAGAGATCAAGAGATCAATAAATCACTCGGCGGATCGAATCCCCAAAACAGGAGTAGGGTATTACCTCTCGTTAGAGAGGGCCTGAACCTGTCTAAATCCCTTTGCATACTAACCCATCGTGTTTGGCGCTTGACTGCTACCCTCAATTTCTTATTGTCGAAACCAAGTTTCAACAGTAACTGTGCTCTTTGTCTCTTTGTCGGTTGACTTTTAGTCTTATCATCGACAAAACTGCTGTCATATCTTATCGCTAACGCTCTTTACCCTACCGCCACTCCCCCAAGGTGCTCGCTCAGGCCTCCTCCGCCCAGCCATCCGCCGATCTCCTCACCGGATCCAGCTGAGAAGCGATCGAAATTGGACGGTGTCACCTCGGCAGCACCCAAAAACAGTAAGCTACCATGAATGCACCACACGTACAGTTCGTATGCCTGTTATTTAGGTACCTAAGGGAGACTAGGATTTTCATTTCTGGGCTCACCTTGCAGTAGCTTGTACCGTCCATTCGCAGCGTGTCGGGCACGTACGGACTCAAACTGTCACGGCGATTTTTGCTCCTTCTTTCTTTTACGTGGCAACTTGACAATTAATAACAGTGACTAGTACGTTAAGTATTAGTATTACTACTTGGCTAAATATGGCTGTGAAAATGCTCACGTTATAGCGTCGAGACCACGGTTTTACAGTCGCGTGGTTGCTTAATCAAGCTCTCTACTCCTCGATATCATTTTATACCCTTGTAGACGTACCGCTGGGCTACTCCGTGCACTTAACTAATCCGTGTAGACATGCAATTACCGAGTTAATCTACACGTGAACGATGATGGCGTCAAATAATTAAACTAGTAGTTAGAGCACTTGGTTCTAGAGATTAACAAATGCAATCCGTCAATGCTACAGAAATGCCCACTGATTCCCCCATCAAATCAAGATCCATGTCAAGCGACTTCTCATGCATATTCACGTAGAATACTTTTTAGTTTTAAAATATAAGACATATTTTGTTTTGGCATAATAAGTCCTTCGTAACAGTTACTTTATTAGGATACTCACTTTCCAAATTAATTTATAGAATAAAGTTTCAGAAAAAAACATAGTAGTGCCTTTTATTAAATGATGTATAGTTGAGTGGGGAAGAGTGATTAGGCTTAGAATTGAGAAAATTTTAAATGAGATGTGACTGATGGACAAATAATACTGAGTGACAAGTTTTCTGTTACAAATTTTAAATCTTAAGAAGACATATATTTTAGGACGGATGGAGTATAATTTTATGACACGGAATTAAATTTTTCATATTTGTGTTTAAAAGTATTTACTTACGATTATGCTTTGGCGTGATATAAATTATATCTAAAGGGGGTAATTGGTGGTAAAAGTCTTATTTAACAAAACAAAAATATGACTTATATTTAGAAATGGAGGGAGTAAAATGCTAATGACAGTTAGACCAAATGTAACTAGGTAAGCTTGCAATAGATTTAATTTCTTCTTTTGTGTGGAACTTGACGAGATGATTGAGATGCATATATGTGGAGTGCCAAAAGCCAAACGCAAGGGAGAACTAAAGACCAAGACCAGAGTCAGAGTAGAACATACTATATCGACACATGCATGCACGTTGATAATATTATAAGACAAAAGTTGGTAACAATAAGAAAAAAGAAAGGGGAAACACATCAAAAGTAAACGATCCAATTGGACATGATCTTGATAAACACAAAGTGGTCATCTAACGAGACAGTACTTGTCAATTCACCCAAGTAATTAATTCGCCCAAAACACTGAATCCAGAAGCCCACAGTTTGATATGTGGCCGTTGTTTATGGATGCAAGTGTGTGACAGTGTGACGAGTAGGTGCTAGTCGTTGAGGATGGAGACGTGCAGCCAAAACGAATTACTGGAGATTCTACTGTTTTTACCTATTTTTGCAATCTGCAGGGTAGATCACAGTAAAAGAAAAGTTAAGGTAGTACTAGCATAAACTAGAAGAACATTATATTAATTCCTAAACCTTACATGATTAAGTTTCTTTTATAGCCGTATGATTAAGATCTAGCTAGCTAGTAGAGCAAACAAAAGAGAACATACAAAACAGAAGCATGTATGTTCTCTTTTGAAATAAATTTCGGATAAATTTCAAATATAGTGTAGCCAAACTTTTATTTGAAATGTACCTTCTTTTTGGTTTCAAGAGCATGTCCAAAATGCCATAAATCCATGAACAGCTAGAATATAATACATGTCTCATGCGCATACGCTCATGCAGGGTCCATTAATGTTACTACTAAAACATTTATTTATTTATTTGCTCGTGTCAACTTATGACACACACACAATTTGAAAGGCGACAGACACTTCGGTTCATTCCCCATTTCTCGATGTGTAAAGCTTTAAGCAACTTTGCCTATATCTTCTCTCTCACAGTCTGATTCTTGTCTACGATTCTTTGGTCGCCTATCAGGTGTTGATCAAGAACATAAGACGGGAGGAGGACAACACAAACTTTGCCATCACTCCCCTGCAACTAGACCACTAGAATGACAGCACGGCGGCAGCAATACACTCATGTCATGCCAATGTTAACACACTTGTTGACGCCATTGTATGTACTGCTACTCGATCCCCCCCCCCCCTCTTAAAATAATAAGTTGATTCTTATAGTTCACAATTTATCCAAAATAAGTTACTAGTTTCTTCTCATCTCTTATATATCCTCGATTCACAAATCAAGAAATCTTATCCCTTCGATATCTCATATCTACTCACCCATGAATAATATTTTTTTTGTAAAAAGAAAAACTTTTTCCGAATTAATGAGGTGCACTTTGGTTTTCTTACTTCTCACAAAAGTTTTCTCGAGCTTGATTTGGTTTTATTTATTTCGGGAGGGTGGGAGTACGTACTTAAAGGGAAAACCCTTTGCTTTTGTGCTCATTACGTTATCTCAGCAGTGACATGTAAGGCAAGAAGACAAGACAATATGAAACAAACAACATTCGTCGTGGACATGATTAGGTGTGCCTATTTAAAGCTTGACTGCATTAGGAGTCAAGAGACCCAAAACCTCAACATTAACCAAAGGGAAAGTACTGACCTTGCGATTGAATTAGACTGTCTGACAGGGACCTCAATTTCATGTTCCTGCGACGCCACCGAAGCTGAAGAGCTGCTCACATACGCTAGCCTATGAAACAAGATCGGAACACGTAGTTTTCGCTTATTAGAGTGCGTATGGTTGAATAAACACATAGATGTTCTCACTATGGACTATTTTATCAAATGTCAAACAGAAATATCTCCCGTTTCTCAACTGAATCAAGAGGGTCAATGAATCCTTGGCACGAGCGATTCGTCTCGGTAAAAGGCATGGGAAACTGGCTTTGCTTGGTCCACATTGTACTGTATGTAAATCAGTCGCAATCCAGGTGCATTGCATGAGTTAACCGTAACAAACGATCCATTCTCTTGTTTCAGTAACTGTACAGTATGGACGGCGTCTGTTTTACTGCCTCTGCAAAACAGAGGACTCTTCACTGAATTATTTACCTGCCAGTTCGATGTTCTTAAGCCAACGCATTTCATTAGGCCCCAAAGGGAAAAAAAACCTTATACCATTGCAAAATCGAAGCTACAGCATACTCATAGTCACCGAGAAAAAATTAACGAATACGGGCAAAACTTGGGGAATTGGTATCCCAGATCAAAATTCTAGCTGCACATGTCATACATAACTGGTGTACGAATGGCAAACAAAAAAAAGAAGAGAGAAGCAGCCTTTGTTGGTCATTCATGGAGGCTCTTTGTATAATGCTATAATCCAACCAATCCCTGAACTAACAGTACACTACTAGCTCAGCTATGTACACTCCTCTCGCTTCCAAATGAACCAGAATATCTGGTTCCAGCTTGCTCTACCCTCACTCTGCCTTCTTTGAAGGACAAGTTAAGGGTTGCACAGCATCATCAACCAAGATCTGATTGCTCCTGAACTTTCATTGAGTGGACGGATTTATTGGTGCTTCAAATTTTTTCTCCTTTTTGCTGGAGATGGTGAACAGATTCAGCATTATTCCTGTTATCCGCTAGCATTCAAGAACACCCAAAGGATTACAGCTGCATCCAACGGACCAACCAAGAACACCAAGAATCATATCAACACCGGAGCATGCGCTGACCTGCAATTGCAATTTTCTATTTAGGTACAGTGCCCAACATAGCATTTAGAACAGGAATACAGATCAGTTAAGGAAGCACACCACATTCTCATATGTCCCCTCAAAGTGGAACAACATCACACCTATTCCCCTTCTTTTATCTCGCTCTGCCTAAGAAGTATAGCACAAATGATCAAACACAAACAACACAAAGAGGTGGCTGACAAATTCAAGATGGGAACTTAAAAGGGTAAATGATGCAATGTCGCATTGATTATCACATAAAAAAGGATGATCTAAAATTATAGAGGCAAGTTGGTCCATTTACCACACAAGAACATATGGTGATTCCACACGCTGTCAGAGCCGATGAAACTTCCGCAACCATACCTATGATTAATATTGAAAGTCACTTGAAGTGATTATATTAAAATTTACAGGCAAAGGCCAAAACAACATTACCCCAAAATAAATCAGATGTAAATAGTTGTGCAGAAAGGAACAAAATGTGGACATGTTTGCAGTGAAACATCTTATTAGTTAAAATTAATAAATTATAGAGGAGAGAAACTAATAAAATATTATTAGCTTTGTGCAACAATTAGATGGCAGGAGTGAAACCTTTTCGATCAACACACACTATGCAGAGCCATTGGATAGAACTGCCTTCTGCATTGTGCCACGCACAAATTTTACCAGCTTTCCAGTTATCCACACTAGGGAAAACTTCCTTACTGGTGGAAACACCAGGGTGAATAAAATCAGTGAAGCTATCACCACGAAATGTTGAACCATTAATTTTGATGCCCAGTTCCTTGACCGTTTTGTTGTGCTTCCCATTAACCTTTGGCACAGAGACATTTTTAACAGGTAAAAAGCAATCGCTCTTGTTTCCAAAGGATAGTTTGTCAGAATTCAATATCTTCTGCCAGTTGAACGTATATTCCTTATTGTCAGAGCTTGGAATTGACTGCTCATAGTCACTTTCATCTTCAAGATCAGCGACAAAGTTATTAACGGCGTCAGCAGTTATTTCAGCAGCAGAAAGAGCAGCTTGCTCCCTCAAGAACTGGAGAAAGGCAGACGGTTAGTAGCCAGAACCATCTAATAATTTAAGAAATCCTTTTAGACTTACTTTCATAATTTTGTGTCTTGCACTGCGAGTTTTCGCATGTTGAAGCCACTGCTGGTGACGCTGGAATGCATATTTACTGGATAATTTCTGAAACAAGAAAAATCAGATGAGTTTAGATGGATGTCACAGGAATAATATAGGCATGCCAATGGAATGGCTCGCTCGAATCCTCTTGATGGATAAAAGGCACTAGCAAGAGTAACAGTATGTATTAAAGTGAGAAAAAAATGGCCTCACAAACCCAGCTAATGGTATGATGAGACGTCACATCTACTTCCATCTATTTCCCTAAGAATTATGTTGTAACTTTCACATATGAAATTAGGAACTATGAAGGGCTGACCCCACAGTATGAACTGGAAATGCACCTTTGGCCTTACAATTGATTCAGGGACAATGGGAGCTGTCATGCTGCTGTCCCTTTTAGGGCTCCTTTGGATGGGCCAGGATCCTGGCCCCTAAGGCCTTGTTCGGTTAATCCCTCTCACAAGTGGATTGAGGGGGATTTGAAGGGGATTTATTCCACACCCATTGTGGTGTGAAATTATTCCCCCTCAATCCCTCCTCTTGAGGATTAAATGAACAAGCCTAAAGGGGGTTATCATACTGCTATGGATTTGTCTATAGCAAGTTGAATAGTAAACTACAAATGAAATAAGATAGGGAAAATTGGTTTCGTGCCACTGAAAGTTTAGGAGTTTTGCTTTATACCATCGAAAGTTAGCGGTACACTTAAATACCACTCAAAGTTTGCTCCGTTACTTATTTTGCCATTTCCGTTCTATTAAGTTGTTCTGCCGTTAAACCTGGCATATTTGCCCTCAAACCCTCATCCAGATTGGAGGCAATGCACTTCCTTCACGTATCGCCGCTGTCGCCATCGCTGCATTCCGCCACCGGGCCTGAAGCAGCCTTCAGCCACTGCCCAAGTCAGAAACTTCCACCATCCTCGTCGGAGCGAGCCACCACGTTCCCCTATCGCAACCGCCCTCCGCCGGCATCCGGCGCCCCAAGTCGCAGCTGGCCCCATTGCAGTGTCACAGCCGCCCGATGCCTACCACCAAGTCGATTCCCGAATCCCTCGCCAGTGCCCTCTGTTTTGTGACACCATCGGCCAATTTCCACCTCCGCCGGTCAATTTCCGGTCATGCCGCCGCCGCCTACCAAGTCTTGCTGACATTGATCAATTCCCAAAGCCATAGGTCAATTCCCCAGTCCGTTGGCCGCCACCAATATATTCCTGCTGCTGGCACTAGTTTTGAGTGCTGCTCGTGGAAGAGGGAAGCTTCTCAGTCGTCTTCAACCCCTGCGCTAATCAAGCTCTCATAGTTTGGATGAATTATATCTGTGCTGATACAGTGATAAGATTATCTCTGTCTCATTGGAGAAGAAGGGCACCCCTCCGTCATTTGCTATTTTCTCTCCAGGCAAGGAAAATAAAAGAAAATAGGAAAACCTAAAAAGGCCAACGGAAGTGGACGGAGATGGTATAAAACTAAACGGTTGAAACTTTCAGTGGTATTAAAGTGTACCCGAATCTTTTAGTGGTATAAATTCAAACTCATAAACTTTCGGTGTCATGAAACCAATTTTCCCAATAAGATATATGATGCTACAGACCATATGATCGGATGGTTATATGCTGGAATGAAGTTTCAGACCTACTGTCGTGTAAGTTACTCCATCAGTTTCAAAATATAAGGGATCTTAAGATTAAAAGGGAAAAGACTATGATGCCCCTTATTAAATGAGGGGTATGTGAGGAGTGAGAGGGTGGTTGGGGGTAAGATTGGGTGAAAATTAAATGATATGTGGTTAGGTGTGACTAGTACTCTAGAATCCCTAATATTTTTGGACAAATTTTAAATGCTAAGATATCTAATATTTTGGAACGGAGGTTATCCTCATACACAAAAAAAGGGCAACCAAAGTTGCAACTTGTATGTTGTGGGCATGTGCATCAATGTCGAGACATGGCTCAATCAATAAACATATCTTGAAATTACAAATTGTCACGAAGATGTAAAACAGAAAATAAATCATGCAATATATGAGAGTAGTACTGACATCATAAGTTATAATCTCCACAACTTCGGCATTTGCAAGTACATGGATTGGTGAAACTAGATTGCCATTCACCTGAAAGGAAGAACATGAGCACACAAATACAATAATTGTTAAATCATAATGCTATTTTCCGTAACTAACCTTTGCAGCTATCATTTTGTTCCCAATTTCCGTGTGAATCAGGTAAGCATAATCAATCACAGTGGCCCCCTTAGGCAAGTTTTTAATCTGCCAGTGAAAACTATATTCAGACCAAACGCTCAACCCAAATGGAAGAAATGTCCTCCAAGTCAGCACCTCACCTCGCCTTTTGGTGTAAACACAAAGACACGGCTTCCCAGAAGATCTCGGGTGATGGTATCAACAAATTCCCTAGAAGTCATGTTACCAACAAACTCTTCTTGCCATTCACGGATTGCATTTAGCCAACCAATCTATCAAAGATGAGAAGTCGCTGGAGTTCTTTCTTAAGGAAATGCGATAATAAATATTCCCTCCATTCTAAAGTATAAGGCGTATTAGCTTTTTACACAGTATCCCAACATTATACTTTGACCATTGATTTCTTTTATGATATATTATTAACTACTATGAAATTAACATCATATGAAAATATTTTCAGATACAAATCTAATGATACTATATACATGACACTGTACACATATTTTTAGTTCAATTATTAGTCAGTTTTCAAATGTTGATTTTTCCTGAAAACAAGGACGCCTTATATTTTAGGAGGGAGTACTTAATATGAAGTGCAATAAGCTTTGACATCATTATATACCCTCAGAGCAAAGCCTGTATTGTTCAGACATATCACTTTCCCATTTGAATTTCTTCCACTTGATATTCCAGGACGAACAGGCCCTGAAACAACCCCTCTTCCACTGTAGTGTGCAGCAATGCCTCTTTCTGCTATGAGATCCATATCCTCTGTTCTTATCTGCAATACAGTAGGAACATAAAGTGAAACTTGCATTAGAATGAGCACATGCTTAAGAGTTTGTGGTATGAATTTAGCTAAATGGCAGGCAGCTAAACCAACATTACCTGAACTTCCAAATGGAACATACTCTCATTCAGAAATGGTATCACTGTTGTGTGTAGACTTTGGTATCCATTAGGCTTTGGGGTTGCAATATAATCTTTCACCTATACAACTGGCTTTTAGAATGGCAAAATCAAAAGAGGTAAAAATTATAATGAATGAAGGAAAGCAGATAACTCACAGCTTGAGGTATAGGTGTCCAGATACCATGAACAAGACCAAGGACATGGTAGCAGATCTGAATTGAATTGAATACTTGCACATCAGTGGATTGAGCATATTTGCACATTAGTGAAATCTTAATTTCATCTAGAAAGATGGTATGCTACACTTGTTGTGTAATATTATACCTGTTGTGCAGTGCACAATGGCCCCACACCATTGCAGGATTTTGGCTTTATGATGATCCGCAGCTGAATAATAGAGACACGATACTTTTCAGAAAATAGGTTATTCATTAAAATGATAAAGATAGGCAAATCATCTGATGTAGGAATTAAATCATACCTGTGCAACCTGATTTACCTCATTTATTGAACTCTTGGACTTCAACGCAGTTTTATAAATGCTGAAATATGACCAAATAATAAATAAAATCTGCCTAAGAAAACACTTTTGCCACCTTTTTCAAACTTGGTAATGAATAATGCAAAAATAATTATTGATCACCCCTTTAGGTGCAAAATGCAAATGACAAGAAAAAAAAGATTATGCAGCAGCAAACGCCAATAATTCTGTAACAGTACCATGCTATTTACTGATGTTTTTAAGCAAATTGACAAACTAGTGAAAACAAATATCCACTTGTTTACAAAGAGCTAACTACAGAAATTTGTGAGGAAATTCATTGTGCTCTAATATGAATGATATTTGTAAGTACTGTAAACAAATAAGCTAAACCAAATTTATACCAACAGTATATCACTAAGCAGAGGCAGTATTAAAGTGGGGGTGGAAGGTTCAAGTCAATACTTATTTTTAATTGATAGGACATCAGGTATGCTCTACCTGTAGAGTTCTTTGCAGACTGAACGCACTTGTGTTTCAACACTAACAAGATCAAGAAATTGATCCTCGGCAATTTTTTCCCCTAAGATTTGATTTGCCTGTAATTTGAAAATTAGAACAAATGTCATTCAGAGTCAAAACATATTGATGTGCAAAGTGCAATAGCAAAAAAAAAAAACCTCTTCCAATTCTTGTTCATGGGCCTTGTAGAGGTCCTCAACTCTTTTCTTTAGTTCAGCGAAATCACCAGAATTCATGTACATGAAGGACAGATACTCTAACTCAGACTACAAGAATAAGAGCAACTGGTCAAATGGACCCAGCCAGAGTATCAGAAGCTATGATAAGCTTCATAAGAAAAACATCGACATTCTCACAATCAACGAACTACAGAGAAGACCTTTCTAAGACTGACAAAAAACACCAGTATGAAACCACCTCTTCTATTCATAAGATAAAGGAGATTTTTTTTTTCTTTGGTCTTGAACTACAAAATACTACTATGGAACATCTCTTATGAGATATGATTTCTTTGACCCCTGAACTTTGGAAGTATGTTCTTTTAACTCTCCAACACCACCATTAAAACCATAATCAGGGGATAAAACGATGGTTAGATTTTAACTGTTTTGGCTTGGATGTCCCGTTCTGTAGTTGGAAGGTGAAAAGTTGACTTCTAAAATATCAGAGGGTGGTATAATTGTTGACATAGCATCCAAATCAACAACAGAAAAGATCCAAGTATTTCAATCTGTACCACTGAATCACTTATGACCAATATATCCCATCCTACCATCTTTTCACGCACAATGCAATGATCCTGATTGGAATCGCCAGATTTGCGGTTACTGATTCAGATGCCACATCAGCATAAAGTTGGCAATCAGAAAACCAAACCAGCCAAAAACTGGTGAATTAAGCAAGGGAGGTTATTTTTGCACGGTTGTGAGATACCAAATTTTAGCATCAATTTCTGAGCTTGAGCAATATTCAAGGGTAAAATGGACTTGTTTCTTAATATTATTAATAAGTTAAGGACAAACAAGTATAGTGATCAATGATAGGACAAATCAAAGAGTTGGGCAACAATCCTATATTTACCTAAACTTAGCTCGGGGCTTGTAGTGGTCACAATATATCAAATTATAGCAGAAATACAGATTAATAAAATCACAAGCAAACACGAAAAAATTATCATTAAACTAGTAGTCCAAATTTTATTGGAAAAAACATAACAGCATGTAAAGTAGGCAAAATGTTTGTAAGCAAACACAGCAATAACATAAAAGAAGCACTGTACTAATGAAGTTAGCCTATTCAATACACAGAAATAGCAGTTATATTTCAAGATGATTTATCATCAGATACCTTTATCCGATACATCCCGAGAAGTTTAGCTAGGGGTGCAAAAACCTGCAGTGTCTCCATGGCAATGGCATACTGCAAAGAGAGTGTTTACAATAAAAATAGAAACAGAGTTACAGCCAGATATTATTTTCAGTGGAACAAGAGTTTACCTGCTTGTGCTGAGGCATATGTGTAAGTGTACGCATATTATGCAGCCTGTCTGCCAGTTTCACAATGATTACACGAACCTACAAATTTTTTTTCAATTTTCATGGAACCTAGTAGGGTGTTCAAATAGCTCTAGATAAATAACAGTCTACATGATGAAACAAAAAAAATGATACCTCTTCTGTCATGGCAAGGAACATCTGTCTTAAATCTTCAGCCTTGACGTCCTGTTTTGAATTACCCTCATTTTTGCACTGAAGTTTTCCTAGCTTAGATACCTGCATTTGAAATGAAATAGGTCTGTTATAGCATTAAAATCCCTCTACCTGGATCACAAACATTTTGCAGCAATATACCAAATATAAACATGCACATACATTTTGCAGCCATATACAAAATATAAAATGTGAAACAATGTACCTTTGTCTCCCCTTCAACGATACGGCGTACGGTTACCCCGAACTCATTTTCTATTCTTTCAAAAGTAACCATGTCTGTATCTTCAACAGTATCATGCAATAAACCAGCAGCAATTGATTCCCAATCAAGTTCCTAATTATGTCCATAGAAGATTTGGAATGACACAAAATTTAACTTCATTATGTTTATATGGGGTAGAAAGTAATCATCGTAGTGTTAACGATATATTACTCACATGCTCCCCAAGGATACGAGCAACTTCAACAGGATGAATAATGAAAGGTTCCCCACTTCGGCGTTTCTGCCCATTATGTGCTTCATATGCCAACTGCAAGCGTCAATCAGTTAAGTATACGATACCTCTGGTGCTTGCACTACCCAGGAATAATAAAATAAGTACAGAATATTATCCATAAGCCACGTGGAAGAATGATATTGCATTTCAATTACCTTCAGAGCATCGTGTACAAAGTTCAACTCTTCAGGTTGAAGGTACGAGATAGCTGGCTTGAGATCCTGTCATGCGATTGCATAAAATTTTAAATGCACCACAAACAAAATTGGCTCTTTCTTCATACGAACATCAACGGTGAGTTGCATTCGAGCGTGGTATACTTGAATAGTACATTGAAAATTTCATACAGAGCACAAAAAATATACTACCGAGTTACAGCTAATGGTTTCATTTTGAAAATGCGCCATGGCAGCCCTATTGGACAATTGTGCTTAACCGGGAGATTTCTGCATCTTCCAAATCTGAATTGAGTTTCATTGTTGTATGTTCTAGTCAATTATGAAGTGTGTTTACAACATTAAGAAGAAGGTGCTTGTAGTACTATACTACCAGGCACAAAATGATTCCTGACTTCTTTGTGGAAGTTTCACGGATCAAATCCACAAATGGTTAATGATTAATCGTTTAAAAATTCTTGAAATAGATAATTTTACCAAAACTGCATCATGCACCAAAAAGCAAGCAAAAAAGTTGAATTGTGCAATTCAGTGACACACCTCCCACAAAGTTTCTGGAGAAATAAGATTGAACGATTCAGATGACGAATAGCAGAAAACTCTCCATGTTGGGTCCACGGAAGTTGACCAAGATCTGAACAAATTTCCAGTGGGAAAAGAATGTGCTGATGAACCATAACCAAACTTCCCTTTGTTGATGCCTTCTGCCCAGGTTATGTGCAATAACTGGAAAAGTAAGTCGACAGTATTAAGACATTGCAAAGAATTATTGTTTCATATGTAGAAATGGACATGACAGTAACTATTACAAAGGTAAGATGGTATGACACATTACAAATTTGCAAAACTAATGATGTCACAGTTGGCACAATATGGCATTTTGACTGTATTCATAGCGGACTTAGAATTGTAAATTGTTACCCCCTCCGTCCCAAAATATAGCAACTTTTGCAGTTGGGCATGGGTATTAAGGAGAGGGGTAAAACGACCTATACTACCCTCCATTGATATGTACTGGGCTTGGTACAGAAAACGAGGAAAGGGTGGGTGTAGGGGTATTTTGAGTACCATACAACAAAAGGCGCACTTTTGAAGCTAGAACTGCTATATTTTGGGACAACATTTGAACCTTAGAAGTTGCTGTATTTTGGGATGGAGGGAGTAGTATTTTGTTATAAGATATTTTCCAAGGTTTAACCACAACAGTTTGACCCAAGTGGATCAGAAACAGGTGATTCTGATTAAACGCCTTACATTAAAGGCCAAAAATGTTTTCAATGACTCATGGTCAATAAGCGACCATGCACAACAATATAGTCACTGAAAGGGAAAAGGAAAAAATGGAAAGTATTTACTGGCACTTAAACCAGGGCATTTGGTTTGCAATTTCTCCTCTAGATCATTATTAAGTGCACAGTTAAGATGCTACCTGCTGTTTGGTTGGAACACACTTTAATCCCGACACATGAATTAAGAACACAAGTAGGGCAGCAGGAGAATTCCAAGAGAACACAAAGTCTGATGTAACCCACGTACATTACAATCCAGTTCTTTGTCACAAAACCAGTGTGATACATTACAACTTCCAACCAAATAAAATCTAAATGGTTTGGGAAAATCATTCTATTTGGCATGAGGGTAGTTCATGTACATGACAGCTGAGTGCTCAAGCTAAGAAGAGAAATATGGAAGAATGGTGATTGTTGGGTGAATACAATCCTTCAAATGGCGTTTAGAAAATAGTCATAAGATAAGCTAAACCTAAGTGATGGAAACTTTAGCAGATGCCATTCCACTAGATCACCTTCAAAATCTTGCTAAAAACAGCCTATACTTGCTAGAATAAAGATATACATTAACAGTTTCTATAATATCTTTCAACGTACTTGCATCACATCCAAGCCACACATCAGTGTACCAAACAATTCTACAATGAACCCTAATCCATAACAAGTTACACATGATATACGTCTATCCCAAACATGTACACTCCTTTTTTTAGTATATATACTTTTTTATTTATTAGATTGCGGTCAAGCTCCTACAAGGAGCGCAGAATACATGAACAAACAACACATGGCATAGTAAAGTTAATTTACAGGCTCGCAACATGCTAGCTCAAGATGACTCATAGCTGTCAGTTCAGGACAAGTGAAAAGACTCCAATTTATGGCCCAATTGGTATAATGCTTGTTGCCAAACACCAAATTGACCCTGCTTCTTCCCTAGCATCCTAGTTCCTAAAGAAAATGGACCAAACCAAATCATCATTCCCTTGTCAATACGCAGCTTTATCGTTCATAGTCTCTATCACAGTAGCAGTTGTACTAGCAACCTGTTGCAGCCGTAAAAAATATTAAGGAGAAAGCTGAGTAACTAGATCATTTACCAGGCAACAAATGGTGTCGATCCTGTACTTTGGGAAGAATTAAATTAATAGATGCAGGAACCATGGGTGAACTAAACCTCATGTGGTCAAGGCTTCATCGTAATTTGCCATAAATTCTAAAGAAAAGGTCTTAAAAAGGAAAATATACAAGTAAAAAACCACTGTCCATTTCTTCCCTAAGGAGGAAATTATAGCACGAGTCTTAACAGGTCAGTCACTCAAATTCTACAGTGCCTCAAGGTTCACTCAAAATACTAAATATGTTCAGATGGCATCAAATAACACTTAGAAAATCTAGAGAAAACCATTCCTATGTCTAAATATGAACCAAACTCGAAGAGAATAAACAGGACTTGCTACTAGTAGTGTTTGTTCACCAAACATGTATGCAACAATAAAATGAGATAGATGAAAGCCTTTTTTCCCTAAGTGAACTAACTCCAGTATGACCTACTAGCCAGATTGAGCAACTTGACTTATATACTACAAAACGTGTATGATGGCTTTAGTAATTCATGAGATCGTTCAGCAGTTTCAGTGATGCTTAACACTAGTAAGCACCTCCATTTTCCGTCCCGTTAACCCTAAAGCAAGCCAAAATGGCGAATCCCAATCAACATTACGGGTAAATAACAGAATCCATTAGGCAGCAGCAACGCACCGAATTGTTACTCCGCCGCGACCGGCCCCGCCGCCTCCACCCGGACCCAGCCTCGGCGTGGCTGCAGGAGGAGCACTGCGCGGTGGTGCTGGCGAGCGCCCCCGTGAGCGCGCGCGGCGCGTTCCAGGCGCACGAGAGCACGCTGCATTCGTACGGCCTCCCTCCTCCTCCTCCGCCGCCCTTCCACGACGCCCTGCACGAGCTCACGCACTCCAGCGACGACGACGACGACCCTGCACGCCGCGACCACCAACAATCAAACAAACAAAACCATCATCAGGCTCCATCAATTCCCCAATCCCTATCATCATCCATCGGCGGCGGGCGAGGCATCAGCAGCAGCAGCAGCAGCATCCGCGGACAGATTCGCGGGGGGGAGCAAGCGGAGAGGACGGGGGAGGGGATCACCTGACACGGCTCTCGGCGGGGGTTGCATGTCGCGGAGGCGCGCAATCTCATCGGCGGCTCGGAGGCCGTGGCTGCGCCGTCGTCGTCCTCACCTTCCCCCTCCACCGCCTAGGGCGCGAATTCGGGGGAAGTGGATGGAGAAGGGGTTTGCGTTGTGCCCAGGAGGAGGCGGAGGCGAGACGAGGAGGAGGGAAGAGAGGAGAGGGGGGAAGAAGGGATAACACGAGACGAAGGCCACACAAAACGCCGCGGCCGTGCCCGTGTGGTGAAATAGGTGGCAAACGCCCCTCTGGTTCTCGCCTTCCTCGCGGACTCGCTGTGCTTTTTGGCTTTTGCCGGTTTCCGCTTTCTCCTTCCTATCTACTGCATCCTCTTTTTGCGGTATTTTGGAGGCATTTTTACGGGTTTTTTTTTTCTGGTTTCCTCGCGGGGATGGTGTGGTCGTAGGCTTCCATCCAGTAGTCCGGTACTCTCCACCCCATTTGTATACCTGGTGTACAGCAGCTCGTGACTTCAGAGGCACACACGTTCTGCTCGTGAACTCGTTAGTTTTTAGTGGCACACGCCTTGGTCGTGAGCACTATGGAATTTTTCGTTATGCCTTTTCAGGCACCAATGATACTTGTACCACTACAGAAGAATAGAACCAGTGGATGCTCATGTCATGTAAATCTTCTTTTCTGGCTAACAGTTGATATGTGGAGAGAAGCATGGATGGTGTGTCCATGTAAAAACGGTATGGATGTCCGAACCTAAGCTTTGGAAGGTAACCTGGCATGCGGAGCCACTATCCAATTACCAAAAGTCATATTTGTGCGAGCAGGTGAGGCTCCTTTGATGTACGTTACAGGAACATGGGTTCACGACAGTGAACATTACTTATGTCTTTTTGATTTTATGTTAGAGGAGCTGCTCCTATACGAGCAGTGATTGACTTTTTAATGCCTACCCAAACTGAGAAGGGAGTGTTCTTGATGATAATTTTTGCCTACGTGCCTCTCTCTCTCAATACTATATTATGAAGCTGATTTATATTGTAAATGTCCTAAGCACAAATAGTAGAACTCGTCAAAAGTAAAGATTGTTTTTATTTTTTATTTTTTAAAAAAGAAAAGCATTCACCTATCAAAAACCTCTCCGGTTCTGTTTTGGGGAGGGAAGGATGTTTGGCCTCGCGTACACCCGTTGCTCCCCTGAATGGCAAGCACTCCATGTAATATATTTCTTATAATAACAATTTCTATCTAATCTAGTGTTTCTTATCATGGTTGGATCGAAAAGTAGCCGGCCGAATCTTACAGGCTAGAAGGGTTACTGCCCCCAACAAGAATGCTTCGCTCACTGCTGAGCTATACACACACCAAGGCGAAAGTGTACGCTACCTGCGGAGAAGCTATACACTTAATATATGATCCCCGGTGGCCATCTCCACCGAAAGTTCCGCATCTAGTGAAAAAGACCATAGGATTCGGTACATATATCTTGGCGGAAAGAGCTCGAATCCGATAGATCTGTTTTTTTCTCAGATGCTTTAGCGATTCACACAGGTCAGCCCATTGGGATTAGTGGCGAAATCATATTATGCGATTGTTAGTGTGCGTGCCACGAGGCAAATCATCGTACCGTCCTGGATAGCCACTGCCTCGAGGCCACGCGCGTCTCGCTGACTTAAGTTAGTGTGAATTAGTTCGTGTGTTAGTGTAGCCTATGCTAAATCAGATGGATCATTTGTTTAAGGCCTGCTCAAAGTCAAGATGTGACACTGCATTTTGGAGGGGGGCATGAGCTGTTGGTGTTGTTGCCTCGTCATTCGTCGGTGTGAAGGGTCATTAGGCTGTGTTCTTCACCCTCTTTTCTCAGCTCATCTTTTTCGTTTTTCGTACGCCTGCTTTTCAAACTATTAAATAGTATTTTTTAAAAAAATTTTTTATAGAAAAGTTACTTTAAAAATCATATTAATCTATTTTTTAAAGTTTTTTTAGACTAATACTTAATTAATCATATGCTAACGAGCTACTCCGTTTTTTTGGTGCCGGAGAAAAATGTTCCCAACCCAGGGCAACGAACGCAGCCTTAATCTATCCACTTATCTAGGGTCTGTGAGACTGACGAAATATAGGTGAAAGGAGAGGGAAAAAACGAGAAGACAAGTAAAATGGAATGAGTTATTAATATACGATTAACAGAGTATTAATTATTTTAAATTTTAAAAATAAATTAATATGAATTTTAAAACAATATTTTATAGAGGTTTTTATAAAAAACATAACGTTTAACGTACGCGTGAAAAACGAACAATCTGTTCAGCAACCACATGTATCTCTAATCTCTTGCTCGAGAACCCCTATTAACACTGGGATTTGAGTTTGGGAGTTGGGCCATCACCAAGGTGAACAAACAGCAAAATGGTAACTAGGTTACCAAAACAGGAAGGCAACGGCTAACAACTGTCAGTGCGCTACGACCAACAGCTTTACAAATGCTACTACTGTAGTGTACCCCTCAGCATAGCAAACCTCGGTCCCATAAAAAACAAGTTTAGTATAAAACATGATATATTGTTTATTCAAATTCATAATACTAGAATGTAACACACCATCTGTTCTAATTCATAATATTACAATATGTCACATCTTGTACTAACTTTGTTTTTTATGTAACGGGTGGAGTAGCAGTAAATTCTCATAAGTAGTGCATTCCAAGCAGAGACAAACCAAGGATGAAAATAGAATAAATCAGAATGTGCAGAAGCCAAGTTAAATCAGGACTAGTTCATAACGACTAAGCTTCAGAGTCACAGTAGAATAATGCCATCAGTGGTCAATAATGTACATCCCCAATCACATTCAGACATATTCAACCGTGTTGTGTGCTTCTGTAACAAAAGCACAACAGCAAATCTGAAGTGCCATCCAACAGCTGCCGCAAAGATAAATTTAGAAATGAAGCACAAATAACTAATTTAACAGTGTCAGAATGCAATAACAAGCAATAGCAAACCTATTATTACTGCAATTACACGGTCTAAATAAGCGGCTGGTACAAATACCGCAGCATATTCCATGTTTTGTTCTGTTGAACATGCGTAGGTTACATACTTGTACTGTTCAATGAAAGCCAGAAACAAATCATGTAGCCACACTGCAATTATAATAGCATGTGCATCTATGAAGTTACACAGAATATTACCACATGTATTGCCATGTGCATGTGCTCAACACAATTTAGTACGTGATTTAATTCACAAGTTGTTAACGTTAAAATTTGGTAAGATTTTTTAATGGATTCGGTTAAACAAAGAAGTCAAGCAGCCGATGAAAGTTTATTTAGAAGAGACCAAGATCAGGAAAAAAAATCGTGAAGATCATGGCATGACAGTTTAATTTTATCTATTAATTAGGCAATATTTAGTATTTTTTCTTGTATCTTTAGAAAATTTTACAAAATTTTGTCTAGTATCCTATTAGAACTTGTATCTTTCTTTTTGCTTTAAGAAAACTTGTAACATGTTCAATCAGAACTAGTATCAACCCGAGGGTATAAATATATACACCCAAGGTCTTTGTAATCTATCTCTCGATCAATACAATTTTCGACGCATCGTCACCCTCTTTTTCAAGGTTTTATCACTGGCGAAACTTGGCACCTGATGCGAGGCTACATTGCTTCGATCTCCGACGAAGGGGTAAGTCTTAAGTTCCGCTGGTCCTACCAATTATATCGGCTATATTAACGTTGTTCAAGGCTGCATCATTTGATCTCTTGAATTGGTCTGGTTCGGTTGGCATAGTTGCCTACCTGATATTTTAATTTTATCTTTAATTGCATTATGTTTAGAGACGCATCGGTTTAGTTGAGACTGTCTCGGTTAGGTCCGATATTCTGTCTTAGTCGATATATCTCTACAATCACAATGTTATTTTAAATAGATTTGTTATATCCATCATGTCAACATCTATCGGCTTATCTAGCTTATTTGATTAGACGTAATCTAGAAATGACTCGGTTGGGTCCGATCTTCTATATTACTGCTGATAATCTAAGTCTTGCTAAGTTTATAGATTTGTGCTATGTTTTATCAAAGTGTTAGCCAATAAGTTATCTTTATATCGGACTTTCATCCGATGTATGCTTTAACCATCGAGCCTACATTTAATATTTTATATCAATATCGGCCGATTGGTTCATTGGGCATCTACTTCACCATATTATCATCGACCGATTGGATTGGTTTGAGTTTGTTCAAGTTCTTCCATTGTCTTTATCTAAGTATCAGAATCTATATCGGATATATAGTCGATTGTTTAAAATCCTATCGACATTTACAAGAATCACTACCCTGGCTAGTATCGCTACATCGACCTATTGGTCGATCAACTCTTTGATCATCAATTTATCTATCTTGTCAGTTGTAGAATCAAACTAACCGACATGCCTAAACCCGATATTTTAAAACCTGCACTGGAGCTAAACAGATCTCCCAGGCCTTCGTGTGTCACGACGAAATTTCACGTCAACACAAGTATAAATACTTGGTTAGAAAAGTAGGTCTCTAAGAAAAGAACTCCCTGAGCACATAGCAATTAATTTGGATGTTCTTGACAGTTCTTGACAAACGGTAGTAACCCAGACCTAATCTAGCGGAGCAAGCATTTGCCCTAATTCATGAAGCACAAAAGGATGAAACAGATCACATTGTCCCTATACTTGGAAACAGCCTTTTTATTATGAAATAGTGGTTTCCTTTTGTGGCAATAAATATCCATGTGACTGATGGGAATATGAATTACCAAGGATCATTAGAATGTTGAACCTACAGGTTACTTCTTTTAGCAAAACAAAGATTCTATACTCAATATATATAGCTCAAATGAAACCACAAACTAAATAGCAAGAAATAGACATCAGTTAGCAAGAAGAATTAGAAATGTCCAACATTAGCCTGTACAAGCTCAAGTATAATAGTAGCCTGTATCAGACTATCAGTTCAATGAGCTATCCTGCTTAGAATTAGATGGCTCGTGGAATGAAGTAGAATGGACATATGATATTACAGATTACGATCATAAGCTGGTGAATGTAAAATAGCAGTACAACAACCCTGTGCTCAAACTTCTTTAATACTCAGATATTCAAGTCAGAAAGAACACCGGTGAGCATTTCAAGACAAGTTTTAAATGTTCATCAAGGTGTGAAATGATACCGTCCATGTTAAGAGTAACTGTTTCTAAAAGATATGAAACCAGTTTATCTAAAGATCATACTGGCACCAATATACTTTAACTGTTATGTTGTCAGAACCCCAGAGGCAGAATGTCACATGCTTACTCCATCCAACCATGAAGGTTTGAACAGTCATGCCATGAAGTAGTAATTATTAAAGCAAGCTTGATACAATATATGATTATACAAATCAAAGAATATACTGTAGGTAAAGATGTAATCCCACGGTTTATAACAACACATCGGCAAATTATTCCCCCAAAGGCACAAGTATAGTAAATCAATTCAAAATAACTCACAGTTCTCGTGTCAAGGTGGATTACAGTGGTTGTACACAATGCACTAGCAAAACACCTCTAGTCAGCCATCTTGTTCAGGCGATGGATCATACTCCTCGCAAGCCTATTCCCAGGGTCAATTTTCAGAACCAAACGGAGGTCCTCTGCACCAAGCCTGTATTTCTCAGAGCTCTCATATAAAAGAGCACGTTGCACAAGCACCGTGACATTTTCTTTATCTTTCTCTAGTACCTGCAAAAGACATAAATACAAGCAAACTAAGACATGGAAGCACCTTCTAATATTTTGCCAGTTAAGAGGTATTACAAAGACATTGCAATACCTTCGAACAGTCGGCAATTGCCTTCTTGTACTCGCCAACCTCCTTGTAAGATGAAGCTCTTGATGACAACACCTCTACAATGTCAGTATCCTTCCCAGACTTCTCAATGAGTACAATGGCCCATGACAGCCACTTGATTGCATCAGCATACTGCCCACCCTTGTAATTATCCATCCCTTTGGACTTAGCAGCAGATGCTGTCAACCCAGACGGTGGCGGTGGGAGTCCCTCCAACTCTGTGGTTGCGCCACCGCTGTCACCACTACCAAAATCTGCCTCCACATCCACCCAGCCATCCATCTCACCAAACATGTCACCCCTGCCACCACCATTACTCGCTGCAGTCGGAGCAGCTGTTGTCGAAGCAAACAGTGAGTCCAAGTGATCTACACCAGAGTTTGCTGCGGTAGCTGCAGGGGCAGGCGCTGCAGCTGGTGCCGGCGGAGGAGTAAAGCTGGAAGGTTTTGTAGCACCGGAACTCTGGAAGCTACCAAATCCAGCATCAGTGCTCTGGAAGCCAGATAATCCTGCATTGCCACCACCCGAATTTACGCCCTGGAACGCCCCAAAACCTTGATCTGGCTTGACGGAATTAGCTTTCTTTGCAGCATTCATAGAACCGGGCTCTGCGGCGAAAGGGTCTATTGAACCGAACGGATCCTTGCTCTTCCCCATCATCGGTTGTGCCGCGGCCACTGACGCCATGCCCGCCGGCTTCATCGGACGGCCACCAACACCGTACCCGCCACCACCGGAGGCCATCGGCGACCCGGTCGTCTTCGGGAGCGTGCTCGCCATGCCGCCCATCGAGAATGGAGAGCCGCTAGGGTTTGGGTTGGCGTTGGCCGGCTTGTAGGTCTGCGGCGCCGCAGATCTGAGCGGCGCGTTGGACTGACCGCGGGAGGACGACCCGAGCGCGGAGCCGAGAAGGTCGCTGAAGAGGCCGGGGTTGTTAGCCTGCGGGATGCCGAGGCCGGACGACGGCGCGGCGGAGGACCAGCTCCGGCCGAAGATGTCGCCGACCATGGACGTGGGCCCGGATCCGGTCGCCGCCGCGGCGGGGGACGGCTGGTGCGTCCACGACGTCGTCTTGGCGGGCTGGTGCGTCCACGTGCTGCCGGCGGCGGCGGCGGCGCCCCCCGGCCTCGATGAGGCGTTGCCCCCCGCGGCCGCCCCGGCCCCGGGCCCCGGCCTGAGGGGGCGGGACGCCGAGGAGCGGGACGAGTTGACGCCGAAGTCGAACTGGTAGGAGTCGAAGGAGGTGGTGGTGGGGGGGCGGGAGGAGGAGGAGGAGGAGGAGGAGCGGTCGCCGGAGTAGGAGTTCATGGTGGCCGGCCGGCGTCGGAGATCTGCGAGGAGGAAGGGGAACCGATGGGGGTGGTCGGCTTTCTCCCTTCTTCTTTATTATTAGTGTTTTTTTTCTTTTTTCCGGTGCCTCGTCGATTCGGAAGTGGGGAGGTGAAAGGAAAGGAAAGCCGCGGCGGGTGCCATTATGGTTTGGTAGGTCGTTACGTGCCGAGAAGTCTGCGCTGTCGGGCTAGTTGGGCCTCTTTTTGAGCACACGTGGAAGGAGCTGGAGGGCCAACTCGGCCTGCTATTGCTGGCAAATTCGTCGTTGGTAATGTTTGGCCCAGACGAAGGCGACTTCACTCCGCTTCTGTTTATCTCAATTAGGTGGTGTTTGAATCTCAAGATAAAATAAAGACGAAGGTAAAATGTTTTACGTAAAACGAGGTAATATTAATGTACGATTAATTAAATTTTAATTATTATAAACTTGAAAAATGAATTTATCTGATATTTTAGAACAACTTTCGTATAGAAAATTTTTGCACGAAACGCACCGTTTAGCAGTTTGAAAAGCGTGCCACAATTAGTCACTCCATCCTAGAGTTAGAATATTTTTTATCCCTCTTGTTTATCTCAAATAAATTTATTTTTTTAATCATTGTACTGAAGTTTATGAAAATAAAAGAAAAATATATTAAAAATAGATAAAGAGAGAAATAATTGCATTGAGATCTAATAAAGTAGGAGTATTAGGGTCTGTTTGGCAGACCGTTTTTTCAGCTCCTCTCCATCGTATTCCGCGCGCACGCATTTCAAACTGCTAAACGGTACGTTTTTTGCAAAAAGTTTTTATACGAAAGTTGCTTTAAAAATTCATATTAATCCATTTTTTAAAAAAAATTTAGTAAATATTTAATTAATCATGTGTTAATGAGTCACTCCATTTTTCGTGTGGAGAAAATGAGTTCCCAACTCATAACAACAAACTCAGCCTCAGTCTTTTGATTTTTTTGCTAGCAAAAATGTCTGTGCGTTACAATGGGTGAAAATAATTTTAATTGTATATCAACCCTCTTTTCCTTGCAAGGCAACTTATTCTTCTCCCTCAAGTTAGACTACGTACAAGCAAATCAATTCAATGCTGTAACTTAGACTACGTACAGAGATGGAGGTTAGGAACTCTATCTTTCCGCCCACAAAACAAAACAATTCATTGGTACGTGATTAATTAAGTATTAGCAAAAATAAATTTAAAAATAAAGTAAGAGAAAAACATATTAGAAATAGATAAAGAGAGAAATAATTATATTGGTATCTGATGAAATAGAGGTATTATAGTTTTTTGGTTTTTTTATTGATATATGTGAGATGGTTAAAAATTAAATTTATTTGGGATGAAGGGAGTAGCCAGGTAGGGTTTACGACATCGATTAGGCTAGCGAAATTTGAGCCCAGCGACGTTGATTTTTGGCTAATTTTTTGAACAAATTTTAAATGAATTTTGATAAATTTCGGAACGAACCGTTCGAAGTGCACTCATTTTTTGTGAAATTCGTATCGTGAACACTTCCATGGGTCACAACCCCTGCGTTCATATTAATCGCTACTCAGAGCCCTCAAAGACCAAAATAACTTGGGCGGCCGGATATCACCAGCTTTCTCTTCAGAAAAGGAGATATCATCGGCTTTCTGCTTACTCCTCGACAGGCGTGTGTCTCTGACCTAAGCTAGCCGGTGCACTTCCCCTTTCACAGTTTGATCAATACTTTACCAACGAAAACAAAAATCTCTCAAGTGTCCATATCCTGCAGACGACAACTGTGAAGGATCAAACCAAGGACCAACTGAATGCTGATCGTCCCATTGGCAGGTTGTCCATTATCGAATCCAACCCTGTACTGTAGAAGTGTAGATGAGTGTATATCTCGGTGCAACGGCGGACGTAGCGATCACGCGAGGAATATATATATGCCTCGCGTCACGGATAAAGCTACGGAAATATCTTCGAGCCTCATTATTTCTCTTATTCATATGTTTATTTAAATCGTTTATTAACAAATAAAAAATTATTTACGAGTAAATCTTTTATATACATATAATTAGCGATTTAAAATAAATTACAATAAAAAAACCAAAAATATTAAATTTAAAATCAAATCAAGTTCTAAAATTTAAATTTTAGCTTATAAACGTAAACATCCGTCAAACAATGAGACCCTTCCACCATGCGGAAACCGGCGGGCAGCGGCTCCATGCAAATGCAATGGCGCGACGGGCGAGCAAAGCGTAGCGAGGCAGCACGCGCGTTTCTAACCAATGCCCGCCCCGTTGATTATTGGACATATGCCCACCTTACCTATCCCCTATCCAGTAAAAGGACTTGGCACAACAAGAAAGAGATGCATAAACTGAGCATATATGATATGATAAGATCGTGTTTTCTGTAATAAATTTTATCTCATATGATAAGATCATGTTTTCCGTTAAAAAAAAGCTATCACAGCGAATTTGGCATATTAGAGAACCAATGTATTCCAATGATCTTTCGTGCAACGTGTTGTCGCTGTAATTCAGCGCACTGTACACTACTTAAAAACAGATTTTCCCAAACGGACAAAATCGATTCTTGCATACGGTTATCCAGCCCACATAAAAAAAGAAAAAGGTCTGCGAAAATCGTCATTTTTCCATGCGGGTAATGCAACCACATGAAAAAAAAACGGAATTTTCGCATGCGGTCTCCTAAGCCAACCGCATGCGAAAATATTTTCGATGAAAAAAATAAAAATCCAAAAAAAATCCTAGCCGTCCCACCATGCGTCAGCCGCACGTTCCTGCCGCCGCTGCCCACCACTGTCGCTCCCAAGGGCGAGGACGGCGGATCTGCCTGCCGGCAGCTCGCTCCCGCCACCATCACCTCCGGTCATCGTCGTCGCCCGCTGCCGCCTGTCGCTGCCACCCACTGACGCGCCCGCCCGCTGTCGCGCGCCTCCCGCCTCCGCTGCCGGATCCGCGCCGATCCGGGTGAGGGACGGCCGCCGCCGCCGGATCCGAGTGGGGAATGGCCGTCGTTGTCGCCCGTCTACTCGCCGATGCGCTCGCCCGCCTGCCGTCGTGCTCCTCTCGCCTGCCCGCTCTCCCGAGGTCGAGGGCGGCGGATCTGTCACCTCGGACCCTCCCTACTGCCGCCGCCACGACTTCCCGCCTCTCTCACCGTCGCCCACCCAACCACCGCCCACTCGCCGCCCGCTGGCCATCCACCGCTCGCCCGTCATCAGTAGCTGTCGCTACCAGCCGTTGCGAGTGCCGAGCTCATCGTTGTTGCCTATCGCCGGCTGTCGAGAAAGAGAGGAAAGGAGGAAAGGAGGTGAGAGAGAGAGATGATTGAGAAGAGAGGAGGAGAAGATAAGGTTGCCACCAGTGAAAAATTTTGAAGTGGATGAGAGAAAAGAGGAGGCAAATTAGACTTCAAAGCGGAGCCTTAAAAGGCCCATATGCAAAAATCAATTTTCTTATGTGGACCTCTTAAGAGATCCGCCTACGAAAATGAACTCATTTTTGCATGCGGCCCCTTAAGAGGTCTGCATGCGAAAATGCTCGTTCGATTTTGCAGACGCGGCTAATTATAGTCCGTCTGTAATCTAAAGAGGGTCTCGTCCAGAAAAATCGTTTCTGTAGTAGTGGTACCTACCATATGGATGTGCGTTGTCACTAACTAGGATTATGGATTATCAGAGCGACACTTTTCAAGTTTCTAAATGGTTGTGTTTCTTTTACAGTTATTACTTTCTACATCAAAACTTCGTAGAAAACATTTTAAATTAATTTTCTAATATTTAATTTATTTTGTTTGTGCTCTCAAATAACTATTATAGCCTCAGTTTCATCCTGATCCACCCGAGAACGTATCCTATGGATGAAGTCAGGAACAATGGAACAATATATATCATCGCATAGCAGATTTGTATCAAGCACTCCGTATCAACCTTATAAGAAAAAGCGAGATGATGTTTCCCATGCTTGAAAAATACATTTATGTGTCAAATCTTTATATCTACTACTTAAAAATTTGGATGTTTTCGTACTTTTGTCCATCTCTCGCTCCCATCGCGTCTCTATGTATGACAGTACATCGAATCGAGGTGACCCTGCACAGCCAAATAATGTCCGCTGGTGAGCCAGATCACTCCCAGTGCATCACTCACGCACGACACCAGATCAGGTCAATTGCGCAGCGAGACACTAGAAAATAAAAACATTGCATATCAACATCACATCGGGTAGAGACTCTCATTGCATGCCCTCATGTGCCACCATGGCCGACACTATTGTCACTCGTTGGTACATCTCGCACATTGCAACAACATCAAAACTAGAATCTCCACATCCAGAAACAAGATCTTCCTTTGTTCCCGTCCATTTCCACACTAGAATCATCGATCCCTCCCATGCCTGACATCATTGAGGTTTCATACCTGGAATTGGCATTCCGACCAACGCAAACATCCTCTTTGGATACCACAACACCATTGAGTTTGTGATTTCTCATGAATGTGTTTTGCTTAAGACACTCATCGATCTCTCACAGCAACCTAGCATCCGTCCTTCCATCTCCTCTTATTCTGTCCATATATTTGTGCTCTACTAGAGGAATAATAGCAGTACCACCTGGCAATGTGCAACATGGTTGAGTCAAACCAACTCAACCAAGTAACATGTTAGTTTGACTCAACCATGCTCCATATATTTCTTTCATCTTTTACTCCTTTCCATACGTAACATGAGTACCTATAGAATATTTCGTGTAGCCTTATTTATTGTTATGACTATTGTTGTTGTGTGTACACTAGGTCATATGACAAAAGCCCTGTCAAACGTGCGGCCCTGTCAAGAGCTAACGTGGAGCTTAGATCACAAAAATTGAACCTTGATTACCTAATTTATGTTTTTTTCTATTATAGTGTACGACATACAGACACTTTGTTTGTATAAAGCATGTCATGGCACCTAAAAATTATTCCTCGGATCTCTCATGCTCACGTCTAACCTCATTGTCATCGTCGTGTCATGACAATAGGTAAAGAACAACTCAAAGCGAGCGTCATGTCATGACAATAGGTAAAGAACAACTCAAAGTGAGCTTGTGAGTGTGACACGATCCGCTAAAATGATTTACCAGACTACAGCTTCATATCTAAAAGTTTTTCTAAAATCAAATAATATACCATGTTTTATGTTTTAAATTTATAATGATTAATACTTAATTATAATTAATTAGTATGTTTTACGTGCTGCTAAAAAATCACATCTAACCATCGGTTTCGAACGAAGCCTACATCTATCGATTGCAGATGACGTATCGACGCCCGAGCCGCTACGGCCGGCGCCGGTCTGGCCGCAGGCCACGCAGTACGTGCGTGCCTCCGACGCTTGTACGTTTATGTGGTATATGGCGCACGAATTTTTACAATCTGGTCCTTTTGTAAAACTTATTTCGCAAATAGACCCTTGAAAAAACTTATTGCGGTAATGGTCCCTTTTGGTGCGCCAGAGGCATTGGCGCCGCCGTCAGACATCACGGCGCCAAGACCGGTGGCGCCATCGGGGTGCCACGGTGGCAGCACACGCCGACGTAGCGGGAGGGCGGCGCCAGGGAGGCTGGCGCGCTCCCACCAAGCACGGCGCCAGCGTTGCTGGCGCGCTCGTCCGGGGGGGACAAAACTTAACCCCCCGCGGGCCCCACCCCAGCTCCTCCTCCCCACTCGCCCCAGCCGTTCCAGCGAACCCCCGAAAGAGCTGAGAGCTCTCTCTCTCCCCTCTCACCTCTCCTCCTCAAATCCACTCAATTTGGAGCCGTTTTTCGCGGGATTTTTTGTAGAAATCGAAGAGCAAGGTATACTCCTCCATTCCCCCCTCTTTTTTCTCGTTTTAATCGGTTAAATTTGTAGATCGAAGGGTAACCCTAGAACCCATATTTTGCCCAAATTTTTGATTTTGAAGATTTAAATTAGGGATTTGTTGAGTATAGTGTTAAATGTGTGCAATGTGTTTAGTGGAGATACTATTTTTTGTAGTACATTGTGTTGTAATTGTACAACACAATAGTGTTGACTTGAATGGATGTATGGAGAAATTGATGTAGGTAAAAGTTTGTAGCTATGGGCTATATGAGAGATGACAAATTTGATATATAAGATAGTGGTTGATAAAATGTCACAATAATTTACTTGGCGGGAGATCATTTTGGTTTTGTAGAATGATAAGGAAGGATCAAACTGGCTATTGTCCTAGGCAGCAACCACCACCAGACGCTATCCGTCCCATGTGTTGGTGCGGTGACGAATGTCGTTTTGCAATAAGTGATGACCACAAGACATACCATCAGAGGTACTGGATGTGTCGCAATTATACGTACAGTCCGGAGAAGCCTAAGCCCGAACCTAAAGCAAAGGGAAAGAAAGGAAAGGCGACGAAGCCAGTGGAGGTAATTTGTTGTACGTTCGAGGTTGCGATACTGCATTGCAAATTGTAATGAAAATCGTTTAAATCGGAGAATGTGCAGGTAGCGAAGATACCGCCTCCTCTGTGCGACTTTGTGGAATGGATCGACATGGAGATTGATCCCCGCGATGCGGAGATGCTTCGTAGGGAACGTGAATGGGAAGAGGAACGCATCGATCGTCGTCTCCGACTTGCGGCAGTACAGATCGCGGAGAGGAAGAGAAAGGAGGAGCGGGAGCTCAGGGAGATGGCAAGGGAGTTTGCGGAGAAGGAAGAGCGTGCGAAGGAGCGGGCGAGGAAGCTGGCTAGGGCACAGCGTGCCAAGGAGGCTGGTCCAGAGGCCGCGAGCAAGGGAAAATATCCTCGATGCACCCAGTAGTTTTATTGTATGGAAATATCCTCTAAGACATGTAATAACGACAGTATTGAAATATCAATTAGGAAACATTTTAATTTTGAGACATAAACTCGATGATGTACTTTGTTGTGTTTGGATGAAGTGACGTGCATGTATGCGATTTTGTATGTTTTGTTATCTTCGTATTTGTGTCATGTTTTGCCAGTATTTGTCATGGTGATTTTGTCTGTTTTGTTACGTTCGAATTTGTTCCCTAAGCGTCCTGCCTCGGCCCGGCAGCTGGTGCTGCCCCCAGAGCACGGCGCCAGTACGGCTGGCGCCGCACCCCCACACCCCGAGCGTCCTGCCTCGGCCCGGCGCCTGGCGCCGTCCCCGGGGCACGACGCCAGGACGGCTGGCGCCGCCCCCCCACCCCCCGAGCGTCCTGCCTCGGCCCGGCCCCTGGCGTCGTCCCCCGGGGCACGGCGCCAGGACGGCTGGCGCCGCCCCCCCACCCCCCACCCCGAGCGTCCTGCCTCGGCCCGGCCACTGGCGCCGTCCACCGGGGCGCGGCGCCAGGACGGCTGGCGCCGCCCCCCACCCCCCTCGAGCGTCCTGCCTCGGCCCGGCCCCTGGCGCCGTCCCCGGGGGCACGGCGCCAGGACGGCTGGCGCCGCTCCCCCTCACCCCCGAGCGTCCTGCCTCGGCCCGGCCCCTGGCGCCGTCCCCGGGGCACGGCGCCAGGACGGCTGGCGCCGCCCCCCACCCCCCGAGCGTCCTGACTCGGCCCGGCCACTGGCGCTGCCCCCGCATGGCACGGCGCCAGGATTTTTGGCGCCACCGTCCACCCCCTCCCAGAAAACATATTCACAAATCAAGCAACCAAATCAACCAATATCTGTACAGATTGCTTGTACAGATTGCAATGTCTGTAAAAGCAACCAAATCAACCAATTCATAATAAGCATATGCATCACGTAGTCCAATTCCGTCAAGCAAGTGGGACAAGTTCAATTACACATCAAACATCACACAGTCCACAAATTTATCACATAGTCCACAAATCCCCATATCGAACATCACATAGTCCAAAAATGCGTCACATAGTCCGTACAACCTTGGCGGCAAAATTTAGCATGATCACAAATGTTCTAAAAGATGAGAACTAGTAGAATTTCACCGAAATCACTTCTTCCGTTGACGTCGGAGAGCCTGTGACCCCGGAGTATACCTACATTTGAAATTACAATGTCTAGAATATTTAAATAAACAACGAGGCAAATGAAAGAACATATGACAATAGTAAGGTTACCTCTTTGTCCCTTGCCGAGCGGAACGTAAGTTGTATGTCGCGGGCTGTGACGCCTGAGGCGCATCGGGCAGCTGCGACATGCCTATCTCTTGAGCATCCTGGTTGACGTAGTCATAGTCCTCGTCGTCGTCATCATCGTCGTCGTTGTCGTCGCTAGGTGGAGCCTGTGCCTTACCCTTTCCCCTCCCTTGTGGATGGCGTGATGATGACGAACCACCAACTTCTTCACGCTCTTCTATCGTGATGGAGTGTCGGGTGGTACTTGGACGCGCGGATTGAGGTAGTGGTGGTGGTAGTCTGCGCGGGTGATATACGTCGTCTAATCCAACGGACCTGCAACCTAGTCTTGCAGCCAGCTTGCGGCACCTTCGACGTACTTTCTACATTACAAAAGGATTTTGTTAGGCATAAACCATATGTTGCATTTTCGAAAGGAATGTATGATCATTTTACCTCGAGCACATTGCGCAATGTGTTCTCTGTCTCCTCACCACCCCTCGGAGATCCGAAGGCATGGCCCATCTCATTCACGCTCCTAAGGAGCTCTCTGGACTACAAGCAAGAGACGATGTGTCTTAAATATTGCAATTCACAATAAAATCAAATTGACAGGTGCAAGAGAACTTACGACTCTGTCTCTAAGTGGCGCGTGCTCCATTTGACTACCAAGCCTAGTCCGAACGTCATAGCTATCCTGGCCCTCGTCAGAAGAGCGGTCTTCCTCTATGTCGGCCTCAGTCCAAGAAGGACGTAGGAAAACTCGATAGTTCCTGTGCAGCCAACGAAAATACTCACCGTAATGCTTGTTTTGGTGGATTGGCTCGATGTATCTATCGTTCCTTTCCGCTGTCCTCCAAGCATCAATATATCTACTGTGTTCTAACCCCCAATCCTTCACCTTCTTTGTTTTAACTCTGTCGTACCTTCATATGTACAATGTGTTGATGTGTAAAACATAGGGTTTACGGCACAACAAAGAAATAGCGTGACTCGAAGCAAGCTACCTGTGTAGGTCCCATCCAGTTGAGATGTCCTCTACCGGGAAATCTTGCCTCTTCCCGAACTGTCGCATGACACGGTGCGGCAGGTGGTACTCAACAGCCCAGAAAAAAATCAGTGGACATTGATACATGAAATAATCCTCATCCCGATTGCACAAGGTGTTCAGGGTAAGTGCTCTTGCCTCAGGCGTGTGATATGGTAGCCAAGTGATCTACACATGTACAAAATTTTTGTTACGTTAGTCCCTCTGACATAAAACTTATTGATAAAATTCGATTGAAATTTGAAATACTTACATGCCCAGGCTGGAGGCAGTCCATCTCGTTGACGTACTGCTTGTACGTCACCTCGCTACGAGCATGTGAGGTCGCCGTACTTTCAAATAAGTAGGCCACAGACTTCTCCATGTCTGGCTCAGCGTAGGGCCAAGGAGTAAAACTTTGCCTCCATTTTGGCTTTCCCACCGGTAGTCGAAGCCACATCCACACTTGAATGAGAAGTACACAGCCGCTAAGGTTGGAGGAGGGTGCTTGATGACAACAAGCCTCGCAGAGCTGTCTATAAGTCCATGCCAACACCGCCGAGCCCCAACTAAAACGCCCTAGATCATTTAGATTGGCTATCAAAGGGATCCAAATTGACGAAGTAATATCACCACCAGAATCTGGAAAAAGTACCCCTCCTAGCAAATGCAAGATGTATGCACGTGCGTAGCACTCAACACGCCACGGCTCTGCGTCCTCATCGAGGTTAGAAAAGTTCTGACTAAGCCAAGAAAGGGGTATACCATTCTGCTTCTTCTTCCTCCCTTGCGCATGCTCAATGATTAGTGGGATGCCAAACAACTGCTCCACCTGTGCAACCCATCCAGAAGTCTCCGTCCTACCCGTCACCGCATGTCCCCGTATCGGGAGGGCCAAGATCATAGCAACATCTTGTAAAGTGATGGTCATCTCACCACTTGGTAGGTGGAAGCTGTGTGTCTCAGGCCTCCACCTGTCTACAAGTGCTGTCAAGGCAGGAGCGTTGAACACCGGCAATCCTCTATTAATAACCATGGCGACCCCGAGCAACCCAGCCGTCCTGAGGTACGGGATGTATCGCTCATCGAACACAGGGGGGGCGTGCGCTCTAACTCGGAGCGGTTGAAGCACCTGCAAAAATATTTTCAAATGGAATAGTTAATACAATGTGAAGCATATGTTATCGATACTTAGGTACAAATGACTGGATGTCGATATGTACCTTCCCCCGCTCGATCGCAGCCCCGTGATGGCGGGCCTCGTAGCACTCCTCCAAGGCCGGGTAAGTCGGTGTCTCTTCCTCGCCAGCCATCCTGCATTAAGAGAGAAGGAATATATTGTCAGTTACCAATATTTGCATAACATACGATTACAAAATATATGCAACAAACCTAGTATGTATATGACTTCAACCAAAAAATACCTTGCTGTTTTTTTTGGACTTATTTTTTTTCGGACGCTTAGGGCACTTAGGTTTCTTGTGACCCTCCTGGTGACATAACGAACACCTATTTTGCAACAGCGCAACATCAACTTGAAGACCTGAAGGCGGTTTCCTCCTAGAACCACCAAGGCCCGAGTCCATTTCATTCTTAAAGCGCTTTGATCTCCTCTTCCCCCTTGTCTTAACCTTCAACTCCGGGTCCGCAACAAATTCTTCACCATCGTATGGTGGCCACTGTGTAGGGTCGAGGTATGGCTCAAACCGACTTGCCCATGTGTTCACTACGGCTTTCGATGAGAACTCGTACGGCATACGGTTGGGAGATTCTGGATCAATTGCATGAATCCGATAAACATTGATGAGATGTGAGCAAGGCATATGGTACAATAATGGCATTTGGCAACTACATGAGTTCCTCTCACCTTGCACTTTGAACGATCTAGCACCGAACCTAACACCCCCACGTGTTATTCCACCCCTCTCGGTGACCTCATATGTCTTACTCTCCTTATCGAAACACCTTGAAGTGTGTTTGCTTGCCTTGGTGTTTTGCGTCCTCATCTTACTAGCGGCCTTCTCAGACCATCGTTCCCCTAACTGGACGCGTTTCACTGCTTCATCATGTCTGTTCACAAAGAACTCGTTGCACTTCATGAAGGTAAACGATACTATGGCTGTCACCGGTAGCCTACGGATACCTACTAGCACACTGTTGAACTGCTCAGCCATATTGGTTGTCATGTAACCCCACCGGCGGCCATTTCTATCGTACGCACGGGACCACTTATCTTTCTCCAACAATTCTTCTTCAAGCCATTTACGAGGACCTTCGGCTACAACCAGTCTGAGTGCCTCCACATCCCTCTCAAATATCCACTTCTCGTCAATTTGACATATCCTTAGTAGCTCTTCCGTTTGATGCTTGTCCGCACCGGCCTTGTGAAAATTAGCACTAAAGTGTCTCATGCACCACCGGTGGTGAACCGGTGGCAATCCTTCAACATGAGTTCTCATGGCATTCATTATACCGGCATGTCGATCTGAAATAATACAAACTTCCCTATGCGGGCCAATCACAACACGTCGGACAAGTTCGATAAACCAGCACCAGTCTCGCGAGTTGTCTTTCTCCACCAAGGCAAAAGCTAATGGTACTAGACGGTCCTCCGCATCAGCTGACAATGCAGTCATCAAGGCACCGCTGTATTTTCCTGTTAGAAAGGTTGCATCTATAGCAAGTACTGGCCTGCAATGCTTAAATGCCTCGACAGAAGGACCAAAGCACCAGAATGCACGCATAAATATTTTCTTTGTCACCCCACCTATGTTCACTACCCTATTGGGATGGGTATCAATATGATACACTGTACTCGGATTCCTCTGCTTAATGGCTTGTAGCAACGTGGGCAAACGAACGTATGCTTCACCCCATTCTCCATAAATGAGCTTCATAGCCTCTTCTCTTGCCCTCCAAGCCTTGCCATATTTCACTCTATATTGAAAAACCTCAAATATATATACAGCTAACGCTGAAGCAGAGAGGGTAGGTTGTAATTTGATGACATTGCATAACCTGTTTGCTATGAACTTCGATGTCAACTGCCGGTGGCTCCCTGAACCTTCGGCAGTGGCACAACTATGTGCCTTACCAACACGTGATATCCTCCACGTGCCACTGGACCTCTTTGTTGCGTGCACCTTCCATTTGCATCGATTGTGTTCACATTTAACAGTGTACCTCCTATTTGCGGCGGAATTCACAACACGATATGGACGATGGTGCACAATGGCGTACTCCTGGAGCCATAGTTTCAAAGCAACCATGGATGGAAACTCCAAACCTTTCTTTAGGCCATCCACCTGGAATGGTTCTGGCAAATGATCCATGTTGATGTCACCATCTAATATTGCACCATCGGCATGTCTTAGGTCCCTAAACTCAGGAATGTCCGGCTTCCTCCCAAACACCTTCTCGAACGCACGACATTCCTCTAATGCTAACTTGTCATTGTTGGTTAGTGCAGGGAATGGACGGTCATCATCGGAGTCAACAGCAAATTCAACATCATAGTTCTCAACACTTGGTTCCTCGCCAACCTCCTCTCCATTGACTTCCACCGAAACAGAGTCGTGACCAGCACTCAAGTGCACAACAAAGAAATCAGCTGGATCATAATTTTTCCCTGATACTTGCATCGAGTATTCAGGGTTGCCTCCATACGATGACCAATTTATGTTGTTACCGGCATCTTCAGATAAACCTTCACTTACATCAAGCCCTTGTACTAACTCCTTTTTCAATTCCCTTGCTGCGTCCACACCGTCACTGCTGTGACGTCTCTTTGATGGTTTTCTCTCCTCTAACTCATTTCCAAACAAAGGTCTCTTCTTCTGTCTTTGCTCATCCAACTCTTCACGTACCAACTCAGTCTTTGATACTGATCTACTTGTTCCCTCATTGCCACGGTGTGTAGCCCCACGACGAGAAGAATGTGTCACAAAATTATTCTCGTCGTAAGGATAACACGGAGACTTGTTTAGATCCAAATTGTTTACGGTGCGTACCATCTTTGAAGCAAACACCTCTAGAGATCTAAACTGAGAGTCTTTTACTAAATCAAAATAAATTTCCCAATCCAACTGACTTAACACCTTCAGTACATACTTATGTCCTTGACCAACATCGTACCTCCCATAAATATCAATCTCCACATTATCCTCAGTCCATTCAAGAACATCTTTTACTCGTGACATTAGTTCATCAAAAGTGGGACGGGTGGAAAACAAAATGGTCTTCAACGACATATCCTCAAACTCAACATGCGCACCAACGTAAGGTTCAACCACTCTACCACCGTAGTAAACACGAACAAGTCTATCCATCTACACCGAAAAATATCATGGCACTTTAGAAATAAAAAAATATCACATCTTTCGTAAACGTTGTACAAACTTACCACGTGAACTAATACATAACTTACATTGTTTCAAAGCTACTACTTAACCAAACATATTTATTTCACATCCAACTAACAATTCTTTCATGTCTTAACTAATTTTTTTCCTCCAACCATCCGTCCATTCAACCAAACCACCTAAAAATCAACATTACAACACAATGTATTACAAAAATTCTTTCTCTCTAAGAAGCACATCAACATTACAACACAATGCACTACAAATTTTTTTTTCCAAAGCTAAAGTAATTTCACATCTAACTAACAATTCTTTCATGTGTAAAACTAAAATTTTTCCTCCAACCATCCATCCAACCAAACCACCTAAAAATCAACATTACAACACAATGTACTACAAAAAATAGTATCTCCACTAAGCACATTGCACACATTTAACACTATACTCAACAAATCCCTAATTTAAATCTTCAAAATCAAAAATTTGGGCAAAATATGGGTTCTAGGGTTACCCTTCGATCTACAAATTTAACCGATTAAAACGAGAAAAAAGAGGGGGGAATGGAGGAGTATACCTTGCTCTTCGATTTCCACAAAAAATCCCGCGAAAAACGGCTCCAAATTGAGTGGATTTGAGGAGGAGAGGTGAGAGGGGAGAGAGAGATGGCGCTGAGAGCTCTCAGTTCGGCTGGCTCGGGCTGGGGCGAGTGGGGGGATGAGCTGGGGTGGGGCCCGTGGGGGGTTAAGTGCCCTTCCCCCGGACGAGCGCGCCAGCATGGCTGGCGCCGTGATTGGTACGAGCGCGCCAGCCTCCCTGGCGCCGCCCTCCCGCCACGTCGACGTGTGCTGCCACCGTGGCACCCCGATGGCGCCACCGGTCTTGGCGCCGTGATGTCTGACGGCGGCGCCAGCGCCTCTAGCACACCAAAAGGGACCATTACTGCAATAAGTTTTTTTAATGGTCTATTTGCGAAATAAGTTTTATAAAAGGATCAGATTGTAAAAATTCCTGGTATATGGCGTGGGCAGGGGCACAGGGCACGCACGTCGCCTTGCTCTGTACGTAGCCTACGCCTACCACTGTCCGAGTAAAAACCACGACACGGCGCCACACCGTTGCACGCAGCCATTGCCGGCCACGTGGCGCGAGCGATGAGAAACATCTCGTCCCGGCTGGCCTCCTCTCCCTGCCTCCACGTTATCGTCAAAGCAGCTTTTCTGTGCCGAATAACCGAAGAACTATCTGGTCGCTTCCACGTTTGTTTTTTATTTTATTTTTTTGCCCAAACCCAAGGCGCCGAGCAGAGCTGTTTCAGATTTCCAGTATAGCACAAAAGTTTCTTTTTCGTGCGGGATCCACAGGTCGGACACGTTGAGGCGTCCGGGCCCCGACATATGGTCGTCTTCACGTGGGCCAGGTTGACGCCGACGGGGAAGTCCATCAAATCCACTGACAACGCAGCCCCATGTGTCAGTGAGCAACGTCTGCCGTTCTATCATTCAGGCGTCACGCAACCGTCGCGCTTTAATCTTCAGTTCCTCCCCCCTGGATCAGACTGAAAGGTGGGACCCACGTACTCGTGGGGCCCAAGGATCAGTGGAGCCGCCTCAGCAACTCCTCGCTACGCGTCCCCGGGACGGTACACCGCGGCTCAGTGATAAAGTCTGGAACCGCATCTACTAGCTCGCAGACTCGCACACCGCCGCCGCCACCGCCACTGCACTCCGCTCGCCGGAGCAGCCGCCATGTCGGGCCCGAAGCTCGACCGCACCCCGAGCATCCGCGACCGCGTCGAGGACACCCTCCACGCCCACCGCAACGAGCTCGTCGCCCTCCTCTCCAAGTGAGCGCATGCCCGCCCGCCCGTCCACCTGCAACCGATCGCTGCGCCGTCGCCGCGCACAAATTTTACTTGCTCGCTGACGAGTTCTTCTCCGGTGGTGGCGTGCGTGGCGGCAGGTACGTGAGCCAGGGGAAGGGGATCCTGCAGCCGCACCACATCCTCGACGCGCTCGACGAGGTCCAGAGCTCCGGCGGCCGCGCCCTCGTCGAGGGCCCCTTCCTCGACGTCCTCCGCTCCGCCCAGGTGCGCCGTGTGCGGTTTTTTTTGGGGGGGCTAATCATCCTGAGTAATCTCGTGCCATTTTGCGTGTTTTTTTTCGCAGGAGGCGATCGTGCTGCCGCCGTTCGTGGCGATCGCGGTGCGGCCGCGGCCCGGGGTGTGGGAGTACGTCCGCGTGAACGTGCACGAGCTCAGCGTCGAGCAGCTCACCGTGTCGGAGTACCTCCGCTTCAAGGAGGAGCTCGTGGACGGCCAGTATGTGCTCCTCCCCTGTTCCTGCACTCTGCTTTCGTTTCGTGGGAATTTTGGTGGTTGGGTTCAGGACGTTATCCTGTTAGGGGTTTAGGCTCTAGTGGCTGTGCCGGGTTTGGGTTCTCCGCATCCCATGACTGTTTGCTCGATTTGCTGCCGTTGCAAAGGTGAATATTAGTGGGATGGTTGTGTGCGGGTAATTGGTAAGTGATGTTGATCTGTTGGTTTGGTTGGATCAGTAAAATTTGTTTGAGTGAGATGTTGATAATAGTTTGTTTCAGTCCATGTCTGAGGAAGAATAGTAGCATAGTCAAAATTCACAACTTTCGTGACTGTTATTATGTTGGTTTATATATTTGCAACTGGGTGCTCCAGGTTAGTAGATAGGAGTACTAATGTAGTAGATCTCAAAGTTTGAGCTGCACTTTGGTATATAGACTTATGGGTTGTGCTGGCAGAATGATTGAATTTCTGTTTGTTTCACTTTTATTTTATTGCAGCCGCTTTAGTGACCCTATCTGGGTTCTCTTTTCACCAAACTCTTAACCTGGATTAAGTATGTCAGGTACAACGACCCGTACATACTTGAGCTTGATTTTGAGCCATTCAATGCCTCGGTTCCACGCCCAAATCGGTCATCATCAATTGGAAATGGCGTGCAGTTTCTCAACAGGCACTTGTCTTCGATCATGTTCCGGAACAAGGATTGCCTGGAGCCCTTACTTGATTTCCTTCGTGGGCATCGGCATAAGGGTCATGTGAGTTTTGCAACTGTTGTGGAAATTTTAACTGACTTTTTTTTTGTAATTTGTTGTGTTTGATCTTAATTTGGGAATGCTGTCACGTAGGTCATGATGCTAAATGATAGGATACAGAGTCTGGGAAGGCTTCAGTCTGTGCTGACAAAAGCTGAGGAGCACTTGTCGAAACTCCCAGCTGACACACCATATTCACAGTTCGCATATAAGTAAGTGACTAAGTGTAGCCTATCACATTAAGGCTTGAGTTTCTGCATAATTTCTATATTGCTAGGGGGATGCACTTACAGATTTTTCAATTTCAAATGCACTTTGAGCTATTCTAAAAAATGTAAAACGCCTCTTTAGAAATGGTAGTCTCTACGAAATTAAAGTACCGGGCTGTTGGCAAGTATGAACTCAGGTTGAACTTATTGGCCATATGTTGGCCGATATGCTTTTGACATGTCTTGCAATATGAATCACTGAAAAATGCTTCACAATATACACTGTATCTATCATATTGTTCACAGATTTGTTATAAAGTGCGTATTTGATAGTGCAAATCACATTCTGGAAGAATCGCTTTACACATGGCTATATTTTTGCCTGTAACATTCAGGTTTCAAGAATGGGGATTGGAGAAGGGTTGGGGCGACACAGCTGGATATGTCTTGGAGACGATACATCTCCTTCTGGATGTGCTTCAAGCGCCTGATCCATCTACTCTTGAGACCTTCTTGGGAAGGATCCCCATGATCTTTAATGTTGTCGTAGTGTCTCCTCATGGATATTTTGGCCAAGCCAATGTGTTGGGCTTACCAGATACTGGAGGGCAGGTACCAGTTGATAACAAAACACCAAGAATTTTTTGCTTATCAGGACACAGCCAATGATCTTTAGCTTCTCATGGCTATAAAGTGCTTCCCTCTCACCATTTATTGCATTTTTTTAATCTTTTGAAGCCTCATGCTGTTGTTTTCCTATGCATTTGTCCAGATTGTCTATATATTGGACCAAGTCCGTGCATTGGAGAATGAGATGGTTCTTAGGTTAAAGAAACAAGGCCTTGATTTTACCCCTAAAATTCTCATAGTAAGTACACGTCTATTTCCTTCCTCAAATGTGGCATCTATTAAGTGTGATGTTCTATTCTATCAGTAGTTCAGTACATGCTCCAGTTACCTTGTTTTATGGAACATTACTATTTTTTGCATGTTCCTGCACATGGTAAACTCCATTTATCATCGTGATTCTTTCACGTGAAAAAGAAGATCAGCTAAGCATTTTTTTATGTCGTTGAGGTTACTCGGCTGATACCAGAAGCAAAGGGGACATCATGCAATCAGCGTCTTGAGAGAATAAGTGGGACACAACATACTTACATATTACGAGTGCCATTCAGAAATGAAAATGGGATACTCAGGAAATGGATATCAAGATTTGATGTATGGCCCTACCTGGAGAAATTTGCAGAGGTGAATATGCATCCCTTTTTTACTTGTAGAAATTCCTCAGATGGCCCTGAACTGGTTTTCTTCCTCTCCTACCGATAATTGAAGGATTACTTTTATCAAGAACATTGAAAAATAATCAAATTCTGTTTGTTCCATTATGCATGACAAAGGACATTTTTTGTTTCTGGAACTTGAGATAAAAGGCCTAATCCAAGATGAAGAGGGTTAATCACCTATGTAGAACAGTAACAAAACAAAATTCAATTCAGTATATGAGAACTTTCTCTGGGTGTGTTTTTGCATTAGATTTGCAGTATAAAGAGCTTTGGTGACCTTTCCTAGTTAGGAACCCCGATTCTGTATATGTCACTTCCTCCTCTGGGTGTGAACTTTGGAGTACTGTCCTCCTCAACTGGAACGTCAATTCTATATTTGAGCACTATAATAACGTGTTCTTGCTTTACAGGATGCAGCTGGTGAGATTGCTGCAGAACTACAAGGTACTCCAGACTTCATAATTGGAAACTACAGTGACGGTAATCTTGTTGCATCGTTGCTATCTTACAAGATGGGAATTACCCAGGTAAGTCCTTGTTAACTACTCTTAAAAGTTCCCACCACCTTTTTGGTTGCTGATTATGCCGGTAAATTGATTGCAGTGCAATATTGCTCATGCTTTGGAAAAGACTAAATATCCAGACTCAGACATATACTGGACGAAGTACGATGAGAAGTACCATTTCTCTTGTCAGTTCACAGCTGATATAATCGCCATGAACAATGCTGATTTTATAATCACCAGCACATACCAGGAAATTGCTGGCAGGTTTGATTCTTTTCTGCCTAGTTTGCTGTTAAAAGTTTTTTTCCATCACGATTTCATTATTCGATTATTGATTTGTTGACGCATATCTGGTGCACATGCCTACTAGTTATTCATGGTTATTCTTAGGGTATCCTGATTCTGATTCTTAATTTTGTCTTTTTCTTCAGCAAAAACACAGTTGGACAGTATGAGAGCCATACTGCATTTACTCTTCCTGGTCTGTATCGTATTGTCCATGGGATTGATGTTTTTGACCCAAAGTTCAACATAGTCTCTCCAGGAGCAGACATGTCTATATACTTTCCGTACACCGAAAAGGCCAAGCGGCTTACTTCGCTTCATGGTTCACTTGAAAACTTGATTTCTGACCCAGAGCAAAATGACGAACACATGTGAGTAATTTCTGTTATCTTGCTTCTTTTTGCGACACTTTAAGGTTGAGTTTTATGTCCTTTGGTCTCTTCTCATTGCTTGATGACAGGGTTACTTGTTGTCTCTTCTTCTAGATTTTATATATTTACCAGGTTATCATGAATGGGTGGATACTAGAATGTACACAATTAGACACATATTTTAGAGATACCAACAGGATGTGTGGAAAAGTAGATAGTTGTGGCATGTAACATGTGACTCTGGTTGTTTCTGATGATGTTATCTTTTTGTAGTGGACACCTGGATGACAGATCAAAACCCATTCTCTTTTCCATGGCAAGACTTGACCGAGTTAAGAACATAACAGGGTTGGTTGAAGCTTATGCTAAAAACTCTAGACTGAGGGAGCTGGTAAACCTTGTCGTGGTTGCTGGCTATAACGATGTCAAGAAATCCAAGGACAGAGAAGAAATCGCAGAGATTGAGAAGATGCATGAACTTATTAAGACCTATAACTTGTTTGGGCAGTTCCGTTGGATCTCGGCTCAGACGAACAGGGCTCGCAATGGTGAGCTCTATCGCTACATAGCTGATACTCATGGTGCCTTCGTGCAGGTATAGTCATCAGTTTAACTTACATGTTATATCAGAACATATGGAATGGGTGGTACATGTCACCTACATATTGACTTGCCTTATCAATTACAGCCAGCTTTCTACGAAGCATTCGGTCTCACTGTTGTGGAGGCCATGACATGTGGACTCCCTACTTTTGCAACAGTCCATGGTGGACCTGCGGAGATTATAGAGCACGGGATCTCAGGGTTCCACATAGATCCTTATCATCCGGATCAAGCTGCAAATCTGATAGCTGACTTCTTTGAACAATGTAAACAAGACCCCAACCATTGGATTGAAGTTTCTAACCGAGGCCTACAACGTATATATGAGAAGTCAGTACTGCCAATCCTGCGAATCCTGTTTTTAACACAGGTGTTTTTCATGTCTCTTGTGTAGTGTTTCTATTTACTGACCTTGATGTTTATAGATATACATGGAAGATCTACTCTGAGAGGTTGATGACATTGGCTGGGGTTTATGGCTTCTGGAAGTATGTCTCGAAGCTTGAGAGGCGGGAAACCAGGCGCTATCTTGAGATGTTCTACATATTGAAGTTCCGTGAACTGGTATGCAAAAAGTTCTGCCCTCTTAGTACACACCGAAATACTGTAGTTATCAAACCAAAATTCTGCCAATACGCCATTTGCTCCTATTATATTGACAAATTAGTATAGTACAAATCCAACTAAGACATTTTTTTTTCCTGGAGAGAACAGAAGGATCAATGCTTTCTGATCTGAAAGAGGATAGTTTCTTCGAGTTTCATTTGATTGGCTAATATTTTTCCTTTTGTGCAGGCGAAGACTGTGCCTCTTGCAGTAGATGAGCCACACTGACTGTAGTCTGTAGGTCCTCGGCGTGATGATATCTGTCAGGGAAATCCTCGTGCTGTCAGAGGGAATGGTATAGGCAATAATGTGCAGCAAATGGCCGCTTGGCCGATAATAAAATGGAATGTAACTTGTGTGTTCAGCAAGTGACGAACTTGGGAGTTTGGACTCTGTAAAACTAGATTTGTCAAACATCTTGTCTATGTACATTAAAGTAGTTTGATATCCAGTGCTTCATTGCCATTGTGTTAATTTGGTAATCTGTTCCCTTATACTGTTAAGCTAATCTGTTTTCCCAGATAGTCTTAGCTTGCCCATAAAAATCATCACTTCCCGCTTATGAATTTTCTCTTCACTGCATAATATGCAGGAAGAACATGTACCCACATGCTCATCTTTTGGATGATCACTCGCTTAAACTTGTTGCTGTGAAGTTTTTCTCTGAGTAAGTGCAAGTTTAACACCACAATTTTAAAGAGGTTTATCATAATTCTCCATATTTTCTAAGCAGAAGAATACATCCGAGTAATCAGTAAGTGTGCAAGTGTAACATCCATCAGAAGAATGCAACTTTACCCTGTTACGCATATACTCCTACGGTCCTCTACCTCACAGGCATGATGTTGTGATTCACCTTATCTGGCTGCGGTAGGCCGGTAGGGGGAAGGGTTTGGAGCGGCGGACGACACCGACAAGACGAGATGGGACGGAGCTTACGCCGCCCGGAGGAGCGGTTCCACCTCCGCCTCGCTGCGGCCGTGGCTTTCTCCCCTTCCGCCGCCGCTGCCGCTCATCGTGGTGAGGATTCCGTCCGTACGTGCTTCTAGTTAGGGGTGAAAACGGTAACGAAATTTTCTGGTTGTTTTCAACTTTCTACCGGCCAAGCTATATGAAAATGGTAATCGATCCAAATAAAAATAGAAATGGTAAAAAATATGAAAACGAAAATGAAAATGGTTTTGCTGTTATACCGATCGTTTTCGTATTTACCGTATTATTGTAGAAATTACCATTTCTTATAATATGATAATTAACATATTTCTAAATATATCAATATTGTCTTTACTTGACCCACAATTAGAGACATATTAACTTTTAAATCAAATCCCTAACTTGAGTGCATGGCTAAAATGAGGTTAATTTATAATTTATATAGTATAAACTTGAATTTATTTATACGTATTATATAGTTATGCAAAGTTAAATATATGTTTTTGTAGTTTAATGATTTCGTATTTGTTACGATATGTACTGACATGTTTCTGTCTGTATTTGTTCCGTTTTTGGTTTTCCGATATTTCCGACATCATTTTTGTTTTTGACTTTACCGTTTTCGATTTCATTTCTAAGAAAAATATAGTTATGAAAATGGTTGAGGCTGTTTTTCGATCATTTTCGATCGTTTTCATCTGTAACGCCCGTTTCGTCATGGCGTTAGTGGAAAAACCTATTTCTAAAAAAAACTAATTGTGAAAACTTGCTGGCGTTAGTGAAAAAACCTATTTCTAAAAAAAAACTAATTGTGAAAACTTGTTCTTTGGTTGTGCTTCATTGTGTGTTCCAAGGTCTCAGTCTCTCTCAGTGTCCAACTCAAATCTCGAAGAAGATTTCGAATCCAAATTTGAATCCAACTTCATTTTCCCACCAATTCAAATTCTCTCTACAGAAGTCTATTTCACTTCCCTTGTTTCCTTGGGTCATCTTTCTCTTGGCCGGCCCATCTCTTTCCCCCTCAGCCTTCACCTCCTCCTGGGTCGCGCTGTCTTGGCCCAGTCCGCCTCAGCCCACGCCTGGGCACATGTGGCGCACGTGCCACGGTAGCGTCTTTCCTCTCCCTCTCGTGCTCGCTTTTTTCTCTTTCTCTCGCCGGGGCCGATTTCAAATCCCCACCGCCGCCCATTTCTTCCCACGCGCTCACCGTCGTGGCCGATCGGAAGGACCCGGTATCACTCCCCCTGGCCCCAGACTACGCCAACGACCGCCCGTGTCCTCGCTTGGCTCCAAACCGATCGTCGCCCTTTTGCCGTCATCGCCGTCGTCATCACTCGGGCCCGGTCCTCTGCGCCACTCGCGTCCAAGGATGGAAGCCAGAGACCTCCTCCTCGCCACTCCTCTTCCCAAAATGGCAAGGGGCAAAGGGGCAAGCTCTCCTTTTCTCCTCTTCCTTTTCTTTTCCCGAAGCGCCGCCGTCACTCCTCCTCTGCCGTCGCTTGTCTCCTTGCACCGGAGACAGTGAGCTGCTGACGTCGGCCGCCAGCTCATCATCCTCGCCCTTGACCGCGCTCGAATTCCTTTCCCTCGAAGCCTCTTGTGCCTATAAAACCTCCCCTCTCCCTCGATTTCGGTCTCTCCCTCCATTTCTGTCGCTACAACCGAGCCCCTCAAAGTCGCGCGCCGTCGACCCGCTGTCGCTCATCCACCATTGAGCGCGCCGGAGGAGCCGATGCGTTCTTGGACTGCGACGAGGACTTTGGGTGCTGTCTCCTTCCCCTTCCTGGGCCCGAGGCCAAAACGATAATGTTTCGCACTGCCACCTGCTCTTCACGGCGCTCGCCCCTGTCGCGGTATACTCCTTCGTTTCCCTTCATTCCGTCCCTCCCTACACCGCTAGCTAGCTCGCCGTTGTTGGAATATGATCCGAATTATAACGTGAGTCTTGTGGGGACGCCTGGAGGGCCCACGGTTCGGGTATGTTTATTAGCGGATTTGTTTCCGTATTTGACTACAGTCAGTCCGTCCTATAAATACATCTTGTAAGCTGCACAGGAAGAGTGGCATGACTCATTGTATTCCCTGCATTCTAATACTCTCTCCTTATAGTGAAGATCGCCGGTTGGCGCCCGTGGTTTTTTCTCAAAAGGGTTTTCCACGTAAAAATCTGTCTCGTGTTCGATCTTGATTGCTTTAAATATAACAAGTGGTATCAGAGCCAGACACGAGATTGAGATTGAAAAAAAATTATTAGGGTTTTATTCCTTGTTCGTCACCGCCGCCGGAGCCGATCTACAACCCCAAGACGTGTTCATCGCGCCGCCTGCCGCTGCTGCCGGTGCTGTACAGAAGGAGAGCAAAAAAAATCGCGTGCATTGCTATTCGGTCCACTTGAATCAAGAGAAATCTACTGTTTTGTCTGTCTATCCATCGGCCGCTCTTGTTCCCAGTCAATCAATCGCACGAAGATCAGAGGAGCTGCGATGTGCGGTGAAAATTTTCTCTCAAGCGCATGTGGATCGAGAGAGAAATCAATTTGCCTACTGTACCTTGGTGCTGACCGTGAGGAAGGAAATTAATTTGGCGAAGATTTGTTACGTGCACCCAGGAAAGCGTACCAGAAGAGTTGTTTCTTCAGTTTTATTGCTGAACGTACACAGGCAGTGTACCAGGCTGCAGGTTCTACTAGGGTTACATCTAATTTCTGCAGATTATTATTTCTTTTGGTTATTGTTATTATCTCTTCACCATGTCTTCAGTAAAATATGATATTCCTCAACTGGATCGTGATACGAGGTTCGCTCTATGGCAAGTCAAGATGCGGGCTATACTTACGCAGGCTGATGTTGATGATGCTCTTGAAAAATTCGGTAACAAGGATTCTAAATCTTGGACCGATGATGAAAAGAAAACAGATCGTAAGGCCTTGTCTCAAATTCAGCTTCATCTTTCAAACAATATTTTGCAAGATTGTCTGCAGGAGAAAACTGCAGCTGCTTTGTGGCTCAAGTTAGAGTCAATTTGCATGTCTAAGGATTTGACAAGCAAGATGCATATGAAGATGAAACTATATACTCATAAATTGCAAGAGGGTGGTTCTATTATCAACCATCTCACAGTCTTTAAGGAGATCGTTTCTGATCTATAGGCTATGGAGGTAGAATATGATGATGAGGATTTGGGACTTATTCTTTTGTGCTCTTTGCCTAGTTCTTTTTCAAACTTCAGAGATACTTTATTATATAGCCATGATACACTAACTCTTGATGAGGTGTATGAGGCGTTGCATGCTAAGGAAAAGATGAAGTTGATGGTGTCTTCTGAAGGTTCTGCTTCCAAAGGAGAAGCGTTGTCTGTTCGTGGGAGGACAGAAAATAAATCCAACAATGGCAATAGAGGCAAAAGTTCTAATCGTTTCAGAGGCTGATCAAAGTCTCAAGGTAGAGGAGATAAATTCTGCAAGTATTGCAAGAAAAACAATCACTTTATCGAGGATTGTTTGAAATTGAAGAATAAGGAGAAGAGAACTGGCACATACAGAGAGAAAGGTAAAACCAATAATAAAGGTAGTGTTTCTGTTGCTGCTTCTGAGGCAGAATATTTCGATGGTGATTCTTTAGTTGCTTTTGCTGGATGTGCTAACAGTAATGATGAATGGATTCTTGATTCCGCTGTTTCATTTCATATATGCTCTAATAGAGATTGGTTTGTCACCTATGATTCTCTCCAAGGTGGAGGTTCTGTTAAGATTGGGTGATGACAGTCCACTTGATATTGTTGGTATGGGATCTATTCAGATTAAGATGCATGATGGCATTGTCAGAACCTTGGTTGACGTGAGGCATATTCCAAGCATGAGCAAGAATCTGATTTCTCTGAGTACTCTTGATGGTAAAGGGTACAAGTACTCCGGTGGAGATAGGTTTCTAAAGGTGTCAAAAGGTTCTCTTATTGTGATGAAAGGTGAATTGAAATCTCCAAATTTGTACCATCTTCGTGGTACTACAATTACAGGTGATGCCGCTGTAATTTCAAATTCATCATCTAATTCTGATGCTACTGATATTTGGCATAAGCGTTGACGGAGCGTGAAACTCCTCACCGGGAGACCGTGCAGGCCCCCCTTTGCCGGTTCGGCCGGGGGCGCGAGGTGCAATCCCTTGCCCCGGATTTGTGGGATTTTCCGTGAGAAAAAACGCGAGAACGCAGGCGATTTAGAGAGGTTCGGGCCGCTGGGAAGCGTAGTACCCTACTCCTGTGTTCTAGTAGATCTGAGAGTGTGATGGGATCCAGAGACAATCCAGCCTCTAGCCAGCCAGTCTTTTTTCGATGCCCTCTTTCCTAGGCCTGGGCCTCCTTTTATATGGCAAGGGGCTACCACATGGGCCACGAGCTGCCTAAGAAAGAAAACATTCTTTTACATTTAGGGCTATCCTATTGCCGGAAGCAGTCTCTGACAGACGCCATAGCACGCCCCTGCTCAGCCAGTCGACCCATCCGAGGGACGCCCGTTTCCACTTTCATTAAATGGCGGGCGACTTTCTCGTCTCGCCTGCGTCAGAATCAGGAAAGCATCTGACCGGGGCTGACATACCAACTCCGGGAGTTGGCACGCCAACCTCAGCTGAGAGATGAGGGACAGAGGGCTCTCATCATTCCGATGGGACGGGGCGAGGCGTGCAGCAGGCCGCCTGGCGCCACCTAACCCGTGATCTGACCGGTCTGCGACCGGTCACTCACCGTGACTGGTCACGGACCAGATATGCACGCGCCACGCCACATTAAATGCGGCGTAGTGCGCTCGTCTGAACCGCCATAAATGTGGTCAGATAAGCCCTGTCGCGCTCACCTAACCTGCGATCGTGGCACCAAAACCACAGGGGGTCGGGGAGCCCCAGGCCTCGGGGCAGAAACGGGAGCGGCCCGACCCCAGGGGGAAACCGGGAGGGCAGCCGCCTGTTGATGCAAAAAACACACACTGGCCTGGGAGATCTGCTTAGCTCCAGTGCAGGTCCAAATCTTGATGAGATGCGGGCGTGCCAGTCAGTTTGATCCTGCAACTGACAAGATATACAAACGACAGATCAAAGAACCGATCAGCCAACATAGCCGATGCAGTAATTCCAGCCGATCCTGATAACAGCCGATAGCGATAGGGTTTTGAGCTATCGGCTATGTGTTCAATGTAGATTCTGACACTTGATGAAGAGACAATCGGCTGATGATAATATGCATTAGATCGGCAATGACTTGATAAAGTAAAACGAAAGTTAGACATACTCGATCGGCTGTAGATATCAATGATACATAATCTAAATCTCAAAATATATTTAAACCAAGTGATTGGGATAGATCGGACAGGGCGCCGAGACAGTATAAATCACTTATGTCTAAAAACACCTCAAGAGAGAGATTATATATATTCATAGCATAGCCGATGAAGTAAATCTAACATAGATCCAATGCAATAAAATCCACAAGATTAGATTAAACAGTGGAACCTTTGTTGTCATCGGCTAAATTCAACTTATATGCAATCCTTATAAGCCGATGCAACGTCCAGATAACTCATCGGCTGAAACCCCGATGAAACCCTTATCGGCAATCAAAAAGCAGGCTAGAGATCCATGGTTCTAAGCACGACTTAGTAGGTCAAACTCAACTGATGCAGCACTAAGTATGTAAAGAAACACGATATCTAGATGATCAAGCCCTTGACTGATTTTCAGGGTGGTAGATGCCTAAGCTAATCTAATCTAGCAAGACGATTTAGCCGATACCGGCAGAAACCCTAAAACGAGAAGCAGCCGATAAAGCTAAATCGAGATGCTAATACTAGATTAACAGAAGACATATGATAAATAGCCAGGCAAATATATTATCCAAACCAGAGCAATCCAAGAGGTCGAATGTACTGATGCAGCCTTGAACGACGCCGACGTAGATGATACAATTGCCTGAACCGACGGAACATTGGACTTACCCCTTCGCCGGAGATCGACAGCCGATGCAGCCCCGCGTCAGGTGCCAAATTCCGCCGGTTGATAAAGAAACCGTAACAGAGTAAAAGGTGGCGATGCGCCGAATTGTATTGATCGAGAGTTGATTCTTTACAATAACCCCGGGTGTACATATTTATACCCATGGGGAGATACTAGTCCTTGTAGGACAAGAAAGAAACTTTCCTAAAGATAAAAGAAAAACATAAAGTCCTTAAGGGACACTAAACACACTTTCCTAAAGATAAAAGGAAACTAACAAATATCCTAATTAATAGATACAATTGCCTCCTTCGGACTCAATCCGCACGCGGCAACCATCATGAAGCACACCAACCGAACCCGACAATGATCCTGCCATCTCCTCATCGGAATCGGCTACATCGGCTATCCTTGTCCGATTCTGTTTCAGCCGATGCACACCGTAGCCGATTTGGCTTGCAGCCGATTCATACTCTGTTTCTCTAATCGCTTATCTCCTCCAATCGGCTTCGGCTTTAACTCTGAATCCAATGCATGATTTACCAAATTTCGTCGTTAACACCGCCACGTCACCCTCGGGCCCGACCCCTCCAGGGGAACGGGCCACGTGGATCCCTGTGGCCGTCCTTCCCTTTGGTCTCGATACCCCCGGTCCCATGTCACCGACAGTAGCCCCCGGCGTCATGCCTGGGAGGCCACACCCGGGGGGGGCACCCAGGCTTGACGCCACCTCTCGGGCCCGATGACAGATGGGACCGGCCCCCAAAGACGTGGGCGCGAGAAACGAGGAGGCAAGGAAGTGGGCGCGGGCAACGAGGAGTCGAGCGCAGTGGAGGCAAGGACATAAAAGGCGCTGAGGAAGGGATTCGTTTCCTTTCTCTCGCTACTTTTTCCTTGCCTTTGCCATCCGTGCTCTATTTCTCTCGTTTCTCAAGCTCCCTCTCCACCGGCACCATGACGCGGAGCTCCGCGCCGCTCGACGATAGCGTGCTACCGCATTCTCGCATCACCAGCGAGAGGCAAGCCGGGCTGCCGCACCGGTTCATGCCAGAATCTGCCACCCGGGAGGTCGTCGCGCTGGGCGAGAGACGCCCGGCGCCACACTACCCGGAGCGGTCCGTTTTCGTCCTTTCCTTCGCCATGGCGGGCTTGATCCCGCCATTCTCCACATTCTTTATGGATGTTCTGGAGTTTTACGGCTTCCAGATGGCGCACCTCACCCCCAACGTGGTGATGACGCTGGCCATCTTCGCACACTTGTGCGAGATGTTCATCGGGGTGCGCCCATCCCTTCGGCTGTTCCGGTGGTTCTTCACCGTGCAGCCGGTATCGCCGCCGACGGTGGTCGGTGGCTGCTACTTCCAGCCACGGGGGCAGGTGCTGAACCGCTACATCCCGTGCGTCCTTCGCAAGAAGTGGGACGACTGGAAGAGCGACTGGTTCTACACCCCCTCCCTGACGAAGCGCGCCTCCGACTCCCGAGCCAGCCCCCAGCGCAGGCGCCTAGCTGGCAGGCGACGGTGGATCTGGGGGATGGCTACGATGCCGTTCTGGACCACCTGGCGCGCCAGATGACGGAGCGTGAAACTCCTCACCGGGAGACCATGCAGGCCCCCCTTTGCCGGTTCGGCCGGGGGCGCGAGGTGCAATCCCTTGCCCCAGATCTGTGGGATTTTCCGCGAGAAAAAAATGCGAGAACGCAGGCGATTTAGACAGGTTCGGGCCGCTGGGAAGCGTAATACCCTACTCCTGTGTTCTAGTAGATCTGAGAGTGTGATGGGATCCAGAGACAATCCAGCCTCTAGCCAGCTTCCTAGGCCTGGGCCTCCTTTTATATGGCAAGGGGCTACCACATGGGCCACGAGCTGCCTAAGAAAGAAAACATTCTTTTACATTTAGGGCTATCCTATCGCCGGAAGCAGTCTCTGATAGACGCCGTAGCACGCCCCTGCTCAGCCAGTCGACCCATTCGGGGGACGCCCGTTTCCACTTTCATTAAATGGCAGGCGACTTTTTCGTCTCGCCTACGTCAGAATCAGGAAAGCATCTGACCGGGGCTGACATACCAACTCCGGGAGTTGGCACGCCAACCCCGGCTGAGAGATGAGGGACAGAGGGCTCTCATCATTCTGACGGGACGGGGCGAGGCGTGCAGCAGGCCGCCTAGCGCCACCTAACCCACGATCTGACCGGTCTGCGACCGGTCACTCACCGTGACCGGTCATGGACTGGATATGCACGCGCCACGCCGCATTGTGGCATAGTGCGCTCGTCTGAACCGCCATAAATGCGGTTAGGTGAGCCCTGTCGCGCTCACCTAACCTGCGATCGTGGCACCAAAACCATAGGGGGTCGGGGCGCCCCAGGCCTCGGGGCAGAAACAGGAGCAACCCGACCCCGGGGGGAAACCGGGAGGGCAGCCGCCACGTCACCCTCGGGCCCGACCCCTCCGGGGGAACGGGCCACGTGGATCCCTGTGGCCGCCCTTCCCTTTGGTCTCGATACCCCTGGTCCCATGTCACCGACAAACGTCTTGGACATATGGGTCAGCAAGGCTTGCATTAATTGTGGAAGAGAGGACTTCTTGATGAACATAGCATCAGTAAGTTGAAGTTTTATGAGCTTTGTGTGTTTGGCAAACACAAGAGGGTGTCTTTTAATCTCTCTACTCATAAAAGTAAAGGTATTCTTGATTATGTACATTCTGATTTATGGGGACCATCTCACAAGTCTTCTTTTGGTGGTTCTCGTTATATGTTGACAATCATTTATGATTATTCTCGTAAGGTATGGCCTTATTTCTTGAAGCATAAATCAGAAGCATTTTCAGCATTTAAAGAGTGAAAGGTTATGATTGAAAATCAAACTGAGAAGAAGATTAAAAAGCTTCGCACTGATAATGAGATGGAATTCTGTTCTAATGAATTTAATGCATATTGCAAGTCTCAAGGCATTGTTAGGCACTACACTATTCCTTATACGCCTCAACAGAATGGTGTAGCTGAGCGTATGAACAGAACTATCATCTCCAGGGCCCGTTGCATGTTGTTTAATGCTGGCTTGAATAGGCGTTTTTGGGCTGAGGCTGCTTCCACTGCTTGCTACCTTATTAATCGTTCACCCTCTATTCCGCTTGATAAGAAAACTCCAATTGAGGTATGGTCTAGATCTCCAGCTGATTATTCACAATTGAGAGTTTTTGGTTGTACTGCTCATGCTCACGTTGATAATGGTAAATTGGAGCCTAGAGCTGTTAAATGCATTTTTATTGGTTATCAATCTGGTGTTAAAGGTTATAAATTGTGGAATCCCCAGACTCAGAAGGTTATGCTTAGCAGGAATGTTATTTTTAATGAGACTGTTATGTTTGTTCATAATTCTTCTGTTGATGCTCCTATTGAGGGAGAGAAAATAAGTGTGCAGGTGGAGCACTTGATTGATTCACCAGATGTTGATAATGCTATTGTCCAAGATGCACCTATTGCTGAAAATTCTCCAATTATTGATGATTCTTCCGTTGCTGAGCATTCTTCTCCAGTTGTGCAGTCTCCACAACGTTCTATTGCTGCTAATAGGTCCAGAAGGCAGCCAAAGCCTGTTAAAAGGTTGATTGAAGAATGCAATATTGCTTATGCTATGAGTGTTGCAGAAGAGATTGAAGGTAATTCAGAACCTTCTAATAATTCTGAGGCTATTACTTCTGCTGATTGCAACAATTGGATGACCGCTATGCAAGATGAGATGGAATCACTTGAAAAGAATGGTACTTGGGATTTAGTGAAATTGCCCAAGAATAAAAAGCCTGTCCGTTGCAAATGGATTTATAAAAGAAAAGAGGGTCTTTCTCCTAGTGAGCCAGCAAGGTATAAAGCGAGGTTGGTTGCTAAAGGCTATAGCCAGATTACAGGTATTGATTATAATGATGCCTTTTCTCCAGTTGTTAAGCATAGTTCTATTCGTACTTTGCTTAGTTTTGTTGCCATGCATGATTATGAACTTGAGCAACTAGATGTTAAAACTGCATTCTTACATGGGGAGTTGGAAGAAGACATTTATATGAACCAACCTGAAGGTTTTGTTATTCCTGGAAAAGAAAACCTTGTCTGCAAGTTAAAGAAATCGCTTTATGGTTTAAAGCAATCTCCTAGGCAATGGTACAAGAGGTTTGACTCATTTATGCTCTCTCGTGGTTTTAAGCGGTCTGATTATGATAACTGTGTTTACTTGAAGATTGTTAATGGCTCAGCTATTTATTTGATTCTTTACGTTGATGATATGTTGATTGCTGCTAAAGATAAATTAGAAATAGCTAAATTAGAGGCACAATTAAGTAAAGAATTTGAGATGAAGGACTTGGGTGCAGCTAAGAAAATTCTTGGTATGGAAATTACTAGAGATAAAAAATCTAGTAAATTATACCTCAGTCAGCGAGGTTATATTGAAAAGGTTCTTCGTCGTTTTAATATGAATAATGCAAAACCAGTGAGTACTCCATTAGCTACACATTTCAGATTGTCATCAGATTTATGTCCACAGTCAGATCATGAAATTGAGTACATGTCTAGAGTTCCATATTCACTGCAGTTGGTTCTCTTATGTATGCCATGGTTTGTTCTCGTCCTGATTTATCTCATGCATTGAGTGTTGTCAGTAGATTCATGCTAATCCTGGTAAGGAGCATTGGAGAGCTGTTCAGTGGATTTTCAGATATTTGCGAGGTACTTCTAATGCCTGTTTGCAGTTTGGGAAATCTAGAGATGGACTTGTTGGTTATGTTGATTCTGATTTTGCTGGTGATTTGGATAAGAGGAGATCTCTCACGGGTTATGTTTTCACCATTGGTGGTTGTGCTGTTAGTTGGAAAGCATGTTTGCAATCCACTGTTGCTCTGTCTACTACAGAAGCTGAATACATGGCAATTTTTGAATCTTGTAAAGAAGCTATTTGGTTGAGAGGTTTATACTCTGAACTTTGCGGGGTTTCTTCATGCACTTCTATACACCGTGATAGCCAGAGTGCTATTTATCTGACTAAAGATCAAATGTTTCATGAAAGGACAAAACATATTGATATCAGATATCATTTTATTCGAGGTGTCATTGCTGAAGGTGATATGAAGGTATGCAAGATTAATACTCGTGATAATCCCGCTGATATGTTGACAAAGCCTGTTCCTGGAGCTAAGTTTGAGCTATGCTCACGCTTAGTTGGTATTTCAAATTAAATCCTAGTGACTTTTGGCGTCGGTGATTATTTATTATTGAAGTGAGTTGATTGATGATACTGCATTTGCTACAAGATGGAATTCGTCTCAAGGTGGAGTTCGTTGGAATATGATCCGAATTATAACGTGGGTCTTGTGGGGACGCCTGGAGGGCCCACGGTTCGGGTATGTTTATTAGCGGATTTGTTTCCGTATTTAACTGCAGTCAGTCCGTCCTATAAATACATCTTGTAAGCCGCACGGGAAGAGTGGCACGACTCATTGTATTCCCTACATTCTAATACTCTCTCCTTATAGTGAAGATCACCGGTTGGCGCCCGTGGTTTTTCCTCGAAAGGGTTTTCCACGTAAAAATCTATGTCTCGTGTTCGATCTTGATTGCTTTAAATATACAGTCGTCGCTTCCCCGTGCGCGTAGACACTCATTTAGCTCCTCCGACGCTCGCCGAAGCTCGTCGTGCGCCATTGTTCGGTGCCGAGCATCGTTCACCGCCGCCCCCATGCTCCAATGCCGTTCGGCCTCTCCTCCCCGCAGTTGCATCGCCGCGTGGGCCATGCCTCGCTGGCGGCTCAATCGCTCTCACTCGCGCCCCCACTCGGACGTGGGTCGTTTCACCCGCGCGCCGGCCCACTTCGTTTGGCCGTGCCCGCGCTTTGCTCTGGGCCGTGCCTTGCGCTCAGCCAAGAAGTCTAAATCACGTCCCTCAATTCTTTTTCTTCTCAAGAGATTTCTTTAATCCTTTTTCCTTTAGATAGAAAATCATATAACCGTTGGAAATTCATATATGCTTAACCGTTCATCCGATTGACTCCGTTCAACTTCCAAAATTCCTGAAAAATCAAGATCTATCCAATGGCACACTTAGGTCGCGTTCGAATCTGATGAATATTCAGATTAAATGCGGGCACGCAAAACAAGAAAACTGTTAGCGCATGATTAATTAAGTTTTAATTATTACAAACTTGAAAAATAAATATTTTTGATATTTTAAAGCAACTTTCATATAGAAAATTTTCGCATAAAACACGTCGTTTAGTAGTTTGAACAACGTGCTAACAAAAACCGAGGTAAAATCTTAATATTAATGAGAAAAGAACATGACCTTAGTGGTCTTTAATAGGATGTTTTCTTTGGTCATTTTGTTGAGTTGTCCTGTTTTGTGTGTAGCTTTGAAGCTCGAGGAGTCTCAGTGCACGGAGTACGAGGAAGAAGCTCAAGACCTCGAGCAAGGCAAATCACCTTTAATCAATTGAGCCCATAATTTAAAATTAAGTAGTTCATTTCTCAAAATTTACATCTCTAGGTTACACTTGAAATGTTGGCCATGGTTTGCAATATAACCGGCATGCCTTACCTATACTTGCTGCATTTAACTTCCTTGATATTGAATTACTCGTAACTTCATTGTCGCCTGTTATGTTAGGCCTCGGTATTTCTGCCCTTATGCATGAGTACTGATGGTCCTCTTCAAAATTAAAATGATCAACTGGGTAAAACTTGGGTTTACAAAATTCTTGAAAAACCCGACACCTGGGTCGGTGCCTTGAAAATAAAATGAGTTTCCAAAACTCGCGGTGTGGGGAACGTACTGTGGTATGGTTTTCCCGTTCTCGTCCTTAAGGACCGCTTCCTTCGGAATTTTATCCATACATAACAAGTGCAACCACATGGGTGAAGCAGGACACCCCTGGCTGAGTAACTAGCTAGGCCAGGAAAATCTTGATGCCAAGGGACAAGTGGATTCATCGGGGTGGTGTCGGGGAGGACCCCTGGGCTTCCTGGCACAACATGGTTTGGGACCTAACCTGGTGTTGGTCCGTGGGACCCCTCCCATTGGCATAAGGTGACCCTGAATCGGCTTTGAAAATGCCTTGTTGTGAAAGCCTCAAAGTCACCAGACGTGACTGTTCTGCACAAGCTGCATGACCCGGGTTAGTAACGTCATGTGGGTAAAGTATACCCCCTCTACAGAGGTTAACAAACTGTTCGAACATCCAATGCCCACGGTCATGAGTGAATCTGAGATGATTCCTTAGCGTAGTTTTGTTTGACTATTGCTTTGTGAACAACTATTGGTGTAAGGGAATCCTTTCAAATGCTTGTCTTGTGGCTATCGAGAATAGCCGGACTCGAGAAGTCCATATATCTGTTAGCAAAGAGCCGCTCATGCAGATGCAATAAATGAATACATTTTACTGCTCCGGTCGGATGAGACGCACTTTCTCATCCGCGTCGTTGAGAAACATTCACTTAGTTGATTCTAAAATTGAATGTGAAAATAACCAGCCTTTCTTTAAAGCTTGCATTAAACACTTAATTCTCATGACTTACTGAGTACTCTCGTACTCATTCTTGCTCAATATAAATAATCCTCCCAGTTCTCGAAGAAGAGAAGATGGATCCAGCTGATGAGGAGTTCTTCCAGAAACAAGCAGGCTTTAAGCTGTAGTAGGGTTTCGACTTAATTCCCAAGTCATTCTTGTGGCTTTGAGTTAGTTTTTGCTTTTGCCTTTTTGTAACACAGTTGCGAACTTGGGGTCTGTTCGCAGTTCCAATGATGATTGTATCTCTACTCATAATAATGAGACCTCTATCTCTATGATATTCAGTCTTCCTGACCAGCTCTGCTTTTCTGAGATTAGTACAGATTCACAGGTTAATTTGAATTGCCTTACTTTGGATCTCGTTCAGGACTAATTTGGGACGTGACATCATCCCTACTCCTAGTTAATTGTTTGCAACAGATAACGACCCAGCTGCTCCTAATTGCATAGTAGTAGTTTTCTTCTCAAGAATGTTGCTTGCTACTTACTACTGTGCTGCAAATTGCAAAGGGCAATTTCCTAGAAACTAGCATGGATAAATGAACGAGGGTAGCAAAATTGTTCTCTGAGGAAAAAAAATGTGCCTTTTGTAGTTTATTGGAAGAGTAAATTTCATAAAACGCTACCTATTATATTTTAAGTTGCACAAAACCACATGAATTTTGACATGTGACACATAACCCTAGATATTATGGTCTTAAAGTTTCACGAAATCACATAATTAACTATTTTATCATACTTCTATATCAAAATTTTATAAAGCGGATGTAATATTTATATGATGAATAAAATCCTCATAAATTTGAAATGTAATTGTAGAACTAAAAAATGTGTTAGACCAACGTCAAAATGATTAATAGTGTAATTTTGTGAAACTTTAGAATCATAATACCTGTGGTTATGTGCCACGTATCAAAATCTCTATGGTTTTGTGTAACTTGAACCATAATATATATGTGTTTTTTTGAAATTTCCTCTTACTGGAGACTTGGAATCCTCAATTTTATTATAGAAATTAACCTATGATAGGAACATAGGATTCGGCAGTGCAGATGAATTTGTTTGATAATACAATTCTTGTGTCCTAATATATTACGTTGATTAGTCAGTAAGGTAGGGTTATAACTTTTATATAAATGAAATTGCAGAAGGAAGTTGATGGATAATCTCTTGCTTATAGTGATTAAATTAAATATTACTATGTTATAAACCTAATAAATAGCTTAGAATAAGTGATCTAATCCATAAAATAGATAGTTTTTTAAAAAAAATATTTTTTTTGGAAGCATGTAAATAATCTCCGATGGATAAGGTGAAAAGAGAAGTGCTACCTTAAGGAGGTGGAGTCGAAGCACAAAACCACAAATGAGTAATTAAGCACGTGCAATTATACTGATGCTGGCATGCTTTCTTAATCAACCTGAGAGCATGGGATCAACAAAATATGTTGTGACGACATTCTGGCGATTTTCCTCCGTACTTTTTAATGGCTCTTTGACTTCTTTCACGTTCTCTTTCATGATAATTTTATCTCTCTGTAGCTTCAACTTGTATTATTCGATCTGCTCCGCTTAGGGAAGTCAATACATATAGCTAGCTTCGTTGCATAATTTGTCTACTACTTGTAATTTGATATTTCAGTGGTATGTATTTACAATGGGGGAAGTCCTTATTTTATATTTCAGCTTAAGGAGTTGGTTCTTTCTATTATTTAAAAGCTCAAAGATAACATTTCCGTTCCTCAGTTTTTGGTACTTGGAAGAAAAAGAAAGGACTGCATCACCAGTGGGTCCGGGTTTCACTTAATTATGAGCGACAAGAAAACTAATATATAACTTACATTTTCTGCTTGAAGGATCAAAGTATCTGCATATAATCCTGACCAGAGAAAAGGAAGATATATTATGACCTTTGAAAGGCTAGGCTGCTTTCGTTTTAGCTACTTGGCTAGGCTAATTCGTCCTTTTCTTTAGCAAACTAATAAACGGTACTTTCATGCATACAATAATATTCTTTTTCTACATAGAAGTTTCTTAGAAAATAAAACAAATTTATTTTTTAATAGCTTATCTTATTTTGCATGCTAAAAAAATCTCCGCCAATCCACAATTTAGAACGTAGCCTTATGAGCTTAAAGGCCAGGATAATAACTAATCTATTTTTAAGTTTGTGATAGCTAATATTTAATTAATTGAGTACTAACAGCTATCCTAATTACCTTTGTCAGCACAGCTGGATTCGTTCAACCGAAAAAAATGAAGCCGTAGGTTCTCTTAGAAAATTTCACAATTTTGATTAAATCATGTACGAATAGCATGTTTCTATACCACTTTAAATTATGCTAGTGTGATGTTTGAGAAGACGAGCTGACACGTGAGACCATAAGATATTTACACGTGAATGCTTTTGTTTTGGATATGACATTATATGCTTAATCAACCAACTATGCTACTATAAACTTGTAATTTTTGTTTTTGATTTTATCTTTTATAATATCTGCTGCAACGCAAGGGCCTTCAGCTAGTTAAATCAAATGAAGCCAAAGATACTTTCAATAATGCCACAAATAATATGCACATACTAAGAACTGCCTGGCATAGCTTCCGAGTGGAAGCTAATCTTGATTTTTTAGGATACTAGTGTATTATTACTAATCATTGAAAGAGAGTTGGACAATAAAACTGGCGAAGTCCTTTTTTGATATTTCGGCTTGAGGATTTGGTTCTTTCTTTTATTTAAAAGCTAAAAGATAACATTTCTGTTCCTCAGTTTTTGGTACTGGAAGAAGAAAAAGAAACGACTGCGTGTCTGCGTCGCCAGCAGGTCCGAACTTCACCAGCATGAGCGAGAAGAAACTAATATCAAACTTCAATTTCTGCTTGAAGGGATCAAAGTAAATAACATATAATCCTCTCAAGATAATAGGAAGATATATTAGGACTTTTGCAAAGGCTCAGGTTCTCTTTTGAGAGTCTCACCCTTTTGATTAAGTCATGTAAACCACACACATCAGGTTTTAGATGAAATGAAGCCATGATGCTTTCAATAATTCCACAAATAATATGGACATACTAGGAACTGCTTGGCATAGCTTCCAAGTGGAAGCTAATTTTTGTTTTTTCAGGACAATTGTAGGTACATTGTTTACTTTTCTTCATAGAAATCATGCATGGAAAGAGAGCATGACGACAAAGTGGCGAGGAAACCTCTAAAATAAATACTACTATCTCTATTTTTTTAATATATGATGTCGTTAACTTTTTAAGATATGTTTGACCATTTATGGTATTAAAAATATGTAATTATCATTTATTTTGTTGTGATTCGATTTATTATTAAAAATTTTTTAAGTATGACTTAATGTTTTTTATGTTTGAAAAAAATCTAGATAAATAAATGGTTAAATGTATATTTAAAAGTTAACGGCGTGATATATTAAAAAGAGGGAGTATTATAATTAGCTAATGATGTGGGAGATATGGAAAAGAAGCTTTACTAATGTGATGCGGGAAATGACTCGGGCTAATTGCAAAATGCAATTATTTGGATATAAACAGAAAGTAATATAGCCATGTCTGGAATGTTAGTATTCTCCGGTTTATGCCACAATAAACTGATCTTGTTGAAATGGTCGAAATGGTCAAAAGTTCTTGTGCCTAGAACGCGGCCTAAGTAACATTTTTTTCACTATAAAGAGAACTTTATTATTGATTGAAACAGAGAGTACATTAATTCGTGATTGAAGTAGTCCAGAATTCTTGTAGCACACATCCTCCACTCTACACAAAATCTTGAACTCGTGGAGTGATGGCCAACTGAGCATGACTCAAGAGTATTAGCTATCTTATTCGCTTCTTTCTTTATCTTATTCAGTTTTTTTTCGCCGGTCTTATCTTGTGCAGTTGTGCATTCTAATAATATTGCATCACATTTTACTACATTTTACTTAAGTAATCGTTGCTGCCCAGGAATACCTCGATGGGCAAATGTTCACCAGGGCTTGGAAACTTCAGCATTATCTATCTCCAAGATTATTGTCATGTGTATTTATTCGATAGCCACTAGGAGACCTTCATGACAAGTTAGAACGTGGCCTAAGACCCTATTTGAGGAGCTTTCGATAGCTGCGATTTTTTCTAAAATTTTTAGCTCATTAAACAGTCTTGATTGTCACTTAGATTCTATAGTTATGAGGTCTTAAAAAATAAATAAGAGTTTGAAGTTGAAACCCCCATTTTTTTTCAAATTCTCACAAGTTGTATCTTATAATCTTTATGCTCTCCAAACATGGACTAATTTCTCATACAACAACATGGGTCATGATTGGTAAAATTGCTCTAAACCCTTTTTAAGTTTCTGGTATGATTTTAACTTTCTAAGGGAATCTATCTACCTTGCTTTGCTATGTTTTCTAGAGTGAACGGATTTTTTCGATGAACTCGAAATGTAGGAATTTCCTGGGGAGCAAAGCACTAAGCAATTCGTAGTAGTGCATTTTATAAGATGGCTAGATTCGTTTTTGCATCATGCAAATATATGCATCACAGTAGACCAATCCAGCAGATATCTCAAACAACTTTCATTTCGTATATATCTATTCATGCGGTAAGCATTTTACATGGCAAATCAAGAAACAATGAGATGGATATCTTAACGACAACCTAATGAAAGTGTTGATCAGCCTTGCACTTGCACCACAACATCCGGGACACCCGCCGCCACCGCGTCGCCCTTGTCCCCCGCCGCCGCCGCCGCGTCGCCCGGCTCGCCGGCGACGGCGGCGCGGCAGAGCGGGCACGTCGAGTTCGCCCGGAACCACCGGTCGATGCACTCGACGTGGAACCGGTGGCCGCACCGTGGCAGGAGGCGGCCCCTCTCCCCGTCCCTCACCTCCCCCAGGCACACCGCGCACTCCACCGCTGCCGCGCCGCCTTCGCCGACGGCGACGTGCACAAACACCGGCAGCGCCGAGATGTCCAGCTTCCCGAGCGCCGCCTTGCCGCATCCTGGGGCGCCGGCGCCGGAGGAGACGAACGGCAGCATGTCCTGCGGGCGCGCGGACACGGTGAGCCTGTAGAGGCGCCAGAAGCACACGGCGAACACGGCCACGACGCCGACGGCCGCGACCGCCGCGTACGCGCGGAACTTAAGGTCGCCGCCGAGAGACATCGCCGGCGAGTCCATTTGGGAGCTCGAGATCGACAGGTGTGATCGATCAATGGCGATGATGCTAGCTAGCTGTTTGTTTCAGCTGCTCGATCGACGACGATGATGGCACGCAGTTCGTAGCTACTAGCTAGCACCTGTATTTAAGATGCCCTGGCCTCATGACTATTTTGTCCTAAAATATATTATCTTGAGTAGTAGCGTAATGTAATGGCTGGATTAATGCAGATAGCAACAAGCATATTCGATCGGCACAAGATTTGTTTTTTTTTTCTGAGTCTGCTGCACGCGACGACAAGAAAATGTGCAGTGTGTGAGGTCAAACAAGAACTACTTCTTGCACATGTCACTCCAGTAAAAAAGGGGGTAAGACTAAATAAATTTCATGGTAGAGGAGACGTTACAGATCTCGGAAGGGGGATCATTAAGGCTGTGTTCGGCTGAGGGAGCTGCAAACGCGCACAGTGCCGCACATTGTTTTTCCTTCCGCGCACGCTTTTCAAACTACTACACGGTGAACTTTTTTGCAAAAAGTTTCTATACAAAAGTTGCTTAAAAAAATCAAATTAATCCATTTTTGAAAAAAAATTTAGCTAATACTTAATTAATCACGTGCTAATGACCGCTCCGTTTTCCGTGTTTACTGTGCGCGTTTGGAATCTACCCTGCCCAACAAAGCCTAATTGTCTGTCCAAATTAAGGACATACTATATGTGTTGTGAGAGATCATCATCTCAAAAGAAAATCAGAGCGTTGATCGATCTAGTACAAGTTTACTAGGGATTTATTATCACAAGTTTACTATGGTGTTTTAGGAATAGGTACATTCTGTATTCAAAAATCAAAACGCAGAAAATCAGCGCTGATTACTTGATTTAGTACAAGCAGAGAAAGTTATTTCAAAATGCAGCGATTTTGGATGCGGCAGTATATAATTATATATATATCACTACCAGCTAGTACAAATTTTCGTGGTTTTAATTTGTATTCTTGTAGATGACAGCGTCCAGCTAGCTATACCACGGATTTGATTTGATTGAATAAAAAATGGAAAATGTGGAAAAATATGGTTACCGGGTGCCCACACGACTTCCATATTCGACTAGAGATAGAAAGTGGGCTAGATCCATATATTATGTAAAAGATTAGAACTCGATCGTAATATTACCTTATATTATATGACATGACTTAAACTCTCGATTGAGTACTACCATGTAATAAATTAAAAAACTGATGCCGTATCTTGCTAGATTTTTCTCCTTGTAACCCTGCCCCTCAACCTATATAAGGTGGGCAGGGAGGCCTCTAGGGGTGGGATCACAGATATGATCACGGAGATAACCATAACTCGATCGTCGGATCAATATACACCCGGTGGATACAATCCCTAAACAGGAGTAGGGTATTACCTCTCATCGAAAAGACCTGACCTGTCTAAATCCTTGTCTTCCATATCCATCCACTTTTAGGTCTCGTGCGCTATCCCTTTTCTTATTGCTGAATTTCAGTTTCAACAGTTGGCGCACCAGGTAGGGGTTGCGCCGGGCTTTCCGTCATAAGGTGTGATGAAAATAAAATTCAAGAGTGGCCGACATCTTCGGCAGGCTTCACCTCTCGAATTCGGATCCAATCCAACTAAGAAAGATAACAACCACTCTACGACGAGTTTCAAATCCAATCTATGATTCCAAGCCGAACACGACTCAACTACCCGCCAGCACCGAGATCGCTTCAGATTTTTTGCTACGGGAACGATTTCGTCAATGCCAGACTAACCAGTCCTTCGGTTACAAATCCAACGAGGATGGTTTGTTCGCATCCACGGTTGGTGGACTTCGCCGCCATTGCTGATGGCGACATCGTCTTCACTACCAGTCGTCTTCGTCATTGCCGACTGGTCTCTTCGCCCCAACGGTTAGTGTACTTCGCTGCCATTGTTGATGTCGACATTATCTTCACCGTCAGTCGTCTCCATCGCCGTCGACCGGTTTCTTCACCTCTAAGGTTGGTGTACTTCACCGTCGTTGCTAATGGCGACATCGTCTTCATCATCGCCGACTGGTTTCTTCGCCTCCTTGATTGGTGTACTCCGCCGCTGTTGCTGATGGCGACATCATCTTCACCGCCGACTACCTCTGTCATCGCCGACTGGTTTCTTCACCTCCACGGTTAGTGTACTCTGTTGCCGTTGTTGATGGCGGCATTGTCTTCATCATTGGTTGCCTCTGGCGCTGCCGATTGGTTGTTTCGCCTCCACGGTTGGTGAATTCCGTCGCCGACTGATGTTTTCGCTTCCATGGCCGTGCGTTTTTGCCACGTTGTTGGGCAACTTCACCTCCACCATCGGTCGCCCCAGATGCTTTCTCGGTTGGTGTCTTCATCGTCATTAATGGACGACCTTGTTCCTAGATCAGCCACCTTTGCCGTCACCGGTGAAAAAACCAACAAGCTAAGTCATTATTAATTTTTTTAGATGATATTTTCTTTTTTCTCTGCCTCACTACATCAACTGGTTCTCCGTTGAGCAGTGAGTCAGGAGCTACAAATGTTATATCATATTTTTGCTACAATTTTTATAATATTTATCTTGATTGCTTGCGAAATAGTCTGGGTAAAAAAAGTGCCGATCGAGCTGTGAAGCTCTATTTTTTGATGCTTTCCGTTTGGTTTGTCGACGAATGGTTGCCTTTGAGCCGATTCCTAACACCCTGGGGCTTGTTGAGCCGATTCCTAACATAAGGTGCTAAGTATTACTCGAAAAAAATCAAAAGCATAAAGATAAAATAATTTGTTTTCTGCTATTAATAATTGCAAAAGTACCCGAGTAGTAAATTCTGATCCGTGAAGCTTTGTTCCATGAATGACGAACTCATGTTAATAACTAGTCGGGCAAAGTGTTTAAATGTAAGGAGTCATCTATTCTGGAAAATCAAAATCGACGAGAGAAGAAATACATACTTATAAACATTTTAAAATGTTTGAATTTTTCTCAAGTACTATATTTACATTAGATACTACTTATTCTATATGTTTATATTGCAGGATTCAAATCCAAATATGCATAGTAGGGATTCATGGCTATAAGCTTATCTCCTATACTTCAGGAATGGATCAGTCATAACATCACCGTCGGCTTGCCTTTGCAGTCACCGACTGGTGTCTCCACCTTCACGGCTAGCCTACTATGCCGCCGATTGATGGGCGTCTTCGTCCTCACCGTCGGCTTGCCCTCACCGCCACCGACTAGTATTCTCGCCTCCATGGCTGGCCTATTACGTCATCGTTGATGGGCGTCTTCGTCTTCATTGACCGGCCGCCTTTGCCGCTGCTGACTGGTGTTTCTGCTTTCACGGTTGGCTTATTACGTCGCCGCTAATGGATGTCTTCGTCTTCATCGATCGATTGCCTTCATCGCCGCCGACTGGTGTTTCTGCTTTCACGGTTGGCTTATTACGCCGCCGCTAATGGATGTCTTCGTCTTCACCGATCGGCTGCCTTCACCGCCGCCGACTGGTGTTTCTGCCTTCCCAATTGGCTTGTTACGCCACCTTTGATGGGTGTCTTCGCCTTCGTCACTGTTGACTAGTGTCTTCGTCATCACAGATGTTCTACGTCACCACAACTGATGGTTGTTTTCTTCTTTACGGTCAGCTTCTTATGTTACTGTCGACTGGTCTCCTCGCTTCCATGGTTGCGTGACTTCGCCTCCGTTTATGCAATTTCGTCTTCACCGACCGACCACCTTCACCATCGCCAACTAGTGTCATTGTCTTCACGGATGGCCTACATCGTCGCTGCTGATGGACGTCTTCGTCTTCACCGCCGGCTTACCTCGATCATCGCCGACTGATATCCTCGTCTTCATGATTGGCCTGTTATGCTGCCACTGACAAGCGTCATCATCTTCACTGCTAGTTGCCTCGTTTGTTGTTGCCGACTGGTCTCCTCGCTTCTACGGTTATGCGTCTCCGCTACCGTCATTAAGTAACTTCGTCTTCATATCCAGTCGCTTCTATTACCACCGGTTGGTGTCCACACCTTTATGGTTGTCCATTTTCACCGTCAGTTTGCTTCTGTTGCCATCGACTGGTGTTCACGCCTTTAGTTTTGATACTTTATCAACCTCGACGTCTCCGAGAACTTCAGGGTCTTTGAGAACTTCGACACGTCGTCATGCGTCATCAGATACGTCGTTGTACTAATCTACTACATCAAGTGGTGCTCAAATCTTTAAGATTTCTACTCGGACATTCTTAACGTGTAACTTCACTCAAGCGATGGCTACTCGATGATAGGAAACTACAGTTTCTTGACTCTATGTTCAATTGTTCCCCAACTAAGCATAGAGTCGGGGGCTGCACAAATACAAGACTAAAATTCGACAGACGTTATGTTAAGATGAAACAATCAATTAACCAGTCAGCAAGTTCTATGAAATCAGCTTTGGAGTCATCAGCTTCGTCTTCACTCTAAAGCAGGCTTTCTACTTCAGCAACTCCAACATTTTCACTGACAACTTTGGCTCTCAGTTGATGCTACAGTCTACTCCAAGTTTTTCAAATGTCAAGTTCAAAATCTAATTTATATGTCATGGTCAAATTCAACACTGCCCTCTGGAGTTCCATCCGGATATTGTTTCAAGCCTCCCAAGTTCGACCTAAGGAATTTGGAGTCATCAACCAATCAACTTAGATTCGATGAGTTGATCAACAATATCAACATTTACTTTCCTCCACGTGAAGCACCATCAACGACTACGACACCAACTTCTATTGTCATTGTCACAAATCAAGAGACGTTGCTTCAATCTTCGCCACGCACACACTAATGTCAAGACAACTACTCGAGCTTGGACATCTTTTCCATGGTTTATTATCATTGACGTCACCTCCGGCACCTTCGTCATTGGCATTACCTTCATGTCCGGCCAACTATTGTCAACCAGGTTCTTTACTTCAGGAGTTTGGGGTTCGTCTACATTAAAATTTGACTGGATCACCAACATTGTCATCTTCATCAACATCTTGTCATGCCTCTTTGGCCTAATCTACTCTGTCACTGTTCATGGGAACTTCGTCACTGCTGGTCGTATCTGCTATCACCGGATGATTTCTTCGCTTCTACGATTGGTGGATTTCTTTTCCATCGTTGACTGGCAACTTTGTCTCTACAACTAGCTACCTCTGCTGCTGCCGATCGTCATCACCACCGGTTGTGTCTGTCACAATTGGTAGCTTATTACGACGCAGTAGATAAGCACCTTTATCTTTCTTGTCCGGCTATCTTCGTCGCAGCCGATTGGTGGTCTTGCCGTCATGGCTGGCCTACTACACCGTTGTTGATGTGCAACTTTGTCTTCACAATCGACTGCCTTTTGCTGTCACCGATCGTCATCACCACCAGTTGAGTCTTTCGTCGGCCATTTTCTTCACCTTCATGGTTTATGGACTTCGCTGCTGCTGCTAATGGGCAACTTCATCTCCGTCGCTGACGTTTCCACCGTCGCTGATGTGCAACTTCATCTCCATCATTGCTTACCTTCGCTTCGCTAGCACTGACTTCTTCGCTGTCATCGACTGATGATCTCGCCTCCATGCCGACCATATCAGCCGCCACCAATGGGTAACCTCGATTGCGACAGAAGGACAAGCAACATGCTCAGGGGCTTACCAGCTCTAGCACGAGGATCATACCTTCAATTTGGACTTATTCCGGGAACATGCGACATGAATTCATAGCCATGGGTCTATCTCCTATGCTCAAGGTCTGAATCAATCATTATTTCCCACGAAGACCATCATCGGAGTACTTGTGCCAGCCGGGATTTAATTATCATATTTACTTCGGTATACCCCATGAGGGATAACCACTCGGATCAAAAGTCACTTAGATGAGATGCGTTCGGTCAACATTACCTGGGAGATTTGTTACTCGGGAGCATTATTATAGGTGTGCTATATACGTCATCTTTTAAGGGTATTGGTGGGCATATTTTGGACCTGATCTCAATATGTTTATAGCCCATATTTTCAGGTGTGGCTTGTCACGTGTGTCTAGGGACTTAAGCAAATTTGCCTTGGCAATATGCACGTGCTCAATACCTTTAAAATCCTTTCATATAGCAGTTACACAACTTTTTAGGAGTTGGTACGATGCAATTTAGAATGTGACAAACAGTAAAGTTTTTATAACTATCCTGGTAACTTCTTTATAGGTTACAGGAGTTGTTTGGTTTTTTATAAAGAAATTAATTTTATATTATATCAATGCTATCTTGTCACATTTGTGTATGCTTCTTTGATTAAGACCAATATTATGACTTAGACTAATTATATTTTGGTCAAGTTCCTCAGGCGGTTGGTAAAACTATTTATAGGTTTTATTAACTCAGATTTTATACCACAAATACTATAAATTTTTGAGGATGGTGAAATAGTGTGTCTTCTAGGGATTCGGACATATTGGCTTTGGCAATATATGCACAATATGATACTTGTACTCATGTTCACTATGCAATAAGCTTTATTATTAAGGTTATTTGCTATATATTTTTTTCTAAAATGTTTTTGGCTTTAGCTAAACATATTATTTATATAAAACCACTCGGATGGTTAAATTGTTAAGTTCTTGACTATATGTTTAGTTTGTTCAACTAACCACATAGTCGGGGGCTACACCTAATTAGGTGCATCTAGTCGATGCACCTGGGTATATATTCTTGGTTATTCTTGAAATTTTTTCAGCCCTTCACAGCCTTTTGATTTAGTAAAAGCACTCAGGAGACTATGGCGAGATGATTGAAGCACTCGGCTTTGGATTGATTTGGTTCGAGAGAATATTATCTTTTCGACGGTGAAGGTCTCAGGGGCTACTGTGGAGAATATGGGTACTGGGTATCCACACGGCTTTCATATTCGACTAGAGATAGGAGGTGGACTAGATCCATATATTATGTAAAAGAGTAGGACTCAGTCATAATATTGTCTTATATTCTATGGCATGACTTAGAGTCTCGATTGAGTACTATCATGTAATAGATTAGGAAACTGATGTCGTATCTAGCTAGGATTTTCTCTTTGTAACCCTGCCTCTTAACCTATATAAAGTGGGCGGGGAGGCCTCTAGGGACAGGATCATAGATATGATCACGAAGATAACCATAACTCGATCGTCAGATAAATATACATCCGGCGGATACAATCTCCAAACAGAAATGGAGTATTGTCTCTCATCGAGAGGGTCTGAACCTATCTAAATCATTGTCTTCTGCATTCATTCACTTTTAGATCTCGTGCGCTACCCATTTTTTTATTATCGAATTTCAGTTTTGATAGGAAGCTCGCTTATTCTTTGACTTTATGATATATATAGGACTTATCGAGATGAAATTACACGCCTAAGTGCGCGCGGATGGAGAAAATTAATTGGTTTGTCGGTGTCACAAGATATCTACGTACTGGTGTCACAACATAATGTTGATTATGATTAAACCATGCTAACAATGAAAACGGTGATTGAAACTCAGACCGATCGAGCATCGTTTTTTCAAAAGCGGTATTGTTTTTGATCGTTTTCGTTTTTAACTATATATAAAATTTAAATTTTTTGATTTCTTTTAGATTCATATTACAATTATCTCTAAACAGTTAAATTGATATTTTGGTAAATATAAAATTCTTAATTGATTTAAAATTGTTTTCATTAAAACAATATCGTTTCCGACCGTTCTCATCTCTGCTCTTATCCTATATATCCTATATGTATAAGCGTCTATTTAAGATGTCGCTTATGGCTATTAATTTGTCTAAAATATATTATCTTGAGTAGTAGCCTACTTGTAATAACTAATGCAGATAGCAACAGGCTTACTCGGCACTAGAAAGTTTTTTTTTTCAGAGTCTGCTGCACGCGGCGACAAGAAAATGTGCACAGTGTATGAGGTCAAACAAGCTAGCTCTGGCTGTATATAGCTCAAACTAATCTAGATCGAGATTAGATCATGCATGTAGTTTGATATGGCTCGCCGTCCACTTTCCAATCAGCCACTGAGTTCTTCTTCTTTTGAGAAGTAAGAGTTCAGAGTTCTTCGTCGTCGTCGTTTTCTCTTCTTCTTCCTTTTTGTTTGGAAATTTTGATTAATCAAAGTCCACTTTGATCTTGCACATGTCACTAACTTTTCCGTAGAGTAAGAAATTTTGTGGTAGAGGAGATATTACAAATCTCGGCTCATTGTTGTCCATATTAATTAAGGACATACTCCTATCTGTGTTGTGAGAATGAGATCATTATATATCTCAAAAGAACGTCAGCGTTTATTTAGCACAAGTTTAGTATGATGTTTCCATATGGTTAACGTACTTTAGGTTTAGACTAAGTCAAAACTTCGTTAACCAAACTTATAAAAAAATATAATAGCAATTCTAACACAAAATAAATATACTATAATATATATATTTAATAGTAGACTTAATAAAACTAATATAGTATTATAGATGTTGCTACGTTTAGAAATGACAATGCAACCCGTTGATTCGGGGTCCACGGTACCATGCCTGATGGGCATGGATGTAGATTAAGGGCATTTTTGATTTAAAGGAAAAACATAAAAATTTTGTAGGGATTTTTTCCTATATGATCCTTTGAAACAAAGGATTGAAAACTATTGAATCCTATAAAATTACTAAAGAATGTCTCAATCCATACAAGTTTTGAAGGATTTTTAACAAGAGGTATAACCTCTTAGAAAAATTCCTTTGAGGCTATCTCTCTCATCCGATTCATACGTTTTTTCTGCGGTCCAATTAAACGATCGTTCCTGTATTTTTTCTATATTTTGCGATCCTCTATTTTACAGTAGAATTTTTGTCAGAATCATATGTTTTTTCTATTTTTTTTGTTTTTTTAATTCTACGATTCAAAAGGGCCCTAAATATTTTATTCATGACAACCTGACGCTCAAAATCCTAACCGTGTAACATGGTAGCAGCAATGGAGATGGTGGCGCAAGAGGCAATCGATAGGTAACAAGGAGTGTTAGTGGGCACCTAGTGGGTTTTTGTGCCCATCAGACATAGGCATGGGTATAGACAGCGACAAAGTTAAAAAAGTTTTTGTTTCCAAGCAAATTTCACTATAACTATCATTTGCTATAAAATTTCATCTACAATTTATTTAAAAATATTAAAATTTAATTAAGTTTTCGCCGGCGACGCCCGGGCTAGCCGGGGCGTGGCTTTGCCCCTGGGTATTGATTTTTGCATGCTAAATGTATCGGGCATGGGTCTAGCTAGTGGGATTGGGACATGCATGTTCCTGTTCTGCTTGAGGCTGACCGGCCCATTATCATCTCGAGCTATGTTTTTTTATAAACTTAGTAAAAAAAAATTTAGTTTGATTTAGAACAAAACCAAAAACGTCTTACAATGTGAAATAGAGGAAGTATTTAATAAGTAAAAAGTTCAAAACAGCTACAAACTTTTATGGCTTTGATTTATAAATTTTTAGACGATAGAAATATTTCTTCTAGTGGTTTCGCCAATTAAGAATGCGCACATTAATATTTACAGATAAAGTCATGCAGCTATTACGACCACCAGATCACCACCACACACATAAGTGACGCTTCCTCGGGGTTTTGATTTGTAGATGACAACATCTATCTATGCCAAATATTTGATCAATTAATTGCTCTAGCTAGCTAGCAAGCGTTGACTTCCTTTTTTGCAAAATTTTAGTACTAATTATCTTTTAACTTCTGTTCATATATAATGTCGAGAGAAAACTAAAGGTACGACTTCCAAAGTCAAAATGATTAATGGAAATGTACAGATGGACTGTCTTGGCCATCGGTTGTTTGCTAAAAGAAATAATTATTTAATTAGGGATAGACGACATATCCATCGACAGCAAAAATATGTGTGTGATCACTTTTCGAATATGTCTATATCTCATATAAATATGATATACGTGTATATGTTCATAAGATGAGTGTGCACGTGTATATATAAGCATGTTTCGTACTACAATCAAACATAACATATTAGCCAATCAATTAAGTTAATATACTCAAGATCTTGACGCTACGGTATCTAATCCTTCTTGGGCCTGTCCTAGGCAAAGGGAGAGCCGAGGCTTTCTCCCTTGGCCCGGCCCGCAAATGAGCAGATTACAAGATCTTGACGCTGCTGTATCCAATCAGCGCTAGTTTCTGGTTGCTTCGAAAAAAAAAATTCGCGGTTTACATTGGAATTCTCACCAGAGAAAATTAGCTCAGGAATCGTAAACATGCGTAATTAAGCGGTAGCATCCAATGTGTCATTGACATGTAGCTCTTCATTTTCCATCACTAATAGTATAAACTAAATGTATAAATATAACTGCAATCGTGATTCAATGGACCTTATATAAAGACTGCAATTCCTTTCCTCCTGCATCCTTATACATTTACTTTACTTCTTCCGTCCCAAAAATATACTGTTATTTAAAATGAATAATCTTATTATAAAACAACGAATCTGAACAATGAATAGGTAGCAATATTTTAGAACGAATGTAGTAGTTTTTTTCGTCCGTGCTCACCGGATGTTGTTTACTTAGAGCAAGCACAGTAGCAGACTATAAATCAACTATAAACACATGTGAAGAAAATAAGAGAGAAGAGAGAAGACAAGTAGGTTACAGATTTATTGACAGCTGTAGCACGGATTCCAAAACATTGTGTGTATGAGAGAAGAGACCAGATATTAATGGTGTAGTATATATTTATAGATAATATATTTATAAATAACTATTATATGAATTGACTATTAGATTAGCTATAAATGATTTGAAACTAGTAGTTAACTATACTATTAAACTCTCTTACACTGCACCTTGTGCATGTTCATAAATTAAATCCTATAGGATTTGTCCCTCTTTACTACCAAATATTTTTTTGGTATCTGGTTCAACTTTTTTGGCTTAAAATAGTCTCTTCATTAAATTGCACCATTGGTCCTTAAACTTGTAAGCAGGTTTTATGTAGGTCCACGAACTTACAAATCGCATCAAGGTCCATTAACTTGGTTTATTGTGTCATTTTGGTCCAAAGCCTCATTTGACCATGGTCTTGCCCACGTGGCATGCCACGTGAACGATGACATGACAAAATTTCCATTTTCATCTTTTTTTCTTCCATTCTTTTCTCTTTTCTTCTTTCTCCACCATTCCCCTTCTTTTCTCATTTGCTCCGCCGACAGCGATGGCGACCCTGTGTCTCTAGCGCACGACTACCATCGCCCGCCAGCCAGCGTATACACAAGAGGGCACACCACTGTGTCACGCGTGCCCTACGACGGCGGCCAGATGGTGAACGACGGTAGCAGCGCCTCCATGGCCTTGGCGGCTGATGCTGTGGGAGCGGCAGCACCTCCCTCTGCCGCTGCCGAGTCCGCCACTGAGATTGCTCGTGACAGCGGCCTTGCTCATCGGGGGCGAGCGGCGGGAGGAGCTCACCGGCCTGTCGAAGAGGAGGGAAAGATATAGGATCCCCAGCCGTTTGAGGAGCCTCCCGTGCTCGGCTTCCTCCCAAGCTCCACCCTTCCGCTTATCGTCGTCATGGGGGGCCGTGGCCAACGAGGCCATGACACGACCGTCCCCATCGATCTGCTTTCTCCGCGGAGAGACACGACTACGTCCCTATTCCCCACATCGCCAATCTTGGCCGGTGTCAATGGCTTGGGATGAGGAGGAGGACGTTGCCGCCCGCGGCCTCCTCGTCGGCTGCCATGGTACGGGAAGAGGGAAGAGGAGGCGACGATGAAGAGCTCGAGGCCACTCCGCCTCGAGCCTCAAGGCTGCCCTATCGCGGCTCCATCTCGTCCTCATCGCCAGCCCCACACCTCGAACGAGCGCCGTTGCACTTGAGTAGATCTGAGGTGGAGGCCGCTGGATTTGAAGAAGCGATGGTGACAGTGGCCTCCTCGACCGCCGTCACGGTCTCGACCGCTGGTGTAATTTACTCAGTCTCTTGGTCCAACTATGATGGATCAGATCAAATTATTAAGATGGCGAGACACAGGAACTTGTATTATAATCATAATCGTAAAAGAAAATCAAAATACGATACTTGTTTGATTAGTGCAAAAAGGACAGTGACATTGTGACATCCTTTTCTATATGTATAGGCCCAAATAATCATTTCGTCTGTTTTTTGTTAGCTACTATTAAGACCAGCCAGTAGTCTTGCATTCATTAGACGCTTTCTTTTTTACACATTTTCTAGTTCCCCAAGGGGCTGATTGGTTGGGTGACTCAAACTGCCTAAGAACGTAACTTTTTTTAAAAAAAGAACTTGCTTAAGGTATGGTTAGAAAATTTCAAGACACACTTTAGCTACCACTAGACAAAAATTGACACTTTTTTTTTCTATTGACATGTAGAACCAACGAGCAGAGGAAAAAAATATGCTACAACTATGGCTATGAACTGAACAGATTGCTAATTTGATCGACTTTACAGAACATGAGTACTCTATATTTGATACCCTTTCAAATATAAGAAATTAAAAATCTTAAAGAAAAAAAAACAGTTATAATAGGAAAGTGTCTTTGTACGCCAGCGAAAAATGTGTTATATATTTGAGGTGTGCCGGTAAAAATCACACCGTCATGTCAATAAAAAGCATTGTTGGCATAAACTCCAGAGTGTCACATGCGTCCGGTTTTAAAAATTAAACCAACTAAAAAAAAGTCAGTTTTCTAGTTCAATGTAAAGAAATATACTTCGGGAAGGGTGACCTAAACGGCCCAGATAGATGTTACCTTATGCATATCGATAATATAGGTTTACTATGTTTTTGTAATTGCTTACATGGTTCATATATACTTCCTTCATTTTATATTATAAAACATTTTTTTAAGTTTGTCCTTTTGAGTGGGGGAGTGCATTTGTGCTTTCAATGCAATGAGAGGAAAAAAAGATCACAATAAAGTGGGGGTAATCAGGACAGTTAGCGCATGATTAGTCAGGACAATAAAGTGGGGTTTGGAACCCTTATTCTGGAGTACGCAAAATAAAACACACATTAGTGCATGATCAATTAAGTATTAGCTAAAAAACTTAAAAAATATTTAATATGATCTTTTATAGCAACTTTCCTATAGAAACTTTTTTTAAAAACTCATTGATTAACGGTTTGGGAAGTGTACACATGAAAAATGAATGAGGTGAAGTTGAAAACATTGACTTAAAAAACAGTCCTGTATCAACACAAAAATTGCTGAACGTTTACACTTGACGATTGGAGGTGGGGACGATGATCTTTGACAAAAAAAAAAGATAATGAGAAGGGCTTCTAGACCCCACACTTAAAAATTAGTTTTTTTTAAAAAAATATTTGAGTATAAAAATAAAATTTTTTTAAGAACGAAGGGAGTAATATAATATTTGAGTCGGCGGAAAACAATAGTTACAACATAGTACTCCCTAGTCCCTAGTCGAATAGGTCGGTTATGTAATCTGATTAATTCTTTAAAAAACATTTTCTTCTTAAGCGTTGACACCAAAATATACGCATATAAATCCAAATAGTATGAGTAAGTTAATGAAAAACTGGGCCATTATGATCTGCCTGTATTAGTTTACGAGTTTAGAACCGATCAACTCACACACTAGCCCAGCTGCGCACTGGATCTGAATTCTGAACCGTGCTTTAGATTTCATAATACTGTCACTTGCCGTAAGCAACTGGAAATATTGAATTATCTCATGCTTTGACATAGCGTGGACTTTGCTGCATTCAACTAAGCCTTTGCAACTAATATGCCACAAAAATTGCCAGTTGCTGAATTTTGTAATGTTTGGTGATCGAAGTACAAAAATCTCATGCTGCTCGCACGTTGCCAAATAATTTTGTAGTGTTTAAGTACGAGCTGACTACTTACTACAGCTCATGAAAGATTAGTTGTTTTGTGCCATCTCTTCTTTTTTGTTGGTTCCTAGTACTGTCAAAGATTAATTGTTAATCAGGAACAGTATAGTATTAAAAGAAGCTGCATATATACAAATGTTCTTTCATTGGATGGCCGGCCGGCAAGAACAGCCGACTGATGTAGTTGCCGTATGTAGAGTAATTAATTTGAATGTGCACTTCAGTGTGATTTTTTTTGTCATTAGCAGATCCAGAGCAGATCTAGCTATTAACAACACTGCAAACTACCTAGTATGCTTTTCTTTTGACTGCTATAATTTGTGTGCATTTTGATCAATGGAGACAGTATATTCAGCAATTGCATAATTTTTGTTGAAGTACATGCCGGAGTTCATAATACGAACTGAAGAGTTAACGATTTAATTACTAAGAGCCTAGCTAGCTAAGTGTTCAGCAAACACAAATAATAGCCTTCTTTTTTGTTCACTGGTTCAGAGGCCGGTACACATGACAGATGACACTTCACGTCTTCACCGTGGTTCTCCAAACTACACAATTCTTTCAGCAAATTTTGGCAAGTTATGAATAAAACACGCGCTATGTGATTTTTTTTCATCACAGCAAAAGATGAATTGAAATGCATTTCCCACATGGTGTAATACAGGAAGCTATACATGCATGCATGCATGCAGTTCTTGAGCACTGTGACTAGTAACATCATGTACACGTGTTCATCTCACATTCTTCACTAGTCACTACACACTACACGTCTACCTTGGGGTCGACCTCGCCGGAGTCGCCGTCCGCGGCAGCGGCGGCGGCGGCGCGGCAGAGCGGGCAGGTGGCGTTCGACCGGAACCACCTGTCAACGCACTCGGCGTGGAAGTGGTGCCCGCATCGCGGCAGGAGACGCGCGGTGTCGCCGTCCCTGAGATCGCCTATGCACACCGCGCAGCACTCCTCCGCCTTGGCGCGGGCGGCGGCGCCGCCGTCCGCCGACGCTCCGTGCACGTACACCGGCAGCGCCATGAGGTCCTCTTTCCCCAGGCCGCCGCCAGCCCGGGGCGACGCGCACGGCGAGCTCCCGCCGGTGGAGGACGCGCCGTCCGCGTCGGCCTGATCCCCGCCGTCGGCTCGATCTCTACTCCCAAAGAAGAAGAGCCGCCAGATGATGACGGCGAAGAAGAGCGCCGCCACCACGACGTTGCCGGCGATGGCCACCTTCATGCCCAGCTCGTGCAGGTCCCGCCGCCACAAATGCGGCGCCTGAGTAGCCGTGCCAGCGGCGCCGCCGGCCACTGTAGGTGGCGACGCGGTGTCCGACGTGACGAGGCGTCGCCTGGCCATTGCTGCTGCTTGTACTTGTCACTTCCCCAGCGATGGACGCGTTGGATGCACAACTTCGTCAACAACAACAAGAAGAGATCGATTGCTGTGGTATATAGGAGAGTATTCATCTCCGGTGGCGTCGCGAGGAGCACGAGCCATGCATGCACATCGCGATCACCGTTGGAGAAATAAGCGCCCTTCAAAAGTGGTTATTTTAGAGACAAAGGAGGTTTGGTTTTAGTTAAATAGACGTTCTTGTAGGAATGTATCTTACTTAGCTTTTCTTTCCCATTTTCCACTTCCATCCATAAGGCCCTAAGGATAGGAAAATAGAACACAAGATACATATAATAATAGTGAATTACAGTTTAGACGATCATCTCTTATTACCAAAATTTTAAGTTTCCAACCCTCTCAGACTAAGTGATTTTATCTTTATGGCACTATGGACCATCACAACTCTCATATCCATCGGCCATCCTATATGAAAGAAGTGGTCTATATTCAACTTTGGGAGTTCATCGACGTGCAATAGCTGGTGTAGTTGAGATCATCAGGTATAGATATACCTGAAAAGAGGGTTGAGGTAGTCCAAATAAAAAATAATAAAATTACCTAGACTAAAGTAAAAACATTCGTTATGTATGCATGGATGGTATAAAACTTTGGTGATAAAAAGTGACCCATATTGTAATTTACTCCACATATAATAGAGCTAAACAAACGATCACTCCAACAGTTTTTTTTGTGTTTTTGCATCCATACGATCTAAGGTGCCAATGCACTTAAATTTTATATATTTTTTCTATCTCCGTGTTCCAAAAACCCAATGTTCCAAAGTAGCCCGGAATGGAGCCTAAAATTGGCTTTCAGAGCAGCCAAATGGGGTCTAAGATTAGCCTCTAAACCAAAGGCCAAAGATTTGCGATAGATGATTTGATGCTTATTGTATAGGGGCATGCGGGTCTGCTTTGACAGATCTTAGGACTATGAATTTGAATTAGAAATAAAATATACTGATAGTCATTAAGATAGTAGCATGATCAAGCCCCTTAATCATTAACACCGCAAATATCCAAAGGTACCGGATAGAGCTTTTGACGATGATATGGCTGCTACCTAGACAAATCTCTCGTCGCCAATATATTATACTCTTAATTGATATGGAATATGATACTGATATTTCTTTCGTCCTAAAATATAACAACTTAGTACATACTGGATTAGACAAGGGGAGTAAATAATCCAAATTTTGGTTTGTACTCGGAAAATTACTCCACAACTCTAGAATTACATGTGCTCATATGTTCATATTTGATTATATCATGACAAATTTTATGAAACTGAAACATACGCATGTGCCAGTAAAATATATGATATATATGATCCAAATCGTGAAAGTACATACAGACATGACTCATGTGTTCCTTTTCGTTTTTGCCATGCATGTACTTAGCGCCGAATTCTCGAGTAAGACGACACAACCAAAGAAAAAAAAATTATTTGACTTAGCTAGTTGCTACTGTACGTAGTGAGAGTAATTAAACACGTACATACATACACTACTACAGAAATGGTTTTTCTGAACGAGGCCCCCAATAGTTTTCAGGCGGGTCATAAGTGGCTGCGCCTGAAAAAACCGGTCCCGAGGGGGCCGGTTGTTGGCCCGCACGGGATAATGCGTTATCCCGTGTGGTCCTCTTAAGAACCCGCACGGGATAATGTGTTATCCCGTGCGGTCCGTTAGGTGGACCGCACGCGATGATGCACCATAAAGCAGCTCCCACCCCCGATAGTGCCACTTTGAACTTGGTGTTTCTCTCTCCAAAAAAAGGCAATTATAGGGAGAAGGTTTTCAACTTGAATTTTTTAATTGGTATCATGCTTGTACTTCTCTTTCAGCTTCCATTTTTAAAAATTTTTATTGGTTTAATGTGAAGATATTTGAATTTTTTTAACTCGGTTTCTCTCTCCAAAAATAGACATTTTCTTTTGGTGGGAGGTTTTAGAGTTGAAATCTTCGATTGAAATCAATATAAAAGGTAATGTACTTGATCATCTCCTTCATTTGCTTCCGTTTTTGTAAAATTTCATTGGTTGAATGCGAAGATATGTAAACTTGTGTGAATTGTTATTTTGTGCTATGTTCGTAATTTGTAGGTCAAATATTTTGTTTTTTTGATTGAACCAATTTTTGGTAGCTAATATTGTCTCAGTATTATTATTTGCTGTGAATGAGGTTTTAGTTCAAAAGTAGGATTTAAGTTTAATTTGTTTATTTAGAAAACATCGGTAATATAATATTAATTAATGATGTGAATTTTTTTAGATGGATCGGACATGAATGTATGAGACACGGAGAACTCATCCGGTGTTCATGAGAGAAGCATCAACATTTATTGATAAGGCTAAGGCGCACGCTTTGAGGGAGAATAGGAAGGATATTTTTTGTCCTTGCGTGGATTGCAAGAATCAGAAGATGTAGAAAGATCCGAATATAATTCTGGGACACATAATTCAGCGTGGATTTGTGGAGAAATACAAAGTTTGGACTTATCACGGGGAAGTCGCCCCTCCTGTAGAGATTCGTGATATTTGGTTCGATCAGGCAGATGATTTTATAATTGAGGACATGTCCCGTCAAATGACTGGTGATTTTGGTGGCTCTGGTTTTGACGCCGCAGAGGTTGATATTGAACTTGATCTTGAGGATATGTTGCGGCACGCTGAACCAGAGGTCCTAACAGAGAAAGCAAGAGATTTAAACAATTGGGAGGCGTTGCAGAAATCAGCGAAAGATCTTTTGTACGATCAATCAAAGGGATGTGACATGGAGTATACAGTGTTGCGGTCGGTGCTAGAACTTCTTAGATTGAAGGCCAGGCACGGATGGTCTGATACTAGTTTCAACGACTTGATGGGTCTCCTGAGAGCTATGCTTTCTAACCCTAACTTGTTGCCAGCTAACACCTACCAAGCCAAGAAACTGATATGTCCATTATCACTTGGTGTGGAAAAGATCCATGCATGTATTAATCACTGTGTACTTTATCGCAATGAATACGCTGACTTGGACAAGTATCCAACTTATGGGGCGAGTAGGTACAAAAAGGATAACAGTGCCACCGATAGTGATGTTGCCGAACCAAATGCATTGGTCGAGCCAGGAAAAAAGATTCCGGCCATGGTGATGTGGTACTTGCCAGTGAAAGATCGCATGAAGCGATTGTTCTCGAACCCTGCCGACGCCGAGTTGATGAAATGGCATCAAGATGGTCGAAAAACAGATGGTATGATTCGACACCCCGCCGATGCTCGACAATGGAGAAACTTTGATTCGAAGCACCCAGAATTTGCAAATGATCCGAGAAATGTAAAGTTTGCGTTGAGCACGGATGGAATGAATCCGTTTGGTGACCTAAGCAGCTCACACAGCACTCGGCCTGTTCTGCTCACCATGTATAACCTTCCGACATGGCTATGTCAGAAGCGAAAGTATATTTTGTTGACTATCCTTATACAAGGGCCAAAACAGCCTGACATCGATTTAGATGTGTTTCTTGAACCTTTGATGGAGGATATGCAAGAAATGTGGGAAGAGGGTCTACGATTGTTTGATGCGTACTGACAGGAGTATTTTACTCAGCGTGCTATCATATTCGTTACTATAAACGATCTACCAGCAAATTTTTCCCTCTCAGGACAGATTAAAGGAAAGACTGGATGTCTTATATGTCTGGACAACACATCGTACATATATCTGACCTCATCAAAAAAGTTAGTTTACATGCGTCATCATCGTTTCTTACCACAGAAGTATAGGTATCGTGCGATGGCTATCTTTTTTGACAAAACTGTTGAGGAAGGTACTGCCCCCGAAGCAAAAGATGGTTCCACGGTGTTCAAGCTGACAAAGAACATAAAGGTCGTGTTCGGCAAGGGAAAGACAGCTTTAGGCAAGAGGAAGAAAGAAGTGGTAGAAAACACGCTACCCTTCAAGAAACATTCAATCTTTTTCTAGTACCTGACGTACTGGAAAGACCTGGAGATTCGTCATGCCATCGATGTCATGCACCTCGAGAAAAACGTGTTCGACAGCACCATCGGGACTTTATTTGACATCCCAAGTAAAACAAAGGATGGGTTGAAGTCACGTAATAACCTGGTCAATTTGGGCATAAGGAAAGATCTCCACCCGATAGAGCTAACGAATGGTAAGATTGAGATTCCACATGCATGCTACTCAATGTCACTAGAAGAGAAAAAAGCTTTCTGTAAATGTCTTCGTGGATTAAAAGTGCCGACTGGATTCTCATCGAATATCCGAAAACTAGTATCAATGAAAGATTTGTCGATTTCTGGATACAACGTTCACGACTGCCATAAGATGCTTACGGTATTCCTCCCTATCGCTATAAGGGCGGTGAAACCAGTGCACACCAAGGTAATGATAACAAAGCTGTGCTATTTTTTTAATCGAGTTTCACAGAAAGTTTTTGATCCAGAAGAATTAGGACCCCTTCAGAAATTCACAGTCGAGACAGCTTGCCAGCTAGAGATGTTTTTTCCTCCATCGTACTGGGACATGATGAAACATCTCATTGTTCACATTGTCCCTCAAATTATTGAACTTGGTCCTCTATACCTACATCAAATGTGGGCGTACGAGCGATACATGGCCATTCTGAAAGGGTATGTCCATAATCCTGCTCATCCGGAGGGCTCGATGATAGAGGGTTACACAACTGAGGAGGTTGTCGAGTATTGCCTAGATTATATGAGAGATGTCAACCCCATTGGGACACCGGTGCCTCGACATGATGGAAGGTTATCTGGGAAGGGTACTGTGGGAAGAAAATGCTTCTACGACAACGATTACAAAGCGGTATCAGATGCACACAGCAGTGTTCTTCAACAACTTGCCACCGTTGCGCCCTACATTGAGCAACACACTTCCAAGATTAGAGCATGCAATCCTGGGCGATTCGACGGTTGGGTTTTGAAAGAACAGAAGCACACTTTTTCCTAGTGGCTAAAGGATCAAAAGCTACCGTGTGGAGAATCAATCGACGAAAAAACGATAGAAAGACTTGCAGCTGGCCCAACAAGCCTTGTGACCTCATGGCAAGGGTATGACATCGGCGGATATTCTTTTTACACAAACAGCAAAGATAGGAAAAGCTCAGCGCAGAACAGTGGGGTTCGTGTCGAAGCGTTGGATGCAACAGGGCAGAACAAGTCTTACTACGGGATCATACAAGAAATATGGGAACTTGATTACGGTTTAAACATTCAGATCCCTGTTCTCAGATGCCAATGGGTGAAAGACAGCATGGTAGATAAATTTGGATTTACGTGTGCTGAACGGAGTAAAATTGGACATAAGGATGATCCATGGGTCCTTGCCGAGCGTGTTGCACAGGTTTTTTATGTGAAGGATCCTTCCGATGAAAAGATGGACATTATTGTATCGGGCAACCAACACATCATTGGTATTGACAACATTCAAGACGCACACGATTATAATCAATACGACGTCATTGAGTTATTCACAGATCTTCCTATGCGGATGAAACGCATTGAGAGTGTCCTCGACGAATCAAAGTTTGCATCCGTGCGGAAGGATGTTAATTCAAAAATTGTGAAACGCTAATTTGTTTTTTGTGTATAATATGTTTTTGCAAGCGAATGTATACATATCAAACTTATGATGTTACCAGTGAATGTGTGGCTTTATATCGAAGTTATGGTATTTGTATGGATGATTAATATGTTAATTAATATTTTATGTGCATTCATATTTTTTTTAGTTTTATAGTTTTAATATAAGGGCGGCGATTATCCCGTACGGGCGGATTACACGGCCCGCACGGAAATATAGTCTTTCCGTGCGGGCGGATTACACGGCCCGCATGGAAAGACTATATTTCCGTGCGGGCGCTTAAGCCGCCCGCACGCGATGATCTCCGCCTATATAAGGTACGCGCGGGTGCCAAAAATTTCTAAGTCCAGGCGAAACCCTACACCTGTGCCGCCAGGCTGCCCAAATCTCGCGCCGACCGCCGACCGCTGCTAGCCACCCATGCCGCGTCGCCCTTCCCCGTGCGCCCATCTCTCTCTCTCGCCACCAAACGCCGGTGATGAGGACACCACGAGTACATCTACACCAGCAGCACCTCAGGCGCCTCCAGTTACTCCTCCACCGCAGGCGCCTACAGTTGATCATCCAGTTGGGCCAATCACTCGGGCCCGTGCAAGAGAATTAAACTTCATCATGCTGTTAAGGAACGAAGGCCCAGCAGAATAAGAAGATGGGCCAACAGGGCAGCCCAAGGTGGGGCGCCTAGGGTTTGGAGCCGCAGCCCTTTCTTTGGGCGCGCGCCACCCTCCTGCCGCCGCCCTTTTATTTAGTCGGAGTCTCTTTTGATTACAACTTGAGTTTTGTTTTACATCTAGCTTTAGCTACTCTCGAACACGCGCCAATCTGCGCTGTCTCGTGTAATTCAGAACTCCACCTTCGAGTGATAATAAGATTGCTCGCGTCTTTTTCTTGTTCGTTCTTCGATTGCGTGCAGGAATTGATCTTCGTGATCAGGCTGATCTCGCACCGGCGAGGTTGGTAACCATTGGGAGTTGGTTCAGCGATTGCATTGGCGCTTCGGGTTCGCTCGTCGTAGTCGGATCGTGAGGGTCTACTTCCATCAAATCGAAATTATCTCCACTCACCGAAAGATCGGGCACTCCCCCTCTATCAAGTGGTATCAGGTTTCCAGGTTGATCGGTGAGTTTTATCGAGTGTTTTTCCCTTCCTACAGTCCACGAAAACCAAAACAACAAAAAAAAATTTCACATTAGATCCTTGTCCCAGCAACCGTTTAGCCTTGCACATTCTTTCAATAATCTATGTTGAATTTGTGTGCTTACTCGTTCAATTGTTGCTGGTCACTTGTGTTTAATCCCTTGTTTTTCTCTTTGTTCTCCTAACCCTAGTTTCGCCACCGTCGTTCCGCTGTTCGGCCACCGTCCCCCTCGCGCGAATACCCGCCTTGGTCGCCACCAGACCACGGCGCCGCCGCATACCACCCCTCCGATCGCCCCCTCCCTGTCCAAAACAAAGATAGCAAGAAATCAAAACAAAAAAAGGAAACAAAAAAAAAGGAAACAGGAAGAAGGAAGGTGATCCGGTTTGGTTCGGTGGACAGTTTCCTTGCGCGCACCGTGAACCCCCTGGGTCGCGACCCTCCAGGGCCACTCTGCACCCCCACGCATACATTGCCCTCCCTTGTTCATCTACCTATCTCGCCTTACTCTAGAGAGAGAGAGAGAGTATCTTCTTTTTACCGGAATACCCCTGTACTTTCGGAAAAAGTGTGTGCCGTCTTTTGTTGTTTGAGATCCTCCATGTTCATATTATCAGTTTTTGAGGACTCTTGAAAGAAAAAAATGATCCAAAAAAAATCAAGAATTTGTTTTTTTAGCCGCACCCTCTCCCTCTTTGCCACCTCCTTTGTTTCCCACTTGTTTCCAGCAGCGTTGTTTCGTGTTTAGCACTATAATTCAACTTTGCATTATTGTTTGATTGTGCTAATCCTTGACTTGAGTGCAGCCTACCCAGAACTCCACATAGTTCTACGACGGGCTGACTTTGTTTCCCAGGCAATCGCTGCTCCAATCTTTCGAGAGTTCCTCCGGTCGGTTGCAGGTCGCCCCTGTGTGCTCGGTAAGAACGGATAAGACATTGATAACAGCACTAGTGTGAGCGCCTTGTGAGTCGTTACACCCCTATTTTGGCGTCGGTTTTGTGTTTGCGCTAACCATGGCAGGCGACGACGACGACGCCAAGAAGGATGAACAGCTGTAGGACATGCGGACACAGATTGATGGACTTGCCGCAGACATCAAGACGATGCATGAACGGATGGATTCCACGGTCACTACGGCGAACGAACGGTTCGATCAGCTTGACCTCGCGTAGACAGCCACCAAGACCACGCTCGACACCATCGTGTCACGCCTCGATGCTTTGAACACGATGGTCACAGAATTCCAGCAGGATTACGGTGGTGACACGGAGCAGGACGGTGGACACCGTCAAGGCCGTGCTCGCCGTGTGCCACGCCACCACGGTAATGATCCTTTTGCTAAGATAAAATTTAAAATTCCATCTTTTAATGGCAAATATGATCCTGCCGCATATCTTGATTGGGAATTAGAAGTCGAACAGAAATTTGCATGCCATGATATTCCTACTACTTCTCAAGTTAAAGCTGCTATTAGTGAATTTACTGATTTTGCTTTAATTTGGTGGCGTGAATATAAACAAAAACATCCCACTCTAGCTCCAACCACATGGGATCAATTAAAAGCTGCTATGCGCCACAGATTTGTACCTTCTTTTTATGCCCGCGATTTGCTTAATAAAATGCAACGTTTTCAGCAAGGTTCACAATCTGTAGAGGACTATTACCAGGAATTGCAAAAAGGCATGATTCGTTGTGGGTTAGTTGAGGAAAATGACGCTGATATGGCACGATTTCGTGGTGGTTTAAACCATGAAATTCAGGATATACTTGATTATAAGGAGTATTATGATATCACCACATTATTTGAATTTGCTTGCAAAGCTGAACATGAAATGCAGGGACGCCGCTCGAAGCCATATTCTAACTCTTTTGCAGGACGAAGCTCGACATCCGGTTCAGCACCCGCACCCCCTGCACTGTCCACGCCCGCTACTACACCGCGTGAGCGGGCAGCCACTTCTGCAGGTGCTCCCCCATCCACAGGCGCAGCGCCTTCCACAGGCCGCACACGGGATATTCAGTGCTTTCGTTGCAAAGGATTTGGCCACGTGTCTCGGGACTGTCCGAACAAGCGTGTCTTGCTCATTCGTGATGATGGTGAGTATTCTTCCGCTAGTGATTCTGAAGATATTCAACATGCTATGCTTGCCACTGACCATGTAGCAACGGCGGAAGTACATGTCAACCCGGGCGACGCCGATAGGTATGAAAGTCTTGTTGTGCAGCGTGTTCTTAGTACACAGGTCGCTCCGCCCGAGAAGAATCAGCGACACACTCTTTTCCATACCAAGGGCGTTGTGCAGGAGCGGTCCATTCGCATCATCATCGACAGTGGCAGCTGCAACAATTTGGCTAGTACCGCGCTGGTTGAAAAGTTGTCTTTACCCACTCGTAAGCATCCACATCCTTATCACATTCAATGGCTTAATGATGGTGGGAAAATTAGAATTACTCGATCGGTCCGTGTTCCTTACTCCATGGGTGCTTATTCTGATTTTGTCGATTGTGATGTTATTCCCATGGAAGTATGCTCTCTGTTACTTGGGCGACCTTGGCAATATGATACTGATAGCTTGCATCATGGTCGTTCAAATCACTATTCTTTCATGTTTAAGGGTCAGAAAATAATTATACATCCAATGACACCTGAACAAATTCTTAAAGATGATCTTGCTAGAGCTGCTAAAACTGCTAAACAACTTGAACCATCAACCTCTGTTAATTCTGAAATCAAGTTGAATGCTCCTGTTTTGCTTGCTACACGTGCTGATTTCGATGAGTTACGCGATGCTCCTTTGCCATGCTATGCACTTATATGCTCTAGTGTGCTCGTTTCACTTGATGATGCACCATCTTTGGATATTCCCCCTGCGGTTGCTAACATTTTGCAGGAGTACGCTAATGTCTTTCCAAAAGATTTGCCACCGGGACTCCCACCACTTCGTGGCATTGAGCACCAGATCAACCTCATTCCCAGCACACAGCTTCCGAACCGCGCACCATACCGTACAAATCCGGATGAGACGAAGGAAATACAGCGATAGGTACAGGCGTTGCTTGACAAGGGTTATATTCGAGAGTCTCTTAGCCCCTGCTCCGTTCCCGTGTTACTTGTTCCAAAGAAAGATGGATCATGGCGTATGTGTGTAGATTGTCGTGCTATTAATAACATTACCATTCGCTATCGATACCCTATACCCCGCCTTGAAGATATGCTAGATGAGCTGAGTGGTGCCATTCTTTTCACTAAGGTAGATTTGCATAGTGGCTACCATCAGATTCGCATGACATTAGGTGATGAATGGAAAACGGCTTTCAAAACAAAATTTGGGTTATATGAATGGTTGGTTATGCCGTTTGGTTTGACAAATGCTCCCAGCACATTTATGCGTTTGATGAATGAAGTTCTGCGGCCCTTCATAGGACTGTTTGTAGTTGTCTATTTTGATGACATCCTCATTTACAGCAAGTCCATGGAAGAGCATTTAGAACATTTGCGTGCTGTTTTTGATGCACTGCGTGCAGCCCATTTATTTGCTAACATCGAAAAATGCATGTTTTGCACACAACGTGTTTCGTTTCTTGGCTATGTTGTTACTCCACAGGGCATTGAGGTGGATAGCAGCAAGATCGATGCCATTCGGGCGTGGCCTACACCGACAACGGTCACACAAATTCGAAGCTTTCTTGGCCTTGCAGGTTTCTACCGCAGGTTTGTTCGTGATTTTAGCTCCATTGCAGCGCCTCTACATGAGCTTACAAAGAAGGATGTTCCCTTTGCTTGGAGTGATTCGCAAGAGGTTGCGTTCAGCACCTTGAAAGATAAGTTAACCAATGCTCCTCTCTTGCAGTTGCCTGATTTTACTAAAGTGTTTGAGCTTGAATGTGATGCTAGCGTTATTGGGCTAGGTGTTGTTTTGTTACAAGAAGGAAAGCCGGTTGCTTATTTTAGCAAGAAATTAAGTGGTGCTAGCTTGAATTATTCTACTTATGATAAGGAGCTTTATGCTTTAGTGCGCACTTTGCATACTTGGCAGCACTACCTTTGGCATCGCGAGTTTATAATTCATTCTGATCATGAGGCTTTAAAACATATTCGTACCCAAACAAACCTGAACCGTCGTCATGCTAAATGGGTAGAATTCATTGAGTCTTTCCCTTACATTATTAAACACAAGAGCGGGAAGGAAAATGTTATTGCTGATGCTTTGTCTCGTCGCTATACCATGCTGTCACAGTTAGATTTTAAAATCTTTGGCTTGCAAACTGTGAAGACTCAATATGTGGACGATGCTGATTTTAAAGATGCTTTCGCCCATTGTATTCATGGCAAACCATGGGGCAAATTTCACATACAGGACGGATTCCTGTTTCGCGCTAACAAGCTGTGTGTTCCAGCAAGCTCGGTTCGTCGTTTGTTATTACAGGAAGCGCATGGAGGCGGTCTCATGGGGCATTTTGGCGTCTACAAAACGCATGAGGTGCTGGCTGCCCACTTCTTTTGGCCCCGGATGCGCGCTGATGTTGAGCGCCTTGTTGCACGCTGCACTACTTGCCAGAAAGCTAAGTCACGATTGAACAACCATGGTTTGTACATACCTTTGCCTGTTCCTACTTCCCCTTGGCTTGATATTTCTATGGACTTTGTTTTGGGATTACCTCGAACTAAGAAGGGGAGGGACAGTATTTTTGTGGTTGTTGATCGTTTCTCTAAAATGGCTCATTTTATACCTTGTCATAAGACTGATGATGCTAGCAATATTGCTGAATTGTTCTTTAGCGAGATTATTCGTTTGCATGGTATTCCAAATACAATAGTCTCTGATCGTGATGCTAGGTTTCTCAATCATTTTTGGAGATCACTGTGGAATAAATTGGGAACTAAATTGCTGTTTAGCACAACTTGTCACCCTCAAACTGATGGACAAACTGAAGTGGTTAATCGAACTTTGTCAACCATGCTTAGGGCTGTTTTAGATAAAAATTTGAAACGTTGGGAAGATTGCTTGCCTCATGTTGAGTTTGCTTATAATCATGCAATGCATTCTTCTACAAAGATGTGTCCCTTTCAGGTTGTTTATGGTTATATTCCTCGGGCGCCTATTGATTTGTTTGCGCTTGATGCTGAGGACGCCCCACACATAGATGCCGCTGCACATGTTGATCAAATGATTAGCTTGCATGAGCAAACTCAACAAAACATTGCTGCTGCTAATGCTAAATATCAGGTTGCGGGTAGTAAAGTGAGACAACACGTTACTTTTGAACCGGGTGATCTGGTTTGGTTGCATTTGAGAAAGGATCGTTTTCCTGCTTTACGTCGTTCTAAATTGATGCCACGTGCTGCTGGTCCTTTTAAAGTGCTAACCAAAATTAATGATAATGCTTATATCCTTGACCTGCCTGCGGAGTTTGGTGTTTCCACGAGTTTTAATGTTGCAGATTTGAAACTGTATGCGGGCGAAGATGAGGAGTTGCCATAGAGGACGACTTCAGTTCAAGAAGGGGAGGATGATGAGGACACCACGAGTACATCTACACCAGCAGCACCTCAGGCACCTCCAGTTACTCCTCCACTGCAGGCGCCTACAGTTGATCATCCAGTTGGGCCAATCACTCGGGCCCGTGCAAGAGAATTAAACTTCATCATGTTGTTAAGGAACGAAGGCCCAGCAGAATAAGAAGATGGGCCAACAGGGCAGCCCAAGGTGGGGCGCCTAGGGTTTGGAGACGCAGCCCTTTCTTTGGGCGCGCGCCACCCTCCTGCCGCCGCCCTTTTATTTAGTCGGAGTCTCTTTTGATTACAACTTGAGTTTTGTTTTACATCTAGCTTTAGCTACTCTCAAACACGCGCCAATCTGCGCTGTCTCGTGTAATTCAGAACTCCACCTTCGAGTGATAATAAGATTGCTCGCGTCTTTTTCTTGTTCGTTCTTTGATTGCGTGCAGGAATTGATCTTCGTGATCAGGCTGATCTCGCACCGGCGAGGTTGGTAACCATTGGGAGTTGGTTCAGCGATTGCATTGGCGCTTCGGGTTCGCTCGTCGTAGTCGGATCGTGAGGGTCTACTTCCACCAAATCGAAATTATCTCCACTCACCAAAAGATCGGGCACTCCCCCTCTATCAGCCGGCCTCACCGACCGCCTCACCGTCACCGAGCGCCGAGCACCGCCGCTTCCCGACGCCGCCGACCTCACCGACGCCTCCTCCCACCGCCCCGCGCGCCGCCCTTGACCCAGACGCCGCCGCCCTCACCGACCGAGCCCGACGCCGAGCGCCAACCGCTGTCGCTCCTCGACGCCGCCTCCCACTGCCCCGCGCCGACCGCCGACCGCGACGCCTCCTCCGCCGCCGCCTCCACCGAGACCCCCGCCGCCTCTGCCTCCACCGCCGCCGTCCCTCCTCACCACTAAAGGTCAGATGAATGGATGGATGTGTTGTTGAATGGATGGATGATTGCCGTGAATGGATGGATGTGTTGAATGTCGTGAATGGATGGATGCGTTGAATGCCATGAATCGATGGATGATTTAGGTTGATGAATTTTTTTATGTTGAATGCCTCCTCACCAACTGTTTGACGAAATGCCCACAAGGGTTAGATTTTATGTTGATGAATTTTTTTGATGTGAAATAGTTGCTGTGAATTTTTTTTGATGTGAAATAGTTGATGTGAATTTTTTGATGAATTTTAGATTTTAGGTTAGATTTTAGGTTTTAGGATTTTAGGTCTTATTGTATATATATATATATATACATATTCATATATGTATATATTAATATATATATTAATTAAGCCATTTCATAGATATAAATGCACATACATATACATGCATATACAAATAATTATATATATATATATGCATTTGTTTAAGAAGAAATAAATGTGGCTTTGTCTATAGTTTTTTGTTTCAAAATTGTGTGTCAATATATATGACTTTGGTGGAACATTCCAAAGTCCAGGAGAAATCGATTATAATCATTAGGATTTTGTTGCGCATGACCTCCTCCAAAAATTCCATTAGCCGCAACGAATGGTATTTTTTGTCAATTCATGGTGATGTATCACTGTTGACGGAAAGACTATCACTGTTGATGTATTACTGTTGATGGAAATTTTGTAATTTTTGGTTTCATATAAATGGTTGGCTGCCAATTTTGCCTTTTTAGGTACTTAATTGTACCATCACCAGTTTAATAGCATATTGTCAATTATATTAATTTATTGACGCAATTGACCAATGCTGACTCAAAATAAATGTTTCAGTTTTTTTTACTCAAACCTTTTGCATGGTCATTTTTTTTAACATGTGCAAAAAAAATTGTTACAAATTTTAGCAGTGGCTAGGATCAAGATTGGTGTATATGTCAATTTCGATCTCTACCAAAGTTTTCTCTCTCTAAAACTCCCATGATTTAGAATTAATTGTGTTACGACCAACCATAGATCAAATGTCGAACGAGAAAGCTCCCACCAATGCACCCAATGTCGAACCAACGCAAGAGGTTTCGAGCGAAGGCACATGGCAGACACCAAGCGATCCGATGTGCCATATCGAAGTTACGCCAGCACCACCGGTTGAAGAAGACCCCGACTACATCCCTATGGAGCAAGCAGTATGTCGAGCCATAGTGTTATAAACTAATCCGTCTCCCTCTCGGTCGCGTTTAACTTTTTCTATTGTACAAACAGATGAAAACAAGACACCAGTCAAAAAGAAAGGCTGCCAAGTCTGCGTCATAGCCGAAGGCGAGACGGACACGGCAACGTCCGGTCCGATAGAAACCGACACCGGAGAACGCCCAGTGAAAAGAGAAGACGTGCTAAGAGAAGTAAGACCCAAACCCCCAAGGAGACATACTGTATCACCTCTCTGAACCAGGATGGGAAGCCAGTAGAGCCCAAGGTAGCAATGACAAAATTCAGCACCACCTGCGGTGTAGTGGCCAGAACCCACGGCCCTTTAAATGTAGATTCCTGGGAGCAGGTGGATGACAACATGAAGAACTTCATATGGAACGAGTTGCAGAAGTGGCTTGTATATCCACCTGGTTCAGAGGCTCTGAGAAAAGAGTTTGCCCTAAAAACGATGACGCATCGGTGGAGGCAGTGGAAATCGGACATGAATACTCACTACGTGCAAAAGAACAAGACTCCATTTGCCGACTATGGTGGTATTACGCCCGCCGAATGGGACACCTTCATGGCAAAGATGACAAGCCCGGAAGCCTTAGCGCGGAGGAAAAAGATGTCCGATCTAGCTAAAAGGAACAAATACCCGCACTGGTTGGGCTTGAGCGGCTACGATGGCCACGTAGAGAAGTGGCAAGCAACTGAAGAAAAGTTTGCCGCCCAAGGCAAGCCCCCGCTTGTAGATGCACTGAAGGAAAGAAGCAAAAACTGGGTTTGGGCACGGAGCACGGGGCAAGTCACCGACGAGGGAGAGATCCGTTTCGAGGATCCGGATATCGAGCGTGTGACCAGTAGTCTGAAGGACATTGCGGAAAAAGAGAAAACAAGGGAATTCATTGCCAAGAGGAAAAATGATCAACTAACAGCTGCATTAGGCAACCCTGAACATTCCGGATGAGTAAGGGGTCTATCGTCAAGGACGAGCTGGAAGGAAGAGTTTCCAGAGAAAGCTACGGGTTACAAGAAACGGGACAGGTACAAACAGAAATTGGAAGAGAAGATAGCAAAACAAGTTGAACAACATTTCTACTCTCTTGTTGCTCAAAATCGTCAAGCCTTCCCAAACTTGTTCCAGCAATCCGAAGAACCCACAGTACAGGTGCCAAGCAGTGTCGGGTCAGTAGACACCGCACCTTATCCAGTAGATAACATAACTGCCCCGACGCCGTGCAGCCTGCTCGTGCCGATAGGAAGGGCCGGGAAGAGAAAGGAGGTGGGTACAGGACTTGCGATACCAGGGCATCAAATTCAGAACACGCCAATCCCTGAAGAATATGCAAGGGTGCAAGTGGCCAAGGTGCATGCAGAGCATACTAGTTTAGAGATAGATATTCCAACACCGGAAGGGATACAATTGCTTGGGGATGCGTTGAATCAGTTTATACTATGGTATCGACGAGATATCCTGCTGGTCGGTCCATCGCCTTCAACCCCACGCCCGCCGGCTCCAAAGATTGCTGCTGCGCCTGCACCGCCTTCTCCACCAGGGCAAGATTCGCCACCTAATCGGCCTGCCTCCCCACCTTCCTCCTCCCCTAAACCAGAAGGTCCAGGTTCGCCACATCTGTCAGCCCTGAAGTCCACGCAGAACAACCTCCTCCGACACCACAGTCAGCATTGGCGCTACCTGAAAGGCCTCTTCTGAGAAGCACAAGTCTTCCAAGTCCGACCAAGCTTGAACCTCGTCGGCTTATCCCTTATCCCAACAATGATTAGATCAACTTATGATAAGAAAAAAAATGGCCGTATATGAGGAAAGGTTAGTGTTCTAGGCTTTCAGGGGGGAGCGCCGACTGACAAGAAGCAGGATGAAACTCCACAGTTGTCGGATTCACAAAAATCGGTGAAAAATCAAATGGAGGACCTGCAAAACTGGACTTCCAACGAAGTACCAGCAAAGTACGCGTTCGGGAGGTCGTTCCTGCCGCTGCACATCATGGAGGGTCTGCCTTGGGAAATGAGGCTGATGCATGACCGGTATCTGAAGGCGTCTAAAAAGGGCCTGGGCATGATTACTGTGAAGGTCCCGGATAACGCTTTCACCGGTGGACCAAATGGGATGCTGGTAATCGATTTCAACGACCTTCACGCATTATTCAAGCTAGACAAATTGGATATAAATCTCGTTGCTGCGTTTTGCCTGTAAGTCAATCGTATTTAATGTCATAAATGAATTCATTTGCTAACTAACTTCTGATAAATTACCCACTTTATTACTTAGGATGCAATTCCACGCCGCCGAAAAGGCCAACCATCCAGTAGGATACATCAACCCAACAAGGGTTTGCTGGACGGAACACACGATGAATATTCGTGCAGATTCCGCTGAGCTCAAAGATAAAACGACGTCCGAGAAAAAAGAGGTCGTCGAAAAAATGCATAAGAAAAAGATGGTCAGCGTAGCACTGTACTTGGACAGAGCGATGGTCGCGCACAAAGACAAAATTTCCCAACACAAATTTTTTCTCGCTTACGCAAATCAAGAACCGATGGAGACCGTGGGCACTACTGGCAGGTTGCAACTGACTGCAGTCTGCGATGCCAATTTGGCGAAATTAATTTTTGAGCAGGCGATCGAAAGCAAGCGCGCTGCCACTTGGGTGAATCTAGTGGCTAAATCTACAAACCGGTGGTTTTGTAATCCCTTGATTAGGAGCAAAATAATTGAAGCGAGAAAATGATGCTCTTCACTACTACAAAAACCCTTATAGGGACCGGCCTTATAGGTGCCGGTTCATTTAAAACCGGCACCTATATGCCTTTTTTCATTTTTGCACGATAAAAAATAAAGAACCGGCATCTTTAAGAAAGTATAGGTGCCGGTTCGTTAGCTAAAACCGGCACTTTTTATTATAGGTACTGGTTTTTTAAAAGAACCGGTACCTATAATATATTATAGGTGCCGGTTAATTAAAAAACCGACACCTATAATATATTATAGGTGTTGGTTTTTAAAAACCAGCACCTATACCAACAAACCGAGCCGTGCAAATTAACCGAGCCGATCGAGCGCGGCTTATAACCGTTCCTTCTCGATTTCTCTCTCTCTCTCGCCTCTCGCCTCTCTGTCTCTCTCTCGCCTCCTCTCTCTCGAAAGCGGCAGCGGCGACGTCTGTGATGGAGGCGGCAGCGGTGGGAGGGAAGGCCGCAAGATCCGGCGGGAGGGGGCGGCGAGATGGGAGGCCGCGGCGGCCTCCGATGATGGCAGCGATGGCGCCTACATCCTCCCCTCCGCCAGATCCAGTGGGAGGGGACGGCGGGATGGGAGGCCGCGGCGGCCTCCGGTGATGGCGGCAACGGGGCCCGCGTCCTCCCCTCCGCCAGATCCAGTGGGAGGGGGCGGCGGGATGGGAGGCTGTGGCGGCCTCCGATGATGGCGGCGACGGGGCCCGCGTCCTCCCCTCCTCCAGATCCGGTGGGAGGGGGCGGCGGGATGGGAGGCCGTGGCGGCCTCCGATGATGGCGGCGACAGGATCCGCGTCCTCCCCTCCACCAGATCCGGTGGGAGGGGGCGGCGGGATGGGAAGCCGTGGCGGCCTCCGATGATGGCGGCGACGGGGCCCGCGTCCTCCCCTCCGCTAGATCCGGTGGGAGGGGGCGGCGGGATGGGAGGCCGCGGCGGCCTCCGGTGATAGCGGCGATGGTGCCCACGCCCTCCCCTCCGCCAGATCCGGCGGGAGGAGAGGTGGCGTACCTAGGTGGCGGTGGCGGCCGCGTCCTCTCGATGCGACGACGATGGCAGGGATGATGAGTTCGGCTCGATTCGAGCCAACTCTCTTTTTTTTGGCTCGAGCAAAGGTAAAGGTGTCAGTTCTATATTTCACATAGATGCCGGTTGCTTTATTGGTGCCGACCAATAGGTGCCGGTTTCCAACCGGCACATATGATGGTTTGTGTACTAGTGCTTGCCCACTTGAGCCGTGTAAATATTACGTTACAAATGCCACTAGCCCAAAAGATTGCGATTATTTTTTATAAGAATTAATAGTACTTAAGTTAGATAATCAGTAAATATGATAAAAACGAGCCCACTCTACAATGGGGGCACCAAAGGAAAATTAAGATTTACTAATTGCGGCTTTATGTAGCATTATTTTTTATTTAGAGATGAGTTGATGTCTTATAGGGCACATTCTAAACAACTAAATGGAGATATATATTATTTGTGCCAAACTTACAATAGTATGGGTTGGCAAAATATATTCTATATCAACATTGTTTAGACAACTTTTTTTAAAGTTACTTGTCACCTTTAATATTTAATTGGCAAAGCGTCCATGCATTACAATGAGAAACTAAAATTACAATGTATATCAGATGATTATGGTACAATTTTCATGATCTGAATTAGCATCTTGTATTTCATATTTCTTTGTAAAACCCTTACATATTTTTTATGTTGCAAGAGCAGCTACAGTAGAAAATTTTATCCTGGGTGCCGGCCCAGCTAGCCCGTTTGCCCCCGCAGCCCAGACAAGGAGACACCAAGAGACCACCTCCCTTGGCCTGTCTCGCTTCGAGCAGAGCTAACTTAGCTCTAGGTTTACAATTTCAGTGGAATTCGATTCAGAATTTATTAACTCTGGATTTTTTAGATTGGGTCGAAAATACAAACTACTCGATTTTTCAATCACGTTCAAAAAAATTCAAACTGAATTTTAATTTTTCGACAAAAAAGGTATCCGGATTTCATCGAATTTTGACATTTTATCAACGGATTTAGTAAAATCCAATGCACGAAATCCGATTATTTTTATCCAGTATTAAAATTGTGAACCTTGGCTAACACCAAACCAATAAATGGGTTTGCCCTAAGCTAATTGCAACAGCCCGATCCCGTCCGGCGCTTCCTGCACGCAGTAGCTATGCCCGTCTCGAACTGAAGAGGTTACCAGCGGCATCGGTGTGCCGCCTCGCATCCACCCAGCACCATCTTGCCATCACGTTGTCGCGCGCCTCGCATGAACCCCAATGTCACGAGCCTTCCCAAACGCGACCACATAAGAGTGAAGCCACTTACTAATAGCAGCGTGCTGTAAACGTCACCACATTTCACCGATACCAACACTACTCGCCTTGCCTTCCCCTTCTCTCTTCCTCTTTGCCGATGGCCGTAATGGCTGCCACCTCCAGCCTTCCACGGACAGCTTCCGCCGCCACCAACCGTGAAAACAAAGTTCCCCACATCCAAGAACACATTTCGACACCTCAACCTAACCAACATGTTACTGGTTACACTCCCCAAAGGCTTCAGAAAGATTCAGGTTTGGGTGATCAAACATGACAACCAAAATCAAACACCACATGCCAAGGAACGTCAGTCCGGAATTTTACGGACACTAATGCAACCACTTAGCATTGAAATACTACAGGATGGTAAAGACGTTAGTTTCTGATCAGGCATAAAGAAATTGAAGCAAAACAAATTATAAGGTTAAGATCACCATCAACTTTTGAAAAAACAACTTTGCATAAGCATCTCCTACATCCAGCAGCATGAAACATAATGTTCAAGGTATCAGACTTTCAAAGATACTTAAATACTAGGCCAAACGGTTCGTATTTCAAAATTCAGCTAACACCTCCACTGGTTTCACTAAGCAGACCACACTTCAAGCCAGGTGTTCACTTCTTTGCCTTCTTAGGTGCCCTGCATCATTAGGAAGTTGGGGACAATAAAACTTTCTGAAAACAAGCAAACGCAGGTTGAAATGGAAGGTATCCTGATACTTACGCTGCAGTTTGAGCAGGAGCTGCTGCTGCGGGAGCTGCTGGCTCTCTTGGGCCCTGTTTGCATGCAGAGAAGTATTAAATCACGTGGTCAGCAAATAATCAAATATGAATAGCCAGGAAATTATACTTTATAACATGGAAAACATTGCTCAAGATTTGACAGAAAACATATTGTAAAATTGAAATATGCGCAAGTAAAATTTGAGCAAAACATCACTTAGGTACCATATTTCAATATTGAAGCGTGAGTGTTACTAATGCAGAAAATTAAACCATAACCATAGAAAAAAATCTCACCTGAGCCAACCTCTCCTCCCTCCTGGCAATCTTCCTCTCACGGCTTGCCTTGCTCTTGGCACGCTTAGCCTCAAACTGGTCAGAGAGTGTCTTCTCTCTTGCCTTCTCAGCCTTAGACTTGTGGATACTTTCCATAAGAACGCGCTTGTTCTTGAACATGTTACCCTTGACCTTCATGTACATGTCATGATACATGTGCTTGTCAATCTTCTTGGCCTCGCGATACTTGCGCAGCAAACGCCTGAGCACACGCATCCTCCTCATCCACAGGATCTTGGTGGGGAGCCTAGCCTCCCTTGTACCCCTACGCTTACCTGCAAAATTGGCAGAATAAGGAATATGCAGACACACATGTTTGCACCAAGATAAGAACGAACTTAAATGGACCCAACGCACCATAGCCAGAGTGACGTCCCTTCTGCTTAGCCTCATGGGCTCTCCGTGCACGGGACCTGGAGTGAATCTTCTGGGGCTTCTTGATGATGAATCCATCCTTAACCAACTTACGGATGTTCTGACCTGCAAGTAGAAAGGAACAGAACATCAGATAGCTTTCCTAGCATTTCAGGAACGTGTTATAAAAATCAGCGTACATAGCAAGCACATAAACAACTCACAGGGAAATAAAACCAAGTATCTAGAACAGCTTTTCAAAACCAATCGGAACTGAGTTTTTACCTACTCCAAACAGAACAGAACAGAGCCTTTGTTTATGCAAGTATGTGCATTACCCAACATAGCATAGCAAACAATATATCTTATAATGAGCATATCAAACCTTGCAATTAAACAAACCACAATTCATACACTTACACAGCATCGTACCACAGTTCTACAAATGGTGATGAACAATGGAAATGAACCTAATGAACTTGGATGTAAGAATTGCAATTCCAAACTGACAAAGGAATGTTCCCTTATTGATAATCGTTCGGGTATGAATTGCAGCCTTCATCCTACCTGACATAGGTGACGAACAACTCCACTGCACCACGTAGAAGAAACACGAAACACATACGCACGGGCATAACTAATGCACCGAGCATCACATATCATCTCTATTTATCACCTAATGGAAGATAATAAGCACACACATCCCCAGAACAGCACCGTGGATTAGATAGAACCCCTAACAACTTGGATCGATCTAAACCCTAACCCTAAGTTCCATGTATAAACCATTTCTCGAAACTTCTCTTTCAAGAATACATCCGTCACGAGTTGACGACAACCTAAACAACCTAGAAAACTGGAACATGCAAGGGTTGAAGTCCCACGAAGCAACTTCCTTCGCGACTAAATTAAACAACATACCACCTAGCACACATCAAAACTACTCCTCCCGTTAATCCAACCAAAAAGTCCCCATCGGAATCGCCATGGCGACAGTTTCGCGCAGATTAGCACCAGAGCTCCAGATCTGAAGGAAATCACGCGCAACACAACTAGCAACCGCAAAGCTGATATCATACGGGAAGAGTGGGATTATAGGTGGGAGGAGGATGGGAAGTTCTTACGGGAGTTGGCCATGGAGATCTCGTTGACCTCATTGGGGTCGAGCCAGACCTTGCCCTTGCCGCACTTGAGCACGCTGGCGGCGAGCCGCTTCTGCAGCTTCAGGGAAACCATCTCCGCCGCCGCCGCCGCCGCCTTCGAGGTTCCCTTCCCCCTCTCCTTACCTGTGTGGAGTGTGTGGTGGAGGCGCGAGAGGTGTAAGGGTTGGCGAGGGGCGGCGCGGAGGGCTTATATAGGTGGCTCGCTAGGGTTTCAGCGCGAGCTGGGTGGCCGGATTGGGCTTCTGTGGGCTGGGCCGTCGGCCCATCAGTGGTTGGTGTAGGTTGCAAGGCCCAGAAGGCTCGAGCGAGTGCAGCGTGTCGCGGATGAGTTGACGTGGAGGGCTTGGATTTGTCCCCCGCAGTAATCCTTTTTTTTTCTTTTTTGACGGCAAGCTTTTGCGGAATCATGGAGAAGATAATGGTAGCATAGCACCTGGATGATTTTCTTCGAAACTCTGGACACCGGACAGCTCTTAGCTTTTGTAAATGAGTAAAAACTACATCTGATGATGCCAATATTTGTGAGATAATTTAAAATGTATTAGAAATGGGAGTAAATTAGCCATCAAGGTGATGGATTAATCAACGTGGTATATTAGTATGTCACTTTCTGTCCATGCCGATATAATCAAGCTGTGTGACTCATCTATAATCCAAAATATCTTTTTTGTTTCCTTTGTTCTGAGTCGAAAGAGACATTATTTCCACAGGCGTGGTTGCTACATTAACGTATAACATGCAGATTAGCCATTTGGGAAAAGGTTGGCATACTGATGCCCTAGAAACAAAATGCATATTGCTTCAATGAATCAAAATACACTGTTTACTATTACAGTAACAGGAATGGAATCTTGTTTTCGCCGGCACCATTTGCAGTGCAAAAAAATAAACTCTCCAATAGGATAAGGAACTGAAGATGTAGTATCTGGCTTGATTTATTTACGGGTGAGCTAGAGCTAGGAAATCCACATCACAGGAACTCTTCAAAAGAGTTGTTATCAATCAGAAGGACCAATCATTTTCTCTGGAACAACAAGTTCATGGAATTCTGATTCTGTCAAGACTCCTAGGCTTAGAGCAGCTTCCTGGAAAGATAAAAAGAGAGATGATATACGACGGAAAATCACGAAAAAGTTAAAAGCACACAACATCAACATTTTGCAATTTATATTGATATAATGATACCAACGCAACCAAGAAGAACAGCACCAAGGGGAAAAGATAAAAAGAGAGATGATCTAGATCCCTATTGTAGCACCTTATCCCAATTGCATGGATTTATGCCTTGAGAAAATTGATGGTTTCTGGCAATCCAGCCAGAATATGAAATTACGTTTGCACATATCACCTTAAGGCTACTACAGACCAAGTGCACATCAGTTTTGAAGTAAAAAAAACTAAAATAAATGGAATACTCACCTTCAATGTGGTTCCTTCTTTGTGTGCTTTCTTAGCAACAGCTGCAGCATTGTCATAGCCAATTTTCTGCATATATTAAATAGAATTAAGCATGCATTCACAAAAGAAGATGTAATAGAAAAATAAAGGTAAGGCATCAAAATGGATGAATTTTACTTACAGGGTTCAAAGATGTCACCAACATCAATGACTGAACAAAAAAGGATACACAAATTAGTCAGGCAATTTGTTGAAAAATTGTGTATGCAATTTTTTCTGCAGTTCAGTCACAGATAGTTACCTCGTGCAATAATTGTGAAATTCTCTTGTGGTTTGCTTGAATTCCCCTGACACAGTTTTTCTCAAAGGACACAGAAGCATCCCCTAGCAATCTCAGGGACTGTAAAAACAGAGGTACAGAGCAGCATCAGTCAAACTGGTGTCCAAGAGCACAAGCAGAAAATAAGTTAGCAATTCAGTGTAACAGTATACAGATTTGCAAGAGGGTCTATTTAGTTGTTCAAAGACAATTTTGTATAGGACACATATTTGCATATTGAGGCATGGACAATAGAGATCATACTCGAAGTAATCCAGCTGCAATCATTGGCTTAAAGACATTCAGCTCAAAATGTCCATTCGAACCACCTATTGTGACACCAACATGATTACCTATAACCTGCATAGAAGTAAATTGTGAATTTCAGCAGAAGAAAATTTAGAGTATTGGACAAATTAAGTTGAGTAAAATGAGGTATTATCACACATTCACACCTGAGCACAAACCATGGTCAAGGCCTCACACTGAGTAGGATTAACTTTTCCCTGTAAGATGGACATAGTTAAAACCAATGCTTGATAACACTGGTGCTGATTGAGAAACTGAAACAACCAAATGCAATAAAGTAATAGACTGCTTACAGGCATAATGCTGCTCCCAGGCTCATTTTCGGGTAGGATAAGTTCACCAAGCCCGCATCGGGGGCCACTGTGATCATATTAGATATATTGAGTGCATCTGCCCAGAATAATAGAGAAAAACATTTGTGGTCTCAAAAGGCTACAAGAATGGAATATTAACCTTCCCAACAAGCGTATGTCATTTGCTATCTTCATAAGAGATGCAGAAATTGTGTTTACAGCTCCGCTGCTCTCAACAAAAGCATCATGTGCTGCCTACTCAATTAAAAAGAGATTGCCTCACAATGGTGAACAATAGAAGATAGACCAAGCAACGGAAAAAGTTAGAGAAGGGATAATGTGACCGAAAACCATATTATAGTAGCACTATCCAAGAAAGAAATGGGAGGCTTGTCTTGGTATTAGAAAGAACAAACCCCAAGTCCCCAACAACTAGAATAAATAAAAACAATTCAGAGTCCTGGGTTACTTCTTACTGCCTAAACAAATTGTGATTTCAAAAGTAAATAATGCCATGGGTAAAAAGATGTCAACAAAATATATTACTGAGATTTACTAACAGTTGGTTGAACTTTATCTACAAATATTGCAAATATGTTTAGCGTATATCTCAACCTGTCTTCAACAATGCAATTGCAATTACAGATACAGAGTTGTGTCATCTAAAATAACGAAAAAGAATTTGCAGAACCACCAATAGCTATCAACGATTTCAAGTGTTGAGTGTGTGCATAACCACTAACCAAAGCTTCGAACTTGTTCTCAGCTGTCACGAAAGGCAGTTCTGTTTCCTCAGCTACTGCAGCAGCAATTTTGACATCAAATCTGAAACAACAGGTATAAGTTTTAACTTAGTATGATTTAATAGCATGAACAAAGAACTTGGCAAATGCAAGGAGCTAAAGTTCAGGCCAAACACGTGGAGAATAGAATTGTTTTAGGGAGAATCAAACACAGCCTTCGTCTCATTGAATTTAGGCCAGATGCCCAGAAGAACAATATAAGTTTTAACTGCACTAAATTAAAGTAGCATTTGACAATAGCAACACGATTTTGCATTTAAAGATTCATCTAGATTAGGGACACAGCACTCTGGATGACAGGGTTACATGAACTCTCTACCGAAGGATATAGTGTGGTCTTAACTTTGCAAGGATCTTTTTTTGTTGTTCTTCCTTTGTTTTATTAAGAGAAGGAGGGGAGGGTGTGTAAGAAAATACCAGGACAAATATAAAGTTAATAGAACAGAGTATCACTGTGACACTGCAAACACATTAACCCCGAAGAAATCTAAAGATTACCCTTTCTTAGTGTTCAAGCCCGTTCCAACTGCAGTTCCACCTTGAGCAAGCTGCTCAGCATAAAATATGATCAGAAATCATTCAACTTTTGCATATCATTCTAAAAACAAATATTGAATATTAGTGTAGTACCTGATACATCCATGGTAAGGTACAAACAATTCTATCAATTCCATATTTCACCTATACATGGAGTTCAAAATAGTTTATAACTTATAAGTATTTCTGTCAATCATAAATGCATAGCAATTAATAAATAATAATAAATTACTGGAAAATTTCCTACCTGTGTGGCGTAACCACTGAACTCTTGGCCAAGGGTCAATGGGGTGGCATCTTGGGTATGTGTACGCCCAATTTTAATTATGTCTTGAAATTCAACAGACTGTTACACCAAGGTGAAGCTTTATTTAGAACAGCATATATGCTATATGAAGGAACACACTGCATATCATCTATCTTCTGGTGTTGCCAACCAGAGGTGCTAAAATAAGGGGAAACACTAATCAGCTGAATGGCCAGCATACATTTTCTGTGGATTTATTTTATTGCCTTCACTGATAAGCAAGTGAACTGTTTAATCTTACCAATTAATTTGCATGAAAACATTCATGTGTTGCAATTTATTGTTCATCTTGAGGTAACAAGTAAAACAAAAGTTTGTCCCAGCCATACACAGTTACCTCGTAAACAATGTGAGGTTCAATCAAGAGACTTACATGGAGAATGGATAAAATATTACTAATAGAAGGCCTAGAAATGGATAGAATAACAAAATACAAAACAACTGTAAAGAAGGAATAGGATGATGTGACATCCATGTACTAGTGGGCTGCAGTTGTCTGGCTAGCAGCCAAAGACATGTTCCCAAGTAATGTGATCCAATGTAGCACAAGGAAAAAAATAGATATAATATCAACTTGTGATGCACTTGATTCGATTCGAGTATCTTAGAAATACATTCAAATGCACAGTGAATAGCAGACATAACTAAGATAAGAAGCAGATTGCTGCGAATCGGAATTAAGCCAATAGGTGAAACACACGTCCATAAATATAAAAGGCACAAGACATGAATGAATTTTAATGTTGGGAAACAAGAGACAAAAAAAATACCTTTGAATCAAGTGACTTATGCAACTGTTGCAAGCTTGGGACAAACCTTGAATTGATCTCTGTGGCTGCTGCTATGTGCATGACCTGAAAATGTCAGCAACATAAACCATAACATCAGCAAAGGTAAATGCACATTAAAATGATGACCAAAAAAATAGTGAAATCTTACAGTGGGAAATGTATCATTTGAGGACTGTGATCTGTTCACATGATCATTAGGGTGTACAAACTTCTCGCCACGCTTATGTCCAAGAATCTCAGCAGCCCTATTTGCAATTACCTAAATTGCAAAAGCAGATCAGAAATGGTAAGATACAGTATAATAACACAAACTTAGCTCACAGTAATGTTAACATGAGAATTAAACATGATAAAACAATTCAATAAAGAACAGAGAGATAGATTTAGTTTGCCCATCTATTCAGACATTAAAGCTTTAATGCACATTGGCAGGTATCACACTTAATTATTAGTAACAAACATTATAGACAATTCATATAATAGTAGTGCATAATGGGAAATAAACCTCATTGGCGTTCATGTTGCTCTGTGTACCACTCCCAGTTTGCCAGATAACAAGTGGAAAGTGGTCGTCTAACTGTCCTTCAGCAACCTCCTGAGCAGCCTGCATTATTGCCTTCCCGATTGATGGATCAAGGCCATACTCCATATTCACCTTTAAAAACCAAATGACCAAGTGATGAGTCCTCCAGACAGACATAACACTTAAGTATAAACCACCTAAACAATATCATAACAGCACAATCTGAAATTTAGCTAAAATAAAATTCAAAGCATGTCAATGTGGCATTCGATTAACTGTCAATCGATGTACAAAATTAGCAGAGAACTGAAACAACACAGCAGAAAGCATTATATTTGTGACGAATACAAAGTATAAGATGTAGGAGTAACAAACTAACATTCTTATCTCTAGGATGGGAAATGTGAATGATTAGAAATAGAATGACAAACAGGAAACTGAAATGGTTGTTTCCTCAAAAAAAAACACACACACACAGCGTTGTTTATCAAATATGTTAACATCATGCATTTGTTTACAGCAACTATCCACAGCGCATATAAATCGCTTTCCAGGTTTGCCGTGCTCCACATGACCACAAAACAAGGCCATCAAATGGTAATCTCGCTTTATACCTTAGCGGCGCACTTTTTGAGCACCCCAAAGGCGCGGATGATGGGCACCGGCATCCGCTCGCGCTCCCCGCCGATGTCGAAGTTCTGAAGCGACCTCTGCGTCTGCGCGCCCCACAGCCTACAGGATACATACAACCACGAAAAGCACCCATCACCAGCTCAATCAAACCAACCACGGCATCCAGCACGAACAGATCGAAACACCTCGTAGCAATCCATGGGGGGAGAGAAACCGAAACCACGCACTTGTCGTTGGGGACTCGGATGGGCCCGAAGGTGTCGCGCTCCTCGCGGAAGCCGGTGGAGATCGAGCGAGTTAGCGCCGGGCGGAGAAGCAGCGCGGCCGCCGCCGGCGACGGGGCGCCACCTGCGGACGCGCCCGCGAGGCGGCGCAGGAGCATCGCCATCTCGTGCGCCCTCTCTCTCTCTCTCTCTCTCTCTCTCCCTCTCTCTCTCCTACTAGGAGGTGTCGTACGGCGGAGAGGGAAGCGGCGGCGGGCGAATGTGGGGAGAGAAGTCAGAGGAAGGCAGGTTGGTGCCTTGGTGGACGACGGAGGGGGAGGAAGAAGGCAAGAACGGTAACCGCGTTGCGACTTTACGGCCCATTCTTGCTGGGCAGGAACAGTGTGCGTGAGACTGGAATCACTGGAGTGGGCCGAAATTGAGTCCACCAAGATGTACGGGGAACACAAGACCAACCGAAAGAGTAATTTTGATTTCAATAACGATTTCACTAAATATTTGTTGACATTTTTTTTCTAAAAATTTGATAAAAATATAAATATAGTACTATCATAATTGTAATATAATTACATTGTAACTTACATGTAACTATAATATATTATATTATAACTTGCATGTAACTACAATGTAACTTGTACGTAACTTTCACATAATTTTGAACCATTCGATTTGTTTTAAAATTCGTGCAAGAAAGGTAGAAAAAATCATAATGCATGTACATGCTGAAAGATCAAGTCCTCTAACCTTGTGTTAGGAGAAGTTTTGGTGATTAATGACAACGGTTGTTGGAACTAACCTTTGCTATGAGTTTATGATGATAGGTTATGTTTCAGCATCAAGCAAAAAGGTTGATGACTCATATACGAGGATCAAGTGATAGGATTATGGATTGATGACAAGAAATATGATACCTCATATATCGGGAATCAACAAGAGTGAAATGTTGATGATGAGAATGCTTGGTGAGATCCCATCATGAGTTGATGGACATGTTGAAGGAGATAAACACTATGGTTGAAGTTGATAAAAATGAAGATGGTGTGAGAAACTAGAAGATTGAGTTTATCGGTTGATGAGAACCAAATAGAAGAGATTAAAGATCCGGGTATAAAGTGGCTACCTATGGCAAGATGGTGAAATGTAAGTGAAGCTCGGCTATGATGGACCATGCGGTGGTGAAGGACAATCAAGGGGCTTGGCGCCGACGAACCAAATCCGGTGATGAAGGGCGAGTGAAGACTTTGTCGTGATGGATCGTGCCAGACCATTTGAAGCTATGGATTATCCGTATCAATCATTTGAGAGATGAAAGATGCAATACCAAAGATCAATATGTGATTTGTTGATAATCGAGAAGGGCATTGATCAAGGCAAATGTATGATTGATTTGGGACTAACATGCTTATTGAGTTGTAGGAGAATCGTCCCGAAGATGAAATGACTTTGACGTTGGCAACCCTCAAAGTGAAGAAAGAAAATGAAGTGAAGGCATTCCTATTGGTATAGCTTTTCTATTTGAATTTGAGTATAGAAATGTCGTATTATTAAGAAGGTTGCAACGATGATGTGTTTGCTTATGTTTCGGTGCTCAAAGTGACCTATGCAAGTGCTACCTTGAGAGAAACCCAAGTTTTAGCCTATCCTATGAGTGGTTTTAGAGCTTGTTCTTGGTGGGGTTGGATAGCCCTTTCAATAAGCTTTTCATAGAGCCCAAGTTCATCGAAATCGAACTTCGGGGGCAAGAAGATATGGCTTTTTTTTCTCGGGTGTTGTCAGGAGGCCCGGAGACTCCGGGCCGAGACCTGGAGACTCCGGTCCTGTGCTGGCTGAGGCCTCCAGGAGACTCCGAAAATGGACCTCCGGGCACCCGAAAGGGCTTACCGGAGACTCCGGGCCAAATCCCGGAGACTCCGGTCCTATACTGGCCTGAACCAAACGGTTAGTCTTTGGGGCGTCTAAGAGACTCCAGGCATGGGGCCCGGATACTCCAGGAATGCATTGAGTTATGAGTAACGGCTAGTTTTTGGAGAGCTTGGGTATTTATACCCCTCCACCCCCTCCATCCATGGTTGCTGACTTTGGGCAAGCTTAGTTTCATCCAAAACCAAAGAGCCACTCCCCTATATCATACCTTTGTGGTAAACTCTTTGTGAGTGAGATTAAGGAAGGGGATTTGAGAAGAGAAGGGATTTGAGATTGAGAGAGAGGTTGAGAAGAGAAGTTGAGAGCTAGTGAGCTCCACTCCAATCTTTGATCACTCGAGTTCATAGCAAGCAAGTATTCAGTTGTGTTTGTTACTCTTGGAGGTTAAGCCTCCTAGACGGCAAGACGTCGCCCGGTGAGCTCCCAAGCATGTGGTGAGCCACGAAAAGTTTGTGAAGGTTTTCCCCACCTCTGCAAGGAAAGAGGTAATTTAGTGGAAATCGAGCTATCTTTTAGGAGGTTGCGTGGTAGAGCAAGCTTCACCGGTGGATCAGGGCTCGTCATCCAAGCTTGGACCTTGGGGTCGCTTGGAGACTTGCTAATCCTAGGTGATTGCTTGGAAACCTAGACTTTCTCGTGGTTGATAGCTTGGTGAGGGAAGGGTTAATCGAGACTCGGCTCTTAGGAGTCCCTCAACAGAGACGTAGGATTCTTTGTGGAGAATCCAAACTTCGGAAAACAAATCTTGTCTCCGTCTCTCTCTTGTGCATTTCCCGTTGTTATGCTTAATATTGTTTGATCTATTTGTATGCTTGTTTGATCTAGTTAATGACCATATATATTGCTTACATAACTTGTTTGTCACCTTTTAGTTCAAGTAGATTTTGTGCTAGTGGTTTGTTCTCCTTTGGAGGGCATTTTCCTAGCTAACTCGGAGACTCCGGTCTCCCAAGCCCGGAGACTCTAGTTTTTAAATTTCAAAAATCGCCTATTCACCCCCCTCTAGGCGATATCAAGGTCTTTTCACATGCGAGGGGATTCTGTCATATTATCTCCGTCTCACGAAAATAGCATGTCACCTAGAAATTTTTGAAAGTTACATACAAGTTACACTAAAGTAATTACGTCACGACGGTACTATATTTACATCTATAAATTTTTAATTAAAATTTAACGATAAATATATAGCTAGTCCCTTTCAATAAAGATGAAATGCATATGCTATTTCGCAAGGAGTTCTTCCCAAATCCACTCACTAAGATTTTAATATATTATTCAAACAAAATTTTAGACCATTAATTAGGCTATAAAATCTATTTAAGGATATCTAGTCTCTACTACTGCAAAAGTGAAATGAAATGGTCCTCCTCCATAATCATCGCACTTCCAAAAAAAAAAACATGCTACCTAATAAACCAAAAAAAAAGGTGTTTCCACGGAAAAATAGACAAATAAAAAACACAAACAAAAACCTGAATCATGTAAAACCATTCATTCAACTTCCTCTAGATCCCATTATAATGTATGGGCATATATAATACTAGTTTTGATAAAAACCAGAGATTGAAAAAACACCTCAGAATAGTTTGACTAGCTTGCATACTCTAACTGATATCTTTCTATCTTCTTCTTCTATTCCGTTTTACACGAGTAATGCTACACTTATAAATCAACAGATGTCTCTTTTGCAAGATAAACAGTTGTCTAATACATATGGTCCAGGTGTTTTTGGCTCACCTCGAAAAGCCGGGAGGTAAATCCACGCAAGAGACACTCTTCCAGTACAATATGAAATCGCATGCATCACCAATGCTAATAAATTAATACTCCTAGAACAATGCTGTCACATGCTCTCTGCTACTGGTAGTTTATTTGCACCAACCATATCATCCGATCTGCTAAAAAAACATAAATCAGCTATCACAAAAGGTTAATTATTCCCATTCCCACTACTGCTACTCTTGAGGCAGCAGGAGAGGTTCGATTATAAACGCGTGCTCAAGCTTTCCACCTTGATTACTGCATTCTAATTGGAAAAGGCAGGAGAACAATCATGAAGCAGATAAGTTTAACCCTCTAAGATAACATATAATATATGCTTCATTCAAAGCAATCAAATCTTCTAGCTAGTGTCAAAGTAGGGCCCTTTTGATCACTGCTTCCTCGCCTAGCTACAAGCATTTGACCTGTCTTTTGGGGGCCAGAATCAAATCGCAGTGTGCTGGACCAATTCCAGTAGCCGGTAGAACATCACCGCAATGTTGGGCGTCACCGCGTCACTCGTGTTAGCTCTTCAATTGTAAAATACTATATACGAATTGGCACTCCGGCCTGGATGGAATACTGAATTCTTAATGGCCTAGTGGTAGTGGAGAATGCACTGAACGTCCGCTTGTCAGAATTTAATTGATCAGAGCGAACTCCCAGGTGGCCCATTTCTGATTGACGATTAGCTTTGTTAATTCTTTTGTTAGATTTGTCTAAAAAAATTCTTTTGTTAGGAGATGCGTGGAAGCTTGTCTAATTGATCGAGATGCCAAAACTGGAAACTAGCAGGATAATGGGACTTGGAATATACTCTGGATCTACGGTGAAACTGTTAAACTGTGCTACGAGTTCTTTGTCCGTTATATTTATTGCGAGATTCCAGTAGTTTCACGATTGTTACTACTACTTTTTCAAAGCTCATCTGCATGGGAAACAAAGCAATAGACGAAATGGTTATTTTAGGCCTTGACTAAGATAGACAGGGATTTGGTAGGTAATTAGACGTGCTTGCGTGTGCAGAATCTTCTGGATAAACATATTTTGTAGGAGTAAAAACGGATCGAATATTTATTCGAAATGAAAATATAAAAATATGATATGGACTTTCAAAAATCCGACATATATAAAGTCGGATCTAGATAGCAGTGTGCGGATACGAAGATGAATTTATCATCACTAATATCCAACTAATACAAATCATTCATTCGGATTATCCAGTAGACCATTTAACGGATAATCCACACAATCCTATGAATGGCCCAATCCATCAACTAACCTAGTTAGCTCTCCCCATTCTCACCTCACCATATTTGAACCTAGCTAGCTCCGTCCGCGTCTTTATCGCCACCACCTCCCCCACTTGCGGGAAAAGCCGACACTCACTCTATCGAGTCTGAAAATTCTAATCCATTGTTCAGACGAATCCGCACCAACTACGCTTCATTTCTTATATCCAAAATAATTTGCTCCGTATCCGCACCCGTTTTAAAAAATATGCTATCCATCCGAACCAGTTGCATTTTCACTCCTAATCTCCAGGTTAAGTATAATAATTTGATAAACTATGTACTTATGGATTATATCTGTTGCAAGACAATAAAAAATGTGTCTTGCAGGGGATGTTTGTACTTTCATTATCATATTTGGTTGTTTCTCTTGGGCCGTCGTTTGGCTTATTCAGAGAATAAGCCAAATAACATATTTGCAAACGAAAAATAATTTATAAATAAAATTTATATATATATATTCTTAGCGATTTAAAAGTAAATGCTAAAAAATAAACTACAATAAAAAAATCCCAAAATCAATTTCAAATTTAAGATTAAAAATTTTAATTTTAATTTATAAGCATAAGTATAAGCGAAAAGTTGAGGTTGTCTATGTATACTGTATCGTCTATGTTAAGCCGTACAGTTTTCAAGGTCATATTATTCTTCTGCAGAACGGTCACTTTGCATTTCAAAACAGTTCGAATAGAACTAGTCATCTTCAATACACAGTTCAACAATCCAGCTAAGGTGAACGGCCCCATTCCACTGATTTGACTCTTCCGATGCTAGAAATAGAATTAGTATAATCTTGATTCTTGACATAGAATATAATCCACTATGATAAATGTAATTATTTCTTCACCTGTGATGGAGAAAAGTAGTCCATGATCTATGGTTCCAGGTGAGCTGCACTGAAATTTAAAGTGTCAATCTCACTGGCAGCCGCCAAAACGTACTGGTTTTTGTTTCTTCTGTGACACTGATGTTCCTTTGGCTTGTTGATGTGTATGGCGATATTCCGATGCTTTGGCTTGACAAGAGATTCTACATGGACAAAGCCTCTTCGCCAATATGAAGAAAGCTTGAGCAGGAAAAGGCTAATCCACCACCTGAACTGAAAACTACGTACCATCCACAACTTGCCTATCTTTAGCCAATTATTGAATATCCATGTTCCATATCCTTTTCTTTATCTCTCAAAGAAAAACATTTTCTTTAATTTATTCCAACCGTTTATTTATATTTCCCCTTCTTCTGAATGAAGTAATTCTATTCTTGGAGCAGGTGGTAGCTGTGGTGATTATTAGTGATCACCCCACCAAACATTAACAGTACAAACTTGACAAAAATGAGTGGCTGCCATTAAAGAATCACTTATTGATTGATTTACATGAATATGAGCAATAAATCCGGCTTTATGATCTTGACATCCTTCTCCTTCTCATGTTCCAGACTTCTAGTGGGTCTATCTCAAAGTCTTAGCAACCCCTATCTAACTTAATCTTTAGTACTGAGCTAGCTTGAGTACACAGTAGTATAGTACCATGAGAAAAAAGATGTATACACACCACAAACTATATAGCTATGCATGCACGATCGGACGACCTAGCTAGTCCACACAAGTACAAATTAAGTACAATTTTTTTCCCAATATATTTACCATGAAATCTATCGTTTTGGACCTATTTGCTTTCGAAATAGACCTCACTGTTCAAATCGCCATGTGCAATTATGTTCAGAGTTTAATCAGGCTGTGGTATTATGTACGAACGAGCTATCAGTTCATCCCCATGTTAGAGTGGAGCAGCATCTGGTGGCCCAGTCCCAGTGACGATCCCTGCAAGGCGCTGCCTATTTGGAAAGTTGCACCAACGCATGAACCGTTCGGCTTCTTGGCAGCTGCCGCCGCGGCAGCAGGAGGCAGCGGCTGGATCGTCGGCTCGCCGCCGTCTGATCTCTTGCGCTTCCCGGTGACGGGCGGCTCGGCGGCGCCTGCCGACGTCGAGGCGGCGGCGGAGGAGGACGGGTCCAGCTGCGCGAGCTGAACCATGCTGTTGTTCGCGATGAAATGGTTCATGACGGGGTGGCCGAGGAGCGCGGCGTGGTGGTGGTGGTGGTCGGGCTGCCGCGCCATCTCCTGCAGGGGGGCGGCGCCGCCGCCGTCGTCGAAGAGCTGCGACAGCGAGTACTCGTTGAGCAGGTCGGAAATGGAAGGGATCTTCTGCATCGTCGTCGTCCTCTGCGTAGCGGCGGCGGCGGCGTGGTGCAGCGACGGGAAGGCGCCGCCGGCGGCGCCCTGCAAGATCATGGATGCGGCGCTCGACGACGACGGCGCGTACAGCGGCGGGTTCTCCTCCAGGGCGCACGGCTCGTCCTGCTCGTGGTCGGAGAGCGGCGGCACGGCGAGCGGCGACGCGTGGCTGCTCTTCTTGTAGATCCGGCACAGCACCCAGTCATCCAGCTGCACAAAAATTCACGCACGCACATCGATCGATCCATCACACGGACGCATATACTATATGATTAAGAAATTAGGAGTATCAAATATAGAATGGATTAATTTCAGGGAGGTATGCATGCATATGCAGAGATGAACCAGTCATCAATACGTACGCATCGTGCCTATCATTGTCGGATCTATTGACTTGCGCAACCATGCCAAGTATTGCCTAAAGAACACCCTCTTTAAAACAGACACACTAAAAGCAGCGAGTTGCGTCCATTGGCAAGCCACAAACAGATGCGATAATACTGACGTGCCGACGAACACGTATCGATCATCAGAAACAACCACCCCAAAAAAATCACGGTGCAACTGTGCAAGTGCACTAGCGCACAGACAAAGATGAATGGATCTACTCTCTAATCCATCGATAATTAATAAGATCCAGCTGCTAGGGTTTGTTGGTTATCTTCTTCGTGTGTTCATAATTAAGTTGTTTGGTTTAGACAATTAGAATCTGGCTACTAGGAAGATGGGGCTTACCCTCATGGAGGTGTTGCGGAACTTCATGGGGCGGTAGGTGTTGGCGGCGTGGGCGTCGGCGGCGGCGAGGCGGTACTCGTGCATGATCCAGTTGGTCTTGGTGCCCTTGGGCGGGCGGCCCTTGTAGAAGACGAGCGCCTTCTTGACGCCGACGCTCTCGTTGGCCGCCGCGCCGCCGCCGCCGCCGCTGCTGTGGATGGGCTTGTCGGTGCCGGTGGCTTTCCAGTAGCCGGAGCCCGCGGCGCGGTTCGGCCGGATCCCGTTCGGGTACTTGCGGTCCCTCGGGCTGAAGAAGTACCACTCCCTGTCCCCGTAATTCGCCTTAGCTGATGCAAATCAGAACACAAGCCATCACGAATTAATTACAAATCAGTGATTAAGCTAGTACTGCTAGTGGCGATCGATCAGCGAGCTGAGGGTGGGTACTAACATGGGAGGTCCCACGGATCGAACTTGTAGATGTCGACGTCGGCGATGATGGAGACGGGGCACGGCGAGGAGGCGGCCCGGTTGCGGAGGTAGTGCACGATCAGCTCCTCGTCCGTCGGGTGGAACCGGAACCCCGGCGGCAGCATCGCCGGGTTCGACAGAACCATCTCTGGCGACTGGCAGTGATCACCCACACAACGCCTCCCTGCACAAGCAAACCCTATGTAGCTATAGCTAGGAGTAGCTCCCTTCCAAGATCAAACCACTCCCCGGCCTCTGGTATCTATGAACTCTATATGATCTATCAAGCGCGAGCTCGTATCCAAGAGAAGGCGAGAAATGGAGGAGGGCTCGAATTTTTGGGGACGGGAGGGGAGGGGCTCCTTTTATGCGCGCAGATTTTTTGTCCGCTTGCGCTGCGGTGAATGGTGATGATGCGTGGCCGCCACTCGCGGCTTTTCTGTGGTTTCCGGCGCTTCGCAGGGGCAGGATGGGGAGGGAGCGCGCGAGACCGTGACGGGGGGGCCGGGGTTTGGTCCGTTATTCCTCGCGTCCGGCGTGATGGCGCCGGAGATTGGGCGCGAGGGGGCCCCGGTCAGGCTGACGTCGCCCGGTGGAACTCAGTGCCCGCGCCACGTGTACGTGTTGGCGGCGTGGTGCGGGCGATGTATGTGGAGGCAGTTTGGGTTTGGGGGTTTCGTGGGGGATGATCGAATTTCTCGGCCAGTTGGCACATCCATCGGAATGGACCCCAACATGCAGCCGTTTTGCATCATCTGAGGAGGATATCACCTCGGCATATGTGCGGCATGGAATCGAACGCGTGTCTATAATTAACCTGATCAATGTTGTTTTTAACTTAGGACATGGATGTGATTGGGAGTATCTTCTTATCACATTGTGGGTTCATGCGAGAAACCAACAATAATATCAAATAACTGTGATGAATCGGTAGCGATAACTATAGTAGTATGTGTTTTTTTTTATCAGTTCATACTTGTTAATGAATTAGCTCATACATGTAAACTCGCTATGCGATCAAACTGCAAGATTTTAAGCTCGAATCATAGACAAGCAACTAAAAAATCATTTCTCTTGCTGCCTCTTCGGATTAAGGGCATTTTGGTAGTGTCAAGAATGTAATTCATTATTTGTTTTCACACCTTTATTTTGGTGTAGTTTTATGAATGGAAGGTCCGGAATTTAAATTTTTTTTAGACATTTGTAAGGTTACAATGGTAAAGTCGTGTTTATTTCCTTATCAAATACAAACCAAATAGTAAACCTTCATGTGAGATGGAGTGCTAAATATCCTAAATGAATTGCTCTGGCCCAGTGAATACAGCTTAATAAAAAGCGAAACCTTTATTCCTTACTAGATGCTACTGTCTCCGTCCCTGGAAGACTGTAGGTTTAACTAAGGCTGTGTTCGGCATAGTGAACTCCCAACGCGCACAGTAAACACGGAAAACGGAGCGGTCATTAGCGCGTGATTAATTAAGTATTAGCTAAAATTTTTTTCAAAAATAGATTAATTTGATTTTTTTAAGCAACTTTTGTATAGAAACTTTTTGCAAAAAAATGCACCGTGTAATAGTTTGAAAAGCGTGCCCATGGGTCAAAACACTGTGCGGCGTTGGGAAAGCACCAGCCGAACTCAGCCTAATGTACTTTCATTAACGCAAAAGAGGGGAGAAGGGGATAGAGTATTATTGGTTCTAGGGCTAATATAAAACAAGAAGAAAACGATCAAAATAATCTTAAAAGTACAGTATCCGTGGGATAACTTTTTAGGTTAAAATTAAAACATTTTAAGGACTGAGGACCCGTTTGAGTTCACATAAGATGAAGATTAAGTACCGACACGTAAACGAGAAAACCATTAACAAATGATTAATTGAGTTTTAATTATTTAAAACTTAAAAATAGATTTATCTTTTATTTTAAAATAATTTTTATATAAAAAACGTTGTTTAGCAGTTTAAAAAACGTGCTAATAAAAACCAAGGTAAATATATATCTCAATCAAAAAAAAAGGGGGTCTGAGGGAGCATGCTAGCTCTAAGCCTAAGGTCATAACCGGGGTATTCATGTTATCAACTTCCACAGTTGAAAATCCCATCCTTTTTAATAGTTGCAAGTCTGCATGGCGATATAAAAAGGACCAAAGTACTACAAAAGAATCCAGAATGTTGACAAGCTTGTGGGCCTGGAGAGCATGGTCTTAAATATGGTTCGATACAAGATGATAGTGTGAGAACAAGGCTAGCTGCGAGAGTAGATTTGTTTGTTGGGGCTTTTTCGGTAAGAGGGCACACAGACAACAGGACCGGTAGGTTAGTCTGGCGAAACAAAGAAACTATAGTACTCATAGTAGTACCATCATCATCAGATGATGATGACTTATCTTTGTTAATTTCGCCTTGGTACGAACTATGCTTTTGTCACTAGTCCCTCTCATGTTAAGTACACAACGAAGGCGGCCAAAAAATTTGATGGATGAAACCTCATGTGCTATGGGATTTTACTGTCAACAAATAGCGCTTTAAAGAGATAAATATTAATGTGTAGAATGCAAGTGGTGACAGGAATAATTAATCTACCACGCCAGAATCTTGTTCATCACTGCTGAGCAATTAGATCCAGTGGCGAAACAGGACAGAAATTATGGTGCTAGAAGCTAGGTGGGAGCTCAATTGCTTGTCAATTTTTTCATCCAACAGTAACCACTCGACAGATGCAATCTACTATACCATGCAACATGCATATAGGAGTATTGACTCATGAACCTTGACTGAAATGAAAATGTTTGTGACCTGACACGCATGTCAAGTCTTTTTCCATCGAAAGGCCAAATCCCTGATGCTGCTTATCCCCGTAGAAACTCGTCTCACACCTAGCTTTCATGTGGTGCCTTCACTGCTCCACGTATGAAGATATAATAGAATCTAGAGATATATCAAACTTTTTTTCACGTAAAAATTAATTAATCTTCCATGTGTCAACTTCACACCAGCTGTATGGAGTTAGGCTTTTCGCCACTAAATTAAAAGAAAAAACAAATTAACAAACCAGGCGATTGACAAAATCCATTACAAAGGGTGGTCATCAGCCCGGCCTTTGCCAAGTAAACACGTGTGCCAGCAGCTAGCCGGGTTTAGCTCAGGTCATCACGTAGTACAACACCAAACACCTAGCCCGGATAATCCAGGTGACGATATATCTTAAGCAAGCTAATTAAGCAAAGCGAACAAAAACTAATCTTTATCCTAACACGAGCGATGGGGACGGCCTGCACGTCCGATCGGTTTTCGCCTCTGCGGTGGAGAAGCACGTACTCCGTAGGCCCTACCAAGCGAACGTTTCGGGCAAGCCGTGGCCTAATGGGCGTAGTAATTATCTTGCTGGGATAAGCAGGATTAGTGGCTTTCCATGGACGAAATTAGCAGCTAAGTTGTGTGGCTAGCTTTAGTCTTAAGCGCGTAATTATCTACCCTAATCGTAATCAGAAAAGACGGGGGCTTGGGTCGCATCTTATAATCTTTCAGTTTATCTGTCGACTACTAGCTAGCTGCCGCAGTGCTGCTAGACTCGATCTAGATTAAGCTTAGCTTAATTAGCTGCTAATGACGTCGCGAGTAGATGCGCCGTGCTTAACGGGCCAGTGAGAAGGCCGGGAGAAAGGCAGGCCGGGGCCCAAAAATGGCAGCGCGGCTGCGCGGCCGGTCGCTATCGGGGCGAATAGGGGGAGGGGAATTCCATAACGAGTTACTTTGCGGTTGTTGTCGTCGCGCGATTCGCCTCGTCGCTGTCAGCGGCACGTGTCGAGCGCCGGCGCGGGAGCGCGGCCGCGGGCAGCTGGTGGGCCCCGCGGGCGGGCGAGCGAGCGAGACGGCGACCGTGAGGACGACGACGTGAGCGGCCACGGTGGATGACGCCGGGGAGAACGATCGCCTTCGATCCTCCTCCGTCTGGACTCTCGAGAGTTCCGGCTACGTGCCGCGCAGCGCGGCCGCAGCACGGTCGATCAGCTCAGCCGCCGCGAGCGCGAGTGATCGCGAGAAAATATGCTAATCATGAGGCGTAACCGCGTAAGAGAAGAAAAAAGTAAATATATATAGTTCCATTTGCTACTGAGTACGTACTTCTTATAAGTAAATACATTTAATAATGCGGTGAGATTATGAGCGACCACAAGTAGAAAGCCTCAGAGTCGTATGAATGCGACGCGTATCTACCGATAGAGTTCCTTGTGCTACTTTTGGACCGTATCGTTTTTTTGCAGAGCCGGCCACTATATTATACGCACCTCTCTCCTAGTACTTAAGACGACGTGTTCCGATATACAGTACGGAGATCAGGCTGCTGATTTAACCATTGAAATTTCGACAAGATTTTAATTGGATCGATGAGTACGTAGGTTAGCCATGCATCAGTATTTGGCAAAAATGAGCACTGGACCAATCCTATCAACCAGACGGAGCTAAAGTATATGAGAGGTGTTAGATTTTATATCGAACATGTTTACAAAGTCGATTATTATAGTTTAGAACTTGAAGTTGTAATAGGTATAGGACAGAATTAGAGTCGGACTCTGTCCTAGCCTCTCTCTTAAATAGAGAGGCATACCGATTATAACCACAACACGATGGTAGCATAGGTGTGGGTACCACTGGCCGGCGGTCTAGCCGGTGAAGGGTCGTGGATACCCGGATACACTGTAATGTGTTGGATCGGAGAGGAGCGTCCGTAATCAGTGTCCCGGGGACGTAAGATTCGGCTGAACTTCGTTAACAAGCATCGTGTCTTGGTGTCGTCTTTAGTATCGGATCTTCTATGGCATTTTTTCCGCGTTCGGTTTTCGATGTACTATTGGAGTCGGTTTTATAACAAAGGAAGTGCCTAGGAACCCGATTAACAAAAATTATGTTATAGCTTACATATTTTCACCATGTGTATATCTTCTCAATACAAACTTAAACATCCACATTAGCATAAACTCGATCCAATGTATGTAGAGTAAATTAAACAAGTGGCAACATCCTTTATTTTGTTCTAGCTCCGTCTCTGTCTATCATAATCGGTATCCATCATAATATGTAGTTCCATAAAAATTAGTAATTAATGTTTATCTTGATTAATACGTTAGTCCTTGTTAACACCGTTGCTCTGGAGGAACAAATATATTCAACCATGAACCATGTATTTTCATATACAATGGTCGCCGGCAATATTTTGACAAGTTTTTGACAAATTGTAGTAAGGTATGACGGTTGAAGAATCCTTAGAACAAGCAGTTGAAACAATGTTGATATAAAAAGTTTTTGAGAAATCTTACTTTTATAAGTGTGGCATGAATAACACATAAATAATACTAGCCTGATAACCAGTTTGAAAAATGGCTTAATAAAAACTAGCAATAAAGTATTGACAATATACTTTCTCAACAAGCTGATAGCTATGTCAAAGGGCAGCTAAGGAACACCACAAAATCACATGTGTGCCTTTGCCTACGTGCATTCGGAAGGAGTTCAGAACTTTCACTCCTAAAAAAAAAAGATAACTCATTAGCACATGATTAATTAATTATTACTTAAAAAATTTTAAAAATAGATTAATATTTTTAAAAAAGCTACTTTCCTATAAAATATTTTATAAAAAACGCATCATTTGACATGTGCGTGTGAAAAAAAAGTAAAAGTTAATAAAAAATGAAGAAAATAACAAACCCAGCCGGTTCCAAAGTACTACTTGCTGTATACTATAGTTTATTATGTGGCACACTTAAGCTACTAAGCAGTGTATTTTTTCAAAAACATTCTTAACCAGCATTTCTTACAATACTTTTTAAAATCTACTATCTTTTCAACTTTATAATATATAATACTAATCATCATGCAATAAACTCATAATTGCCTCCTAATGACTTTGACCAGCTGAGTCTAACAGACCTAAATAAGTCATGTCTTACATATATATACACCACCTCAACATTCGTCCTATATTACGTTTTCGTTGGCTTCTCTTGAAGTTTGACTATGTTAGATGTTTTTTATTTATTTATGATCAATTATTCTAGTCTAACTGATTTTACTTTTCATAGAAACATGATTTTGCATTTTTTTTTCTTCAGCGATAATGGATTTTTTTACTCTATCTGTTAGACGAACTAACAACAAAGTTCAATCTCGTATTCCATCCGTTCCTAAATATAAGCAACTATGTTTCTTTTGACAAAAATTAAGTAGGTAGTAAAAGGACAAAGCACGGTATAAATGTTGATGGTTGAGAGAATAAAGTAGTACAGAAGGTGATGAGAGGGGAAATAAACCAGTAGAAAGGTGAGAATGAGAATAAACTAATACTTTCGTTGTAAAATATAAGAAGTTTTACAGTTAGACACTGGTATTAAGGAATGTGGAATTAAATGGGAAGGGTTATGATTGGTTGAGAATAGGATGTAGGTAAAAAAAAATTGTTATATTTTGAAAGAAATTTCAAATGCTAAAAAGTTGTTATATTTTAGGAGAACGAAACATAGTATAAAATGTGTAGGTGAGAAATAAAATATTATCTTAGTATTACAAATTTTTTATATTTTAGAATAATTTTGAAGGACATAATCCCTTATAATTTATAATTTATGATGAATGGAGTACATTGTAAGGTAACACGGAGTACAATACACTCGTACTGCAACATCACGATGACATGCGTATTCTCGTTAATAATTTCCGCGGGTCTTCGATGCGTGTTCGTGAAGATGGCGAGGGGTCAAAGAGTGAGGTTTGACCAAGCTTCGGAGGTGGGGGAGTTACAGTACGAGACAAAAAGGCTCGGCTCGAGGATGGTGACATGCATGAGCATTGAGCAAGCTAGCATGGCCTCGAAGAGTTTGTTGGAGGAGTGCAACAATCTGTAAAGGCGCGTGCCAAGAAGTCCTCCTATGATTATCCGCAGCCAGCCGGTATTCTCCCACGTGCGCGCTCATGATCACCTGGCATATCCCACGGGACAATCCCATACAGGATGGATGCTGCAGCAGCGAGCGCACGGCCACTTCACGTCTCCTCCACGAGATCTGCACAGAAAAATATCGAACGCCGGCGAGGCGAGGGGAACACATATGGGTGATGCGGTCGGACGACGTCAGAAGATGTGGGCCGATCGATTAAAGGAGAGGAGAGTCAAGGCAAATTATGGTCATGAGAGCTTCAGTTGGAACTTGGAACTCGGTCTGAATGCAATGCAGTTCACCTCACACTCACACACGCTTCTAAATTATTTCTCAAAAAGAAGAAAAGGAAAAGAAAAGGTAAAAGAAAAAGAAAAAAAGCTCAGCTCACACAGACACGCTACGCAGAGACCAGATCGAATACGTCGTGTTCTGAAACCGAACGTGGGATAGCTCGCTAGCTGCAGGATTGTGGATCGCGTCGCGTCATCACGAATCCGAGTACATTCTTGCGATCTATACATAATAATATGGACTTTGGCAGTAGCTGCGACTGCGAGGAGAGACTTGGCAAAAATGATTATTGTGTGTTTTTGATGGGAAACTATGTGTGTGTTTCTTTCCTGGCGCTAGCTAAAGCTAGCTAGCTGCGCCAGATCGATCATATCGCTCGCTTTTGTGCGCATGAAAATGCTACGCACTTGGTGTGGAAAATGGGGAGAAATGCGGATCGGGTGGAGCGAGAGCTGGACATGCATGCGTGCATGGGTGACCCGTTGATTTGGACTAGTCGTAGTAGCTTCACAGGCTCGAAGTGTTAAATTGTACGTTGCACTCGGCGAAAAGATGCTGATAGCAATATTCCTCCAGGCCCCTCCTAGAGAGAGTTTTCAAGCCATGACCAGGATAACACATTGAACAGTCAATCATATGGTCTGGCAGTTGCTTTCATTCCTTTAGATCAAAAATTGATAGGGCGTACGTATGGACTTTAATTTCCTCACGACCACGGATAGCATTTCTCCTCTTGTCCAATTTTTTTTTAGACAATGGATTGTCCAGTTTATTTCTCCTTTCTTTACTAGCTTTAAAGTGTACTTGCAAGAGCATATATGGTTTTCATGGTATGTTTTAGATATCTACGCATATCGAACAGTGTACAATTCAAGCATTGTCGTTCTGCCATATAGTATAGGATTCGTATTGCTCTTGACGCCGAGAGAACATGTGGGCTTAAAACATGCTTATTAATACTGATATCGGATATCAATGCACACCGTGCAAAAGGGAATAAACAAATACATAATCTCAACCATTACTGCCGTAGAAAGGATCTTTACTCGTCGAGATATCTAGACTAAAGATCGAGATATCTTCACTACTGTTATAAAGATACATACTAAATAAAAATATAAGTAAAATTCGAAATCAAGATTTTTCATCTCAAATCTGATTTGAATAGAGATGTTTTTTTTAACTAACTCTGAAGATATTTTTAGTACCGGTTGGTAACATCAATCGATATTAAAAATATCTTTAGTCCCGGTTGGTGTTATCAGCCGGTATTAAAGATGTTTCTAGAAACTTGAATTTTTAGAATCGGTACTAAAGTATCTTTGATACCGGTTTTTAATCTAATCAATATATTTATGTTTTTTTGATACCACGACGAAAGATCAGTTCTTCAGTAGTCACCACAATAAGAATATATAGGTGTCCTTTTTTCCTTCTAGAGGAATACTATATATACTATACTGATAAGATTGGGTACGTGCTTGTTCACATAGAAGGCAATCAGGTACATCCCGATCGAAAACACCTAAAAAAGGGAAAACGTTTAGCCTTTGGCAAAAGAAAAAGGGTGTGCCAAATACAGGAATGAATTGAAAGAAATCCAAAGCCCCCCTGGGCTCAAGGCCATTCGACAGCAACGTGGTGCTTATCTCCTTCAACCAGCTCGCTCCTGTCAATTAATCCACCGCCGCGCGCAACCGCACTCCATGCGTGACTACATCATCACAATACAGGTCCACACCTAAGCTACCGCGCGCGTCAGCGGTGGCGCACGCACGCATATGCATCTGACGAGTCGATCGGTCACGCACGACGCATCATCCCGTCCCCCGCGCCACGCGGCCCCTTCCTGCCAGTTGATCGATCGATCTCAGCGGAAAAGCCACACTAAGCCACACTACTCCCCCGCCGCGCGCGCGCGAGGCCATGCAATTCGTTGCGTCGAAGCATCCGCTACGTACGAAGTAAGTGCGGCGAGGCGGCGCGGCGCAGTCCGCGGGGCGGAGAAGACGGCGGCCGGTGGCCGGCGGCGCGGGTCGTCGTCCTTGGGTTGTCACTTGTCACGTCGTCGAGAGGAGGGCGGCGACCCATGCCGCCACGCCATGCGTGGGCCGTGTGTGCGCCCGCGCGTGCCAGAAAGTGACGCGTTTTGGCGGGGGGGTTAGGCGCGCGCGCCTCGCTTGGACTCACGGACGCGACGCGAATCCGATTGGCGCGTCGAGGGGTAAACGCTCCAAAAGAAGAAGAAATCTGGCGCGACGCGCGCGTTCTGGACGGCCAAGTGGCCGTGCTGGCGTGGAGTAGACTGGGCTGGAGGGCGTATATACTCGTATCGTGTACAGGAGGGATACTCGTATGCTCCCGTGTCGTACGTGGTCGTCTGTGTTGAGTGTTGACGATGAGTCCATGATGCGATGGACACATGGAGAGCTAGTACAATTGGATCCGTCTTGACGAGAGTTTAAATAGTGCCAGTTCGGATAAGCACGTGCCGTCATTAACGTTGGACTGGTCAAATCCCCTCTATTTGCAGGCGTTCACCCAAATACGGTGCATGACATGTACTTTCGTATTGTACACGGACGTGTACACGGCAGGAGAAAGAAAGGCGCTTCTTTGGCGGGTTTATTGCTACTTTCAAGTTCTTTAGATCATCGTTTTTGGAGTGAGCCGTTTCTTCGGCTGAATACATCCACTTGACTTTCTCCAGTATAGGTCTAATCTTATTTGTATCACTCAACCCAAATACCAGATATTTTAACCCCCTAACAATTACAATCGGTGTAATCTGATTCTCTCAACGGATTTTAGAGTGGTTTTTGCCGACGTGACACATTGACTTGGTCTATTTGTACTGACGGGCCAACCCAATCACAAAATAGAAGTAGGCCCCCACATGTAAGTGACTATGAAAAAAATAAAAGTGTAGGGCCCACTTATCAGCCCCTTTCTCCCCTCTCTATCTTTCCCCCAACCACTCCACGCCCATGTAGCTTAGGTCTGACCTTGCCACAGTCAGAGGAGGGGGGATGGGGGGGGGGGTCTGTCGCAGGTGGAACAACCGCGAGATGCCTCGACGGTTCCTGGTCTGCGCGTCCGTCGACCTCAGTGGGCGGCGGCTAGCAACAGCAGGGCAACAATGGCAAAGGAGCTTGGTGGTGGACATCGTCGCGTGCCTCCGTACGTCTGTTGCTGTCGCGACGCATCTGCTACATGCCCAGTCGTCGCACATGGGGACGCCGCAGAGGCGGCGGAACAGTGGTGACCTGTTGCGGCGGCTCCTAGCCTAATCGTTCGTTAGCCTCGTCAGGTGGTGGCTAGCAGCTACAGGGCGACAACAGCAAAGGAGCTACGTGGTGGACATCGCCGTGTGACTCCTCCGCTTGCACCACCGCCACCGCGATGCATCTGCTACATGTCCGGCCAACGCAACGTGGCAAGGCCATCGTTGCATATGGGAACGCTGCAGAGGCAGTGAAACAACGGTGACATGTCCCGATGGCTCCTGACTGGCACGTCCATCGGCCTCGATGAGGACGGTGTATTCGGTCGTTATGGCACGACAACAAGGGGGTTGCCATGACCAATCGCCCACCTCGTAGGATTTGCGCTCTCTTCTCGGACCAGCCCGCACTCGTGCCTCCCCGCACGCGTCCTCTCTCCTACTACGTGTTGTTGGTGTCCACCCGCCGACCGCATCATCCGCCACCGTGACAGACCCCTCTACTTTCTTCGGCTGTGGCAATGCCAGGGCAAGGCCACAGGTCCAGACATGAGCTACACCGAGCGTGGAGTTGTTGGGAAAAAAGATGAAGAGGGGATAAGGGGGCTGACAAGTGGATCCCGTGTTTTTTTTTTATTTTTCCCTAGTCATTTACATGTGGGCCTCATTTCTATTTTTGTGACTAGGCTACCACGTCAGCACAGGTGGACCAAGTCAACGTGCCAAATCAGTAAAACCACTCTCAAAACCAATGAGGAAATAGTTTGCGGTGCAAATATCCGGTATTGCGGTTGAGGGATATGAATCAGATTGGACCTATGTTTGAGGGACTCACAGTGGACTTATTCCCCTTCGGCCTGTGCAGCTGCATTTCATAAATCATAAGCCCATGTCGATGCAGCCCACTACGTATCGTTTGATGGGCCAATGGGCTGAACATCCCCCCTTGGAGTGGAACGGCGTGCGCCTGATCCGCGCTCGTGTGACGGCCGCGCTGGGCACAAAGCGGCCTACGCGGACTTGTGGATAGCACGTGTCTTCGCTGTTCACGACTTCGCGTCGTAGAACCTTTTGCGTTGCCAAAGTGACGACCAAGAGTCCCGTGACCAACTACAGTCAGTCCATCATCCGCAGCTGCTACTACACGTTATTACTGTTATATTCCGTCGGGAATATTTTGGTGTCGATCCAAAGGTGAAGTTCCTAGGACCAAAGTTGATTTGATGATTCAGCCCAGCCTATGTTTTCGGCCAGATCTTCCTGTTCCTTTGTGATAAAGTAGAAACGGCAAGCGCATCCACATGGTTCTCAAGGACTAGCAGACTAGCAGTAGCTCCTCGAACATCCAGCAGGCCAGCCGTAGCAAGCATGAGGTTGGCCACTTCTCACCCTGAGTTGCCAAACTGGATGTTCTCAAATACTTTCATAAACAAACTATTCTGAAAGTATGTCTGTGATCATGCCTGGTGTCATGTGTGTTCGGTAACGATTATAGTACTAGTAGCAGCCGCTACGATGACATGAATAGCTGTATCTCTGAAGTTTCAAGTTGAAAAGCTGACCGAAAGCTTAATTGCAGAGTGAGCGTGTTACTGGCAAGGAGCCAAGGACTGGTGGGGCGTGGCCGCGTGGGGCACCTGACCAAGACCAACCTAGCGGCGTTGATTAATACGGCGCAGCACAGGGCTGTGCTCCAGTGCTCCTTCATCAGCGAGCACTGGCAGTTGGCTAGAAATTTTTTTATTGTAAATACACATACACCGTTATATACGTATATCACACTCACGCGCATCACACTGATTCACCTGTCAATACATTCTCTAATACACCCTCAAAGTGACGAGGCTAATAATAAATCACTGATTTTACTTAAATTTTATTGAAAATGTAAACCCTGATTAAACCCTGATTATGCATAGAGTGCCACCTGATTAAGCGGCTACAAATTAAGCTAGCCCGTTACTAAGGAAAAAAACAAGTGGCAATTACTCCTATATACTAGCAATCTCTTGTGATGGCTGTCAGACAAAAACTATCTCTTGTCATGATCCTTCCAGGGAAAAGGTCCTTCCCATTGGCTCCACGCAGTATGGTATTGCTAGAGCGTGACATCCAATACCGGACAAAGGCGTTGGCTGTCCACGCAGCACAGAGGCATCTCAATCCCCCTCTGCATCTACCTCTCTCGTCCTTGGAAATGATCTGTTTACGACCTCGCGTTTCACTTTCACCACGAACAGATAAGACGAAGATAGCTGCCAGTACCCCACGTAAGAGTTGATTTCCTCGTCGCGAAGCCGACCTAATTAATTATCCGGAGAAATATTGGCGGACGCAGCACCTTTCTAATGACGACACCAGGAAGGATTAACGAGATGGATACGGCCGGTGTTTGGATTTTACTTTGGCGTTTCTTTTAAAAAAAAAACTAGAGCATTTCATGGACGAACTGCTTCAGACTTTACAGCGTTCAAGCCGTCGAAGTTGGTGACTAGCGTAGAGAATAATTTGGCCAACTAAAAAATCTAGAAGGCCATACATGTAACTAACGCCAAATCAAACAATTTGCAAGCTTGACTCAGTGCTAAACTGCCACCATCTATACCAACCGAGTGTCGCTGTCCGCTTTGATTTGGCCGCTGGAGCAGCTCTCGCGGATCAGGATTCAGGACTAGGTACTGAAAAATACAACTCAAATGGCGGACTAGTACATGGCCGACTACAGTACACTGGATTATTGTTGGCCACACCAGCCACAGCTCGCGAAAGTAATCTCTCAAAGGGAGAGGCTGAAAAGAAGCAAGTGACAGAGATAAGAAGCAAGTGAAATGGAGTACGTACGTGCTATACGTAACCGGATAGGTGGGGAGCCAAACGGAGAGAGCGTGTGTGGCGAGAGAGCGTCAGATCGATGCGGGCGCGGTGGTTTTTGCGGTGTTTCGAAGGGATCACGGGAGTCGGGAGGAGTGGAGTGGAGTGGAGTGGAGTGGAGCGGCGTGGGGCACATCAGCAGGGGCAGAAAGACGACGGCGTCGCCCACACACATCAAATGCAGAAAAAAAGGGCGTCGGCCTCGGCTCAAAGTTCCTTTGGTTTCACGTATGTGTAATTTTCTAATCGCGTTGGTTGCAACCGGTAGCGTAGCGTGGGCTGGTCCAGGTCAGGCCACCACACCGAGCAGTGAGAACAACGCCAGGCTACTGGATGGATGGATGATGAAATTTTGTGGAATACCGCTGGTCCACACAACACCACATGTGTGTACAACCGATGCTGATGAAATGATGAGAATATATGGTCAGTTGCAACACAAGAATCATGGAGTAAAGGAGGGAGAGACGGGTATGGCATTTCTGATGACTAGCAAATCACCCACACCATGTTATGGGATATTAAAATAAAACCGCTCTACTGTGCTTTTAGTAGGGAGCATTTTGGTTTTGTTCTAGTTATTTTTTTTCTAATTGGCTGGTTTTCTTGAGAAACTATTTGTTTTTTTAGAGGGGACGAGGCGTATGATCAGTTTTCTCCACCGGTTTTTCACAAACATGTGGGAAGTATGGGACAAAGAGAAAGATGACTCTCTTTTATTGTAGTAAAGATAGAAAAATTGGTTGGTTTTTAGAGAAACCATTTGTTTCTTCTCCAGGGATGACACTGACTTTTTTGACAAGTGGTAAGCACGGGTAAAGAGGAGAAGGGTGACTCCCCTTTTACTATAGTAGAGAAACCATTTTTTTTAATAAAAAAAGTAACATACTTGCGTGTTGTCTATATGATTTGCGAATGAATTGAGAGTGTGGGATTGAACATAAAACATTGGATCATATGGTGATTGTGCACACGATGTGAGAAGAAACGGACGGATGCATTGCGCTCACGGTGAAGGTGGAGGAAAAGGACGACTCCACTTTTTAGAAAAGCTCAACTCACGTGTTTTTACCGGAATAAAGAGAAGTAAATTTGATGTCTTTTATAATAATTAATTTGCATATGTGTGAAGAATGAAGTTGCATATGTGAAATAGGTCCTAGAGCCATAGAGTCAAGCCTAAACTAACTTCAAAAGTGAACCTAACTTCAAAGAGAAGAAATCTTATGATTCTATACAATGAAAGTGAAGAGTATACCATTTAGTTAGAATTGCACTCAGCGAAAGTAGTACATAATAAAGTTGCCTCGTAGATTCTGATAATGACTTAGGATTATGACAATTCATGGTGAACATATTTTCATTTTAATAGCACAACAATCCGATAAAACCATTTACAACCTTAAACTTTAAATATCGGGTCATTCAAATTTGAACTAATTAAACCATTCATTTACCCTCAAATAATGCCAGGGTAGTGTTTATCCTATGGGACATTGGCATGCTAGATATAATCTTAACGTGTAATTTGCTCCTTATTTGTTTTTATAGACGCTCGCTCCACCTAGTATCCTTGTTGCTCCTCTTAACCACATGCTCGACGATTGTTGTCCTCCTTACGTGTTTCGTGGTTGTTACTATCTGAGCACCTGATATGTAAAATGATGAAGACCATGATGACTAATGGCGTCTATGGATAGAAACGTAAGACCTGATTCGTCTCAAAAAATGCTGTTCCCAATTGATATGGCGGAAACTTTTATATATATATATATATGTATGTATGTATGTAAACACACACACACACATATATAGCTTATTTAATAACCACATATGTAATAGTTTCAAGACCTTTTTCTATATCCGTTGCCTATGTTGCGTTTAATTGATACAACGATCCTTTGTTCTGACTCGTCAAATCACTTTTAGAACGCACAATAGATGCTCTAACCTAAGGGCATCCTCAATGTTTGTTACAAAAGTAGGTAGTAAGGTAGGTCCGTGTTAGATGATAATAGTAGATTGAAGATAATCACAATGTATATACGTGTAAAGGGTAATAAGGTGAAATCCATCTGAAAAAAAACCTCAAACATGAGTCATGCAACAATTAAAAAATAGATAAGACCCACCACAAAGTGCTTATAACCTGATAGTAGGCTTATGACTTGGTAGTAGTTATTTACTACTTCTATAATATATTTATCTGATAGTAAAAATATTTTAATTTCTAATACTCATTTTTTCATTATATTATGAATGCCCTAACAGAGCTCATTCGAGTACAACCTCAGAAATGCAGTGGGAAGAGAAAAAAACCCTTCACAGGCAGTACAACCCATGATGTGCCCCATCTCAGACACAAACAGCCTGCTGGTGTCCTTGAGCCTCTTGACAGCGAAGCCATCATGTGTGCCCGAGAGCGACTAGCCGCTGGCCTGGCAAGCGGTGCGCGTTTCAAAAAGGTTTTGAAAAAAAAACACTATTACTACTATCCGCTAAAATTGTTTTTAAAAAGCACCGGTACAAGCCAAATCAAATCTTTGTTTTTTTACATTTCGCTTTCCCCCTCCCTTTCCACTAAAAAAACACTCACTCGCCCCCCTCCTCCCAACTCCACCTGCTGCTGCTTCGCTTCGTCTCCACTTCACCAAACCCTCGCGCCGTGGAGGAGGCGAGAGCGGAGCAGGAGATGACGAGCGGAAGCAATGGCCAATGAGTGGCAATAGCCTCGCCTTTTCTGCCCCATCACCTGCCGTGTTAGCTTAGTGCTCGGGTTGGTGCGGCGGGGTGGGGAGGGGGACTTCGTGGGCGCGCGGCTTCGCTTCTCGGGCACGCCTCCGCTCGCCCGGATCTGGGCCGCGGCGGCGAGATCCTGAGCTCAGATTCGTGAGCTCCCTCGCGGAGGTAAGGTGTGTGGTTGGATTTTTTTTTTGTGCGGTCGGTTTGATGGTGCTTGCTGGTTAGTGATTCGCGCTGCGCGGATTTGTGGTTAATTGGTTGGTCTGGGTTGGTGGGGTGGCGGCTCAGGTGGCGGCGATGGATTCCGCGGCGGCGGCGGGGGAGGGGCAGCGGTTCAAGCGCATTCCGCGGCAGTCGTTGGCGGGGAACCTGGAGCTGGATCCACTGGTATGTTTCACTCTAATCTTCTGTAGTCGTGCTCGTGGCGCTGTTCATTTGGTGGTGCGAATGCGGGTGCGGTGTGTATTGAGCTACTAGGAGTGGTGGTGGTAGCGCAGACAACGTGGTGCGTGTGAAGCTGGAGATGTTTGGAATGCAGTGAAAAGGGCACGGTCGAGATCTCAATATCTCAGCTTCTCTTTCCTTATATTTTCTAAGTGTACTAATTGTTCGGTGAGGGCTGAGTAGTGCAAAATGGCAGTGGTGATATCCAGTGCAGTGGAGGTGAACGGTGGCGGCCATACCTCGTGC
>BDMV01000003.1:22540008-22755305 GCA_008326285.1 Oryza officinalis | reverse complement strand
CCCCCCTACTCCGTCTCCAGCAATCGCGCAGCGCAGAGCGTGGCGTCGTCACTTTGCGAGATCGACGAGCGACGGCCGAAGGGGATGAACTACTGGGCTGCTCGCTTGTTGACCATTGAAGCAAGCATTAGCTGAAAATTCCCCATCGGCCGGCCGTCTACATCAATCTGGCGGCTTGGCCTCGGGTGATTGGCGGCGTCGAGCTGGCTGACGATTCACGACAACGCGGGTGCATTGGAGGCAGGCAGGCTGGTGGCAGCAGCAAGACGGGGCAGGCGCGCAGCTGTGGCAGCCGCCAGCCGGCTAGGGCGGCTGCTGGCCTGCAGCTGGGCGGCGCATCCACGCCAGAGCTGCGGCGCGGTAGGCGGTGCCATGGCGGGCCATTAGGCAGCAAGCGCCGCGGCAGGAGCACGGCAAGCAGGAAGCAGCAGGCAGTAGCCACTGGCCAGCAAGCATGGCAGCAAGCCAGCAACAGCAAGCAGCAGGGCAGCAGCGATTGCTTTTTTCGTCCTCCGCCACACCTCTTATTTTTTTCATCCTCCGCCACTGGAGGTGAAGGAGCTGCTGGCATTGTGCTATTGAGTGAAACCTGCACTGTGGGATGTGTTTTTTCAATCTCCTCTTTGCTAGGATGCTTGTGTATATAGTGTTCAACAAATTGGCTGCTTTATATGGCTGGTCTTGTTATGCTGTATTGTTTTTTTGGATATGCTGGTAATGCAAAAATGTATCTATTAAATTGTTCATTTCATCGATATAGGCCGGTGGCTTTGTGCATCTTTGGGTGCAGGGTTTGAGATGTTGATATCCCATTATCTAAAATTGCTGTAGGCCACTATAACTGGAAATGCACTAGTCACTACTCTGGTCTATTGGTTAATGACTTCATATTTCTCACCTACAGCATTCTTTCGTAGAATTATTCACTGTACATTAGTACTGAACATCGTTGACAATGTTTCATTTTGCTCTTTTCTTATCACAGTTGACAATATAAAACCCAATAGCTAATGCTGCATGGTTTTAATAGCCTTGTTCTTTTGGTTTTCAGCTTAATGAAAATTTAGATCAATGGCCACATCTAAATGAGCTGGTTCAGTGCTATAAGGCTGATTTTGTGAAAGACGACTGCAAATATGGACGATATGAAAGTGTTGCACCACCATCTTTTCAGAATCAAATTTTTGAGGGACCTGATACTGACTTAGAAACAGGTATTCTACCGTAACTGAATTTGTCTCAGATACTCAGTGCAGAGTCCTCAGGGATAGTAGCTGATTTTTTTTTGGGTCACAGAATTGCAGCTTAGCAATGATAGGCAATCCAAGCCTGATGAAGTTACTGAAGATGATATGCCAAGCACCTCGGGGAGACAATTATATGAGACTGAAGTGCTCGCTTCATCTTCAAAAAAAGTATGTATGAGTTCATTTAATTTCTAGCCATGTAGGTGTTATATTATTTCCTGCCTACTACACCTTTAGTGCCATAATGCTTGCTTAAACCACCTCCTCTATGATTAATCTGAGTGAATATACAGGAGGCTATTTGTGTTAGATCTAAGCTATTTCCTACTTCATGCTTAGTTCTTTATGCAGTTCAATTGCATGCTAGACCTCTGCTTCATCTGCTGTAATGGTTGTTGAACATTTTGTGTGCTCAGTTTACTTGTCTGAATCCATTTATGTTTCAATCAATTGTAGTACTGTTCAAGTGCTTTCTGATTTTTTTTTTTGAGAAAGAGAGCTCAGGTCTCCCATTTCATTAAGGAAATGTAAAAATACCAGGTCTGTTACATCATTCTGACAACATTTTCCATAGAAATAAAACACTACCAGACCCCATGGGCACAAAACAAAGTAGCCACAGAAAAACAAGAAGGGAGAACACACTGCTCATGCATTCTCCACACTGCTGGTGATGCCAAAGGTAGAGAAAAACGATCCCAGGTGCTTCATCTTCACATCAGACGTCTTGACCTCAGCCTCCAGCCATATGCCGAGTTGTATACTTCATCTGCCACCCTCGTTAGCAGCACCGCTCCCAGCTGCAACCTTCTTCGCCCTTTCTCCGTTATCTGCAAAGCGGACCAAGTATCGATCCAGTAGCACTCATCTTGTATTAGCTCAGCTGGGTCCACAAATATTTTGTTTCGAAAACATGCTGCGTTTCTGGCTTTCCAAAGAGCCCAAATCACAGCTGCAATTCCAACCCCCACCGTTTTCTTACCCTTTTTGTTAAAACTATGAAGCCACCCTCCAAATAAGTGGTGTGTGTTATTAATGTGTTTCAAATTAAAGGTACACAACATGATATTCCAGGCAAATCTAGCCATGGGGCAGTTTATAAACAAATGTTCTACAGTTTCCTCAGCATAGCAAAATTGACAGTGTTTTTCCTTTCCTTTCCAACCCCTTTTCAGTAAATTATCTTTAGTCAAAATGCTATTTTTAACTAATAACCAGAGAAAGACTTTCACCCTAGGAGGGATTTTAAACTTCCAAATTTTCTTAAACTGGAAACCAGTACTTTGCATTACAAGAGCTTTATAAAAGGATTTCACTGAGAAGTTTCCATCTTTTGTGAGTTTCCATACCACCCTATCATTTTCAGTAGTCAACACAATTGGCTGACATAATTGTTTCATTTTATTCCACTCTACCAGCTTTTCTCCCACCAGATCCCTTCTGAATTTCAGAACTCCCCAGCCTTCATTCATTACTTTTGCTAGAAGCACATGTTTTGACAGAAATGTTATATAGCCTATGAAAATTTTCAGCCAGTGGTCTTCCTCCAATCCAGTTATCTTCCCAAAATAGAGTGTTTCTCCCATTTTCCACCTTTCTTTCACAGAACCTGTAAAACTGTTCTTTAACCCCCATTAGGCTTTGCCAGAAATGTGAGTCACCAGGTCTGTGTTTTCTTTGGGTGAGAGTTTTATTTGTAAGGTATTTTTCCTTCAATAGATCCTGCCAAATCCCCTTTTCATTTTCCAACCTCCAAATCCATTTTCCCAAGAGAGCAATGTTCATAATTTCCAGATCAAGCACTCCCAAACCCCCTTGCTCCTTAGGGGTGCAAACCGTCTCCCAGTTCACCAGATGGTATTTTCTAATCCCTTCATCTTCTTGCCAAAGCAATCTTGACCTAAAGAAGTCCATTCTCTTTTTCACCCCTTGTGGCAGCTCATAGAAAGATATCATATATAGGGGCACATTGCTCAGGCTTGAGTTTATCAGAGTCAGCCTCCCGCCTCCCCCCTATTGCCAATAACTTGCATTGCCAACATCCTAGCTTCCTTTCCATCTTGTTTTCAACTGGCATCCCATCTATATTCTGTATTCTCCTCTTATTGATTGGAATCCCCAGATATCTTAGTGGCAATTGCCCCACTTTACATGATTTATTAATTCCTATGCAAATAAGCTATGCAGCACAAATTATTATTGTTGACATGGACATTTCAAGCAGAAACATTTTGTACCACACTGATTTTTCTTTACTTAATAATTTTATAGTTATCCTTCACCGTGTTACGTGCTCTCCTTTTGCCTGTCTGTCAGTCATCTATTATCTTTAATGCCTATAGTTCACCTTCATCGATCTAGATGACAATAGCATGTGCAGCAGCAATTGCCATCTTGATGTAGGGCATTAACAACATGTTATTGTTTTTTCAGCACTGCAGTCTATCACCTTTACCAGCATATGAACCGGCATTTGATTGGGAAAATGAGAGATCTTTGATATTCGGCCAACGGGTGCCAGAAAGTGTCCCTGCAATAAACAGCAGGTTTTCAACCTCACACTCAAGCATTACATATATTGCTCTGAGCTGCCTTTTCTTGTTATTCCCATGTTATTAACTATTCTCTACTGATTACAGTGGATTGAAGATAACTGTCAAGGTGTTATCTTTGTCATTTCAAGCTGGATTAGTTGGTGAGCATAAATAAACACTGAAGTTTGTCTGTCTCTTAACTGCTAGACTTTATAGACCTGCCTTCTGACCACATATCATTTGCAGAGCCTTTTAGTGGTACAATCTGCTTGTACAACAGAGACAGAAGAGAAAAATTGTCAGAAGATTTCTATTTTCATATACTCCCAACAGAAATGCAAGATGTAAGGGGCAACTGAAAACTTCCTTTTGGGCTTCTATTGCATCCCTCTAAATTTTTGCAATTAGTATTTACAAATAGGAACAGCTGTAACTCGTTAATTACTCTGAAATTCTGTCCTAAACTTATCTGCATTCTTACTAAACAAATTTCTTTTCTTCTGTATTCAATTAGGCTCAGATTTCTCTTGACCGCCGAGGTGTTTTTTCATTGGATGCCCCTTCACCATCAGTGTGCCTTCTGATTCAGCTAGAGAAGGCTGCCACTGAGGAAGGGGGAGTAACACCCTCTGTTTATTCTCGTAAAGAACCTGTAAGAAAGAAATTATTCATTTGTAAAAATGCAGTGTTGATCCCTAGGTGTATCATATGCACTTATGACCCTTGTGCTAACTTCCATGATATAGGTTCACTTGACTGATAAAGAGAAGCAAAAACTGCAAGTTTGGTCTCGAATCATGCCATATAGAGAGTCATTTGCATGGGCTATGATTCCACTGTTTGAGAACAACCAGGCTGGTGGTGCTGCCTCTCCCAGTAGCCCTCTAGCACCAAGTATGTCAGGCTCAAGTTCTCAAGATAGTATTGTGGAGCCTATTTCCAAGCTCACTTTAGATGGAAAGCTCAATCATTATTCAAATGGAAGCTCAGTTATCATAGAGATATCAAATTTGAACAAAGTGAAGGAAAGCTACATAGAGGACTCCCTCCAAGTAAGCACAAGCAGCCAAGCACAGCTAGTTTATATTGTTAACAGATAGATAATTGATTATTTTATTTTTTTGGCCACTTGTAGGACCCCAAAAGAAAAGTACACAAACCAGTGAAAGGTGTACTGAGGTTAGAGGTGGAAAAACTTCATAATGGCCACAACGACATGGATAACATTTCTGAGGGTGGTAGCATGGCCAATGATTTGAATGATGCTGGTGAGCTCAATAATGGTAGATACAACCGGAGTAGCTTTGATGGGATCCATGGTTCTTTGAATTCTAGTGCTGTGGCCCAGAAAGATGCACATCAGAATGGTCAAGCTTCTAATACAGAGAGTGGTGAAAATGTAACTACAAGAATGCTTCATCTGCCTCATTTTGTGGAGTATTAACTTTTGAGGCTTGTACCATAGACTAACACTTGCTTTCCTGTTTGTATGACATGGTTCTTTCTTGTTTCAGTTTCAAGCTTTTGACTTTCGGATGATGACCCGAAGTGAACCATTTTCGCAACTCTTCCATTGCCTCTATGTGTACCCACTGACTATTAGCTTGGGCCGTAAAAGAAATCTATTTGTAAGAGTGGAATTGAGAAAGGACGATTCTGACATCCGCAAGCCTCCATTAGAGGTTTGTTTACACATGTATTATACTCTTTGTGTTTTGTTCTTTTTGTTTATTCAGTATGCTCAGCCACTAGATATCGAATTTCAGGCTGTTCATCCAAGGGATCGGAACACAACACTACAGAAGTGGGCCCATACTCAGATTGCTGTTGGAACGAGAATGGCTTGCTACCATGATGAAGTTAAAATCAGTCTGCCCGCTCTCTTGACACCCCAACATCATCTTCTGTTCACATTTTACCATGTAGATCTCCAAATGAAGCCTGAAGCCCCCAAACCAGTATGCTTTCTGTTCCTTATCATTAAGGTACACTTATGTTTGGTTCGTGTGCATTCTGCTAGTGCCTAACATGTTCTTTCTTCAGGTTGTCGTGGGATATGCTGTTCTTCCACTGTCGACACATATTCAGTATGCAATTATACATTATTTCCTCCTCTTGTTTTCAAAGTTGAAATATTTGTATTGAATTAATCTTGGACATTTGCTTCATATATGGGACCTCATCCTATTGATGCTTTATTAGCATACCAACTAATTCAGTTTATGTTATGTAAGCAAATATGTGAAGAACTTGGTTTTTGTTGAAACTTGGGAGAGCAATCTTTATAGGGTTGCACCATCAAGTTATATTATATGTACACCATGGTTTGACTCCAGCAGATAATGAAAGCTTAATGAAGAAATTCAGATCACTACTTGTATTTATCATTTTATTGTGTACTAAGAATCAAAGAAAGCACCATGGTACTTACTCAATAGGAGCCCTGAATGCATCAGTAACAACCATTGGCCATCTTGACAATTAGATCACAATTGCATACCATCTGTAACTGTTGCCACAAGTTTAATGAGGAACTCTGAAGTGCTTATAATATCTTATTGAGTTTTGATAATGGAATTGAAGTTGATATACAACATTATTCTGAATCTAATAGGTTACTTTCAGACGTATCTTTGCCAATTTTAAGAGAACTTGTTCCACATTACCTGCAGGAAAGTGGAAAGGTTTGCTGCTTATCTTTGCCCCCCCACCCCCTTCTTTTTGTTCACCGTAGTGCAGATTTCATCTTCAAAAACATTTTCTATAGTGTCTTTTATTTACATTTTCAATTCTAAAACAGGAAAGAATGGACTATCTGGAGGATGGCAAAACTGTTTTCAGGTTGCGATTAAGACTTTGTTCTTCGTTATTCCCAGTTAATGAAAGAATAAGAGACTTTTTTGTCGAGTATGACCGCCATACACTTCATACAAGTCCACCTTGGGGTTCTGAGCTTCTTGAGGTATCTATTTTGTTCCACTTCCTACATGACTATACTTGGAGCTTCTGCTGTTAATTTCCTTTATTTATTCTACTGCTGCTGCTATTTATATTTTATGATGAACACTTAACCAAGACATTTGCCTTTTGTGGCCAACAGATGGTAACAGTCTGTTTGGCCCGTTCATTCGTTCATGAAGCAGGCCAGAGGGATACATACTCTTCAACTGTTTGCAAAAATGATTCACAGTTTATCCTATTGATTACTGAACTATGTCCTGCTCCACCAATTTTTGTCATCTTTTTAAAAAACTTATTTTGATGTTGCATGTCAATGATCTAAAATTTTCTTCCTCGGCACTATTCTTTGTTTGGCAACAAAGTTCTGCTCTAACATCTTGTTCATTGTCATTCCGGATGATATCTAATAAAAAGTGATCATATTGAAAAATATTGTTCTATTCTACATTATAGCTGAATATCGTAATTCGTACTACAAGTAATACATCTATTTTTTTCCTGGACAGTCCCCCCTTTCTGGATATTTGAACACTTAAACAAGGAAAATGTTCAATGTTTAGAATGTACTGAGCACTATTTTCAATATTTATTTAAGCTGTTCATTCTGGTTATAGGCATACTTACAGTAGATACCAACACTATATATACATTGGCATCTAAGCTTTGGATTTTATTCTGTCACAGGCCATAAACAGTTTAAAGAATGTCGAATCTACTGCACTGTTGCAATTTCTCCAACCAATACTTAATATGCTACTTCATCTTATCGGTGATGGTGGTGAAACCCTTCAGGTTGTTGGTTGTTGTCTTTCTGTTGTACATAATACTTTTACTATTCAATAATGCTCAATTATGCTTGATGTTGCATGTCTATGTATTTTGCAGGTTGCCGCATTTCGAGCTATGGTCAATATTCTAACCAGGTAATTTTGTGCTTTCTTGTTTGTTTTATGTGCATCTTTTCACTTTTGGTTTTACTAGCTTCTCTCTAGAGCTCTAGCATTCTGTGCTGATCGAACGTTTGAATCCATGACACAATATGAAAACTGTTAATCTCTTGTTATATCAGTTCAGCACTCAGGACCATATGATGTACCACAAATTGAGTTACAGACAATTCATTGTTCTTGCAGGGTCCAGCAGGAATCATCTGACGGGGCTGAGAGAAATAGGTTTCTTGTTAATTATGTTGATTATGCTTTTGATGACTTTGGTGATCGGCAAGCACCTGTATATCCTGGTCTGTCTACTGTTTGGGGAAGCCTGGCTCGGAGCAAGGTTAGTATGGGTTTCCTCTTTCTGTTTTGAGGAATCTATTATTGGGTATGTTCTGCTTGATATCATCATGTTTATTATAGTTGTGGCTTTCAATGTTTGAGCTTGAGCCGTATAAGCTAAGTAGAGGATACCCTTGGCACTACTAATACTGTTTAAAACATGATATCATGCAGACATCCGTGAACTTATCATGAAAGCCAGAATTTTCTAGTTATAAAGATTAAATTCTTAATCATGCACTTGCATGGATTAGTTGAACTCCTGATGATGTTCTTGCACTTATAGATAGTTATTTGCACCAAGAGCTTGTGAATACAACTATTGAGTTGCATGCACCTACTAGTTCAACCCAAAAGCCTAAGCTGATGAGGAAATGCGGGCAATTCACTTTATATTCCAACACTCCCCCTCACATGAGGCCTCTAGCGTGGAATAGAAGTGGGCTGCATTTTTTATTTAAATGCGTGCCAGTCAGGATTCGAACTCGAGACCTCTAGCCCTGATACCATATTGAGTTGCATGCACCGACCAATTCAACCCAAAAGCCTAAGCTGATGAGGAAAGGCAGGCAATTCACTTTATATTTTAACAACTACCCGAATACCTAAAACCATTTTGCTTCCTGCGTTCTTGCATCCCAATATATCATCTGTTAACGCTCGTCCTTGTCATGTTTTTTCCTGTATATTTTGAATTCTTCTGAGGTGAATGCTTTATTCAATCAGCCTTTAACAGGCCTACCTTTCTCTGCTGCTGTGCTTCGTTATAAATTCTTCTGTTTTGTTTTTCTAGGCTAAAGGTTATAGAGTTGGGCCAGTCTATGATGATGTGCTGGCAATGGCTTGGTTTTTTCTGGAGCTTATTGTAAAATCGATGGGATTGGAACAAAGTCGTCTATTTTACCATAACCTTCCACTAGGTAGCAGCATATGTTCACCTGTCTCAGAGCAGTTCACACAACATTTTCATTATAAGAACATTTAATCATAAAATAAAGTGTGTTTTTGATTGTTTTCTGTCATGCTCTAGGTGAAGATGTCCCACCGCTACAGTTGAAAGATGGTGTCTTCCGATGTATCATGCAGCTGTTTGATTGCCTTCTAACTGAGGTTCATGAACGCTGTAAAAAGGGTTTAAGCTTGGCGAAGCGCTTGAACAGCACACTTGCTTTCTTTTGTTATGATCTTCTATCAATTATTGAGCCACGTCAAGTTTTTGAGCTGGTAATGTTGGAAATCACATTTAAATTTTTCGTTCTCGCCCTGATTCTTTGTTATTTATGCATTGAATTCTTCTGTTCGTTCGCAAAGAAATCCTTCTTTGCTTCAACATTCCTGTTCCTTTTAAGGGTGGCCATTTGACTTTTGGTATTGTTTCTGTTAATACATGTACTCCTTTTTCCTGTTGGTTGTTTGGGATTTATTTGAGTCAATTTGTATGAGTTGCCAGTGAAAAGCTGTCTCATGCATCTTTGTGCATAAAATGCTGGTAAATAAATGCACCCTCTGCTTTTCAGGTTTCGTTGTATATGGACAAGTTTGCAGGAGTTTGCCAGTCGATTCTCCATGATTGCAAATTGACATTCCTTCAGATAATATGTGATCATGATCTTTTTGTTGAGATGCCTGGTCGGGACCCCTCTGATAGGTATGTTGGCCTTTAGTTCCCTCATTGCTGGATGTTTGCCTTTCCAATATATGTTGGCAATACTTATCTGCTTTTCAAACATATTTTGGTGGGCCGGCAATTTATTCAGAGACTTTAGGCTTCTTTCTTTAAATTCTAAATATTTCTTAACATGAGGCATTTATTCTCTGTTATTTATACCAATCTTGGTATGGGGATTTTATACATTTCTAATCCTTATAATGGTTATTCTTAGTTTTTTTATAAATAATCCTATCCCTGTATGCTCTTTGCCTTAGGGCGCTAAAAGTTTTAGGCATTTTTGTCCTGAAGTATCAACAATAAATCAGCGAATATCTCGTGAATTAACATGTTTGAGCTAAATACTCTGTTTTTGCAGAAATTATCTCTCGTCAGTACTTATTCAAGAGATTTTTCTCACCCTTGACCATGATGATATATCTCAGCGAGCGAAAGTAAGAATCTTAATTGCAAGACAAACACTTCGGTTTACCACTAAATACATTCTCTTCTACCTTTTCAACCTGTCTCACTTGTGATGGACAATAACTTCTCTTGCTTATGGGAATTTATTTGCTGTAGGCAGCCCGTATTTTGGTTGTTCTAATATGCAAGCATGAATTTGATGCACGGTATCAAAAGAGTGAAGACAAGCTGTACATTGCTCAGCTGTATTTTCCTCTTATAGGACAGGTATTTGCACATTTACTTTGTAACAACTACATTGCAATGAATATTGGCAATTAGTACATTGTTCTCTGGAAGATATATCATACACAGGGCTGTAGTTACAACTTTTGTTGCTTGTGGAAAACTCTGATTTTTGCAGATTCTAGATGAGATGCCTGTATTCTATAATCTAAATGCTGTTGAGAAGCGTGAGGTGCTGGTAGTTATTTTGCAAATCATAAGGAACTTGGACGACATGACTCTGATCAAAGCATGGCAACAGAGCATTGCTAGAACCAGATTGTTCTTCAAGCTACTTGAAGAATGCATTACCCATTTTGAGGTCCGTACCATGATTTCATTGAGAGCTTAGAATGAAGTATTTTTCAATATTGTTGGCATTGGTGTGAACTGTTTTCAATATTATTAACATTGGTGAACACATACTGGTATTATCACTGCCAGTAAATTTGTATTGAACGGATTTCTGACATTCCCTGTAACTCCACTGCTATGTTGGTCATGTTGAAATGCACCCTGATTTTCTTGGTGGAGCACTTCTCCTTTCCCTACATTTGATAGTTAATATATATTTTTTTAAAAAAGGCAAACGACTCTTTCAGGTGACAGACTTTGGAGTATATCTGAATCCAATTTCTTTTCATTGTGGTGGTGTTGTATATTTGTGTTTGGGCATTTCAAAACTGAAACATACACACTTATAAATTACTTAGTGGCAAGCACCTCCACGTTTTTAATTGGTAGTATTACATGATAACATTATCTAATCCATCTAACCTCAGAAATAAAAATTTTGGTCTGGTAGGATCTGCGCGTTGATTTATCACTGATTATGAGTACTCTTATATTATTACAGTTTATTTGAAGCTAAATCTCTTGATGTATTCTGCAGCACAACAAAACAGGAGACAGCTTGTTACTAGGCTCAAGTTCACGGAGCCCTGATGCTGAGCGCCCTGTATCTCCAAAGTACTCCGATCGATTATCCCCATCAGTTAATGCATATTTGTCTGAGGCATCACGCCATGAAATAAGGGTATGTTGCTGCATTAATTTAGTGAGCAGTGTCACATAGTATTTGATAAGCTTTCTTGGAGTATTTTTGTTAGAATCAGGTTGGATATGCCTTGAGTAGGTTTTTGAACACATGCTGGATCAGATACTTATAGATTGTCATTGTCAGCATTGTTGCTGGTTGGAATTGCAAAGAATATGTACCGTAGGCATCACAAGTAGAAATTGATTACATATGGATAACCTATAGTAAGTTCCCAGGAGACCATCCCTATACAATTTTCTGGTATGGCCCCCTGTATTCCCAAGGGTAAAATAATGATGCAAGTTCTCTTGTGATAGTCACACTGCCACACATGTACAAATTTTACCATAACTTTTGCCTTGTTGGTTTAATGCCATTGGAATAGCCAAATTCTTGACAGGACTCCGCCGACAGCATTAAAGCATTTTGACCATGTAAATGTGACTGCTGTTCCCCTCTCAATATGCCGAATATTCCATATACTAATAACATTAAACCTTGGTAGTTGATCCCATGTAATCACTGAAATGGTGTTTTCAGAATAATATTTCAGCTGGTAACATGGTAACTAGTTGCCCAGTAGTTATCTGAAGTTTGTGTGCAAACATTATTTATGGTCCAAAGTGCAGAAACTAATGTTTTCCCTAGGTTTTTTAAAGGACTGTTGTAGGGGAAGTGTTTACTGAGTGTCTCAATAGTTTCTGAGATTTACTGAGTGTCTCAATAGTTTCTGAGATTTACCAATATCTAGTGAACTATGCAAGAGTGCAATTAAGCCTGTGTCATGAAGAAAGTGTTCTGTACCTACCATACGTGCAGATACTTTTTTTTTCGCTTACACGGCAGATGCACACACACCACTAAACCCACCACCACCCCACCCGCGTGAATGTGCCTCCTAACACGCGCTCAATGATACGGAAACCAGCGGCACATCCCTGATCTCACCAAAATCCTATTGAAAGCCCACCCGCATGTGCGTAATATTCGTAGGCACCAGGATTTGAACCACTGGTGCTTCCCTCATACACGCAGAAATTTGGTTATGTGACAAAGAAACTCGTTGATCATGGTAAACGTTTTAGTCACATGTTTTCACAATGATCACTGCTATTTAATGCAGCCTCAGGGAACACCAGAAAATGGATACATGTGGAACAGGGTTAGTCCTCAACTGAGCTCTCCTAACCAGCCCTATTCATTGAGAGAAGCACTTGCTCAAGCGCAGTCTTCAAGGATTGGATCAACCGCAAGGGCACTGAGAGAATCTCTACATCCAGTGCTGAGACAAAAGTTGGTATGTGTTACTATGTGGATCTTTATGTTTTCTTTTTTAAAAAAAAAATTTGACAGAAAATTCCTACAGGAACTGTGGGAAGAAAATCTCAGTACTGCTGTGAGCCTGGAAGTGTTGGGAATAATTGATAAGTTTTCAGTCGCTGCAGCTTCTCGTAGCATCACTACTGATTACGCAAAGCTAGATTGTGTAACATCTGTATTAATGGGTCTTTTATCAAGGAGCCAGCCCTTAGCTTTTTGGAAAGCTTTCCTTCCTGTGGTGTATAATATATTTAACCTCCATGGTGCAACACTGATGGCAAGGGAGAATGATCGCTTCTTGAAGCAAATTGCTTTTCATCTTTTGCGGCTTGCTGTTTTCCGGAATGATTCTATTAGAAAAAGGGCTGTTGTCGGGTTGCAGATTCTTGTTAGGGTAAGCTGCTTGCTACATTCAATTTTATACAGTCATGAACTGAATGATTCTGATATAGATATTATTATCCTTGCAGAACTCATTTAATTATTTTAAGAACACCACAAGGTTGAGGGTGATGTTGACAATTACTTTGTCAGAACTTATGTCTGATGTGCAAGTAACTCAGATGAAATCTGATGGCTCTCTTGAGGAAAGTGGTGAAACTCGGCGCCTTAGGACATCACTAGAGGAAATGGCTGATGTACGAAGTAAGGATCTCTTGAAAGATTGTGGCCTCCCTGTTAATGCACTGGAGGCGGCACCTGAAGGTTCGACTGATAATAGGTGGTCTTGGGTAGAAGTTAAACATCTATCGAAATGTCTAGTCCAGGCCCTTGATGCTGGTCTTGAACATGCCCTCTTGGTAAGCAATTCTTGTTAATGAATCCTCTTATGCTTCCCAGAAGTGAAAGGGTCATCCCATATGCTAAACTGAATAGGCAATCCGTGGAAATATAACTACTTTTTTGTCATACTGCACACTTGAAACACCTACATATCAGCTATGCTATTTCTTTCTTTGTGTTTTCGTGAATTGAATTTCTAAAACTCTATATTTTCTATGTTCTTTGCAGGGCTCTGAAATGACTCTGGACAGGTATGCGGCTGCTGAGGGTTTCTACAAGCTAGCAATGGCCTACGCGCCTGTCCCAGATCTTCATATAATGTGGTTACTGCATCTATGTGATGCACATCAGGAGATGCAATCATGGGCTGAAGCTGCACAATGTGCAGTTGCTGTAGCTGGTGTGATCATGCAGGTTTTAATTTTTTTTCTCGAGTTGGTCATTTGTTGCAAGAATCTTGTAATTCCTTTATGGAGTTTTTTTTATCTTAAAAAATTTCTTATAGGCACTTGTTGGAAGGAATGATGCGGTGTGGAGCAAGGAGCATGTTGCTTCCCTATGTAAGATTTGCCCTATTGTGAACACTGATGTTAGCTCAGAAGCATCTGCAGCAGAAGTTGAGGGATATGGTGCATCCAAGCTTACTGTGGATTCAGCTGTCAAGTATCTTCAGCTCGCAAACAAACTTTTTGCACAAGCTGAACTCTATCACTTTTGTGCTAGTATTCAGGAACTCATCATTCCTGTGTACAAAAGCAGAAGAGCATATGGGCAGCTGGCTAAATGTCATACATCACTCAAGGACATCTATGAGTCAATTCTTGAACAGGAGGCTAGTCCTATACCATTCATTGATGCTACCTACTACCGGGTAGGGTTTTATGGGGAGCGGTTTGGCAAACTCAACAAAAAGGAGTATGTGTTCAGGGAGCCAAGAGATGTCCGTCTTGGTGACATAATGGAGAAGCTTAGTCATATCTATGAGGCTAAAATGGATGGCAATCACACCTTACACATCATTCCAGACTCGAGACAAGTCAACGCTGATGAGTTGCAGCCTGGTGTCTGCTATCTGCAGATAACTGCTGTTGATCCTGTAATGGAGGATGAGGACCTAGGGAGTAGAAGGGAAAGGATTTTCTCTTTATCTACTGGTACCGTCCGTGCCCGTGTGTTTGACCGTTTTCTTTTTGACACACCATTCACAAAGAATGGAAAAACACAAGGTGGTCTCGAAGATCAGTGGAAGAGGCGCACAGTGCTCCAGACTGAGGGTTCCTTTCCTGCTTTGGTGAATCGTCTGTTAGTGATCAAATCAGAATCTCTAGAGTTTTCTCCTGTTGAGAATGCGATTGGAATGATCGAGACAAGGACAGCTGCCTTGCGAAATGAACTAGAAGAACCACGCAGTTCGGAAGGTGACCAACTCCCAAGACTCCAAAGCCTGCAGAGGATACTCCAAGGAAGTGTGGCTGTTCAGGTAAGCTGTAAGCCTGTAACTCTTGTGCAGAATATGAACCATTTTTTAAGAATGCCATGAGTATATATGCTCCTCTATTTTCTTTTTCTTTTTTTTTGCTAACTTTTACAAAAACCTGACGATGCAGGTAAATAGTGGTGTATTAAGTGTGTGCACTGCATTCTTATCTGGTGAGCCCGCAACTAGGCTCCGATCACAAGAACTGCAGCAGCTCATCGCTGCATTGCTGGAATTCATGGCTGTCTGCAAGCGCGCAATCCGTGTGCATTTTAGATTGATAGGTGAAGAAGACCAGGAATTCCACACTCAACTAGTCAATGGCTTTCAGTCGCTCACAGCTGAGCTTTCACATTATATTCCTGCAATTCTTTCAGAGCTATAACTGTGTTCTAGCAAGCTGGCAAGTAGTTAGCATTTGAATGGTTCATTCTTTCAGTTGGGGCTCCCCACCAAATGTCCATAATTCCGTTAGCTTGGTTGTATAGTTCTGGAAAACTAACTAGGCTTTTCAATTCTGTTCTGTTTGCGATGCCGTGCCACGATTTTGGGGTGTAAAGCTTGTGTAATCCTTAGTGTGTTGTATCTCTATTACCTTGTTTATGCGGTTTGTAGACTAATAGCACGGGCTTCTAGCAGTAACTATTCGAGTGGACAGTTGTGTTCATCTGGAGTGATATATAATGGCTATGGTTCTGGGGGTTCTTTCCTTCTTCATAACGGGTATTCTCGCAAATTTAACCTCTATTGGGCACAGGTTTAGTTCATTTTGACAAATTTCTATGTACATGACGTGAATTCATGTGCAATGTTTGTAAGTTACTCACCTGTTCTTTATTATAACTAAGCCTATATCATCAAGCCAGTCCTTAGATCGGATAGGCCGGACAGGATACTCCAGATGTTCTACCCGGTATGTGTAAACCGAGTTCGTTTTAGAGTTTACTACCCCGACCCAAAGCATTACATGGGCAAAATCCTTTATATTTTAAATTATAAGACGGAGGTAATAGATCACGAATACACTCAGGGACGCACATACTCAACCAGGTGATATGGAAAATCTTGCTTGAAAATATTAAAAATCAATTATGGTCATCTCATCTACATGACTACATCAATACACAATAGGTCCATTAACAGTTTAACATTGCATTTTCCACACTAAATATGTACTTCAAGTCTTCAACAACAAATACAACCACCTGATACAACATGGCATGTGCCACTATACCACCTACACAGAAAATCAAGAAGAACATTGCATCTACAGTAAATATGTCAAAGTGAACTAACCTACTGGCAAAATGAATACAGAATCAGCAAGTTTTAGAATCTCACGATCAATGATGCTCTTCAAGTTCTGTTTCTGGATGACATAAGCAACTCCACGTACCACGTGGATCTTCAGAAGAATGTGGCTTCGATTTGCGTCAGAATGATCAGCTTTCAAAGGCAGACAAATGCTACTACTTATTCACACTAACTGGGGTGTGGCTCAGCAAAAATATGAGCCCGGTCAGTTAAATGAGGAAGTTGAAGGTTGTTTTGCATTTCCTGCAATCAGCTGATCAGATTACTAGAATGACATCCAAATGATACTGCTTTACTGCAATTCACTTTGGTCTTCCTATGTACCTGCCTACCAGGCAGCTTTCATATCTTAGTATGTTTTAGCTTCTCCCTTCGCTTTCTTGCAGCTCCAAGACATTCATGAGGATTAGCATAGAAGTAGTCCTCTTCCTTTGGCTGCCCGGCAATAGCTTTCCTTCTGGTGGGTTCGCTCATTCGGCCCTCGTGTAGCTCCTTCACGGCAGTAGAGAATTCGTCCCAGGACAGCTCCTGATCTTCAAGAAGATCTATAAGCTCAACTAGCTTTTTCCTATCCAGCTGTACGGTTTTGTGAAAGCCCATAAACCTGCATTTCCAACATAAACACTTGCAGTTAACCTAGAGGCAGTGTTCTTCTAAACTAGTCTTTCTCGCTATTGTGATGATTCTTAAAAGCAAACATATACCATTTCTCGGACACAAAAAAAGAACACATATAACCTTGTGAGAGGACACAGTGCAGATGTAAGTATGCACGCCAATGAACATTTTGTTTCACTCCTTACTATACTTAACATATTGCAGTAATACACACACAATGGCAAGTCAAACAACAACAAAAAGAAGGAATATCGAAGTGGCAGACCTGCGGTGTCCTTCTACAACCTTAGCCATGTTTCCGTCATTACTGGGGATAAAAACATCACTAGCAACAGACACAAGATAGTCCAGGGCTGCCATTTGAGTCGAATGCTTCTGGAAGGGGCGTAACTCATCAGCAGATAAAAGCATCTCCTTCCGAATCTAAAATTGCAATAGTGGATAAGCATCTTTCTAGCACTAGCATATGTTTTCATGGGCGTTAAATTACGATGTGCTTACAATGTTAGGGAATTCTGTCTTCAGTGCAGCTAATCTTTTTTCACCGCCATAGATTTCGCCTGAGGCAATATATATCCGAGTGTCCCTAAGGAAACCAAGAGCTTTGAGTACTAATGTTGTTTCTCCAGGTGTAAGGGGGCATAATCCTTCGAGCCTTTTCTTTTCAGAATCTATTTCTTTTTCTTTCCACCAAGGGTACACATACCTGATGTCCAAATAGCAGATAACAGTGGAGATTGATTAGAGTCTGGAAGAAGTAAGTACAGACAGTTACGAAGTTTAATATCAAACGAAACCTCATTCTTGTGAGCTCTGCTGTTTCTTCGTCAGAACATCCATGTGTACAACCAGAGAATGCAAGCATATCCATCTCGTATCTCAGATGAAGCACAATAAAAGATCCAGTTTTCCTAAGAGCAGATATCATCTTTTTGCCAAGAGCCTCAATTGATGGTGCAAATTGTAGTGCATTGTAGTTAACACGGCATCGAAGCTTTTGGAGCTTTAGAGGAAGGCCATTATTTGCAAGGCGAGAATCTGTCCTGCTAAAACGTACCACCTTATGCTTCCGTACTAGAGGCAAGATCTGAAAGCGAGAGCACTAAAAAAGTCAAAAGGAGCAGTGGATATCATAGAAATGTAAACCTATGCCTTGGAGGAAGATTAGTATCAACCTGTCTCAAATAGTACTTCTCGCTAGACCAGCTGATTGGCTGCATTGAGAGTGGAACTTTCCTGCTGAATTTCTGTGGCAGTTCTCTGATGATCTTTACTTCATCTTGTAAAGAATTGATGAAGTAGTTTACATCAAAAATATCTCCAAAATCACTGGAAAATATAACTACATTGAATCAGTAATAGTGCATTCTAACTGTACAATCAATCATAAAGGAAGTGAGAATGTGGGACTGGTGGGAAAACCGCACACCTAGGATCAGCCCAGAAGGACTGCTTATCAAGTTCAGGTACCACCATAGTCAGGTTCAAATAGCGTGCTACAGTTACCATGTCACATATCTGCAGAAAATAAACATTTCTGCAACATTAGTAAAACATAGTTACAGAGGTTTTACTGTAGACAGAAGCATTGTGAGATACTACCGCAGCTCGCATTTGGTTCAGACCACCATTGCATGAAATAAGAAGATAACCATTACTCTTGTAAATCCCTGCATGAGAGATTGTACTTTATCAGACTGAACCTATCATTTAAATAAAGACATGCTTTGTATTGTCCTGTTGATATTGCTACCACAGATGCTGTATATGCCAAGAGTGAAACTAGATGTAGATTCTAGTAAAATCGAGAAAACTTCATTTTTGAGGCATCAGGTCCTCTTGCTTACATGTAATGGTAAAAAGGAAGCTAGAAATTATTTCTTTTTGAAGCCTATCACCCAGTGATTGGAATTTTACTTTGCAAGGGAAACCACCTCCTAATTTCGATTTTCCAGTTTCATGTGAAAATAACCAAAATAGTTATCCTGGAAAAAAAAGTGTATCCAGGTATACAACTATTTATCGAATCTTTTTTCAGGAAACACATTTAGAAGGATGCAAATCCCTGTGTCACATGATTTAACAAGGAATAATTAATGAAGATAGCAATCTTTTATATACCACTACTGCTAAAATAGAAGCACATTCCAGGTTTTGCTAATCAGTTACAGCTTCCAACACGTGAACATGCCCTAAGATCTCAAATTCTGACATAACGTTAACGTATCACTAGCTTCAGAGAACCAACATGACCCGACTCACAAACTAAATATAGCACAGAATCCATCACAACAAACCGTGGAACTCCGTTTTCGATAAACAAACTAAAATCGGTAGCACAAACTAAACGGTAAATCAAGAACCCAAACACCCAGAAGAACCAAGAACAGACCGCTTCGAGCGAAAATAATTCAGTCGCAAATCTGTCAAGACCCAAATCCCCGAACAACTCAAAGGCACCAGTTTAACGATCCACAACCAATGACTCAGTTTAACTAAGCTTATTCAGTCGCTTCCTGGGAACAGTTCGATCCAACTCATGAATGCTCAAGAGCTTCCACATTCCACTCCATCCATTCAGATAGTGGGAAGCTCCATACCCAAGAACCCAACCAAGACCCGAGCAAGGAGGTCATGATTCCAAGAACCCCGACCCCAAAAACCAAGAACCGCCCGCCCAGGCGCCCACAGGCCACAAGGCCACAGCAGCGAGATCAACAAGACAAGAACCACTCACTCCTGCGAGGCACAGCCGGGGGCGAGAGGTGGCCGACCTCGTCGGCGGCAGCGACGGTTACAGCAGAGGAAGCGCTGGAGTTGCTGCTGCCGCCGCCGCCTAGGCAGGAGGGCCGGGCGGTGAGGAGCGGCGGGCGGGGGAGGCCGAGGAGGCTGGAGAAATGAAGGAGGACCGTCCAGAGCACGATGCTCGAGGCGACGCGCACCGCCCACCGGAGCATGCCGACCCCGCGGCGGCGGATCGCCGGCGGCGAGCTCTTGTGCCTGGACATGGGGCCCTCCTACTGGTACTACGCTTTACTGTGTTCCCCACTACTGGTGGTGGAGGGGGAAAGAAAGAGCAAGTGTCCGTTACTTTGACTTGCGTGAGCGTGACGGCGTGGCCGCGTGGGGATTAGTTGGGATTTCGATCGCCGTTAGGGTGATTATTACGTGCAACCGGCAAGTTTGGTGGTCTTTCTCATTGCAGGGAATACTGTGTTGTGCACTAGTCTCGTCCTAGCGGCGTTAGTTTGGAGCGAAACACATACTTCCTCCGTCTCAAAATAACGTCGTTTTGACCATTTATTTTATTTAAAAAATTAATATAAATATAAAAAAAAGATAAGTCATACTTAAAATACTTTTAATAATAAAACAAGTCACAAATAAAATAAATAATATTTTTATAATATTTTGAATAAGACAAATGGTCAAATATTACAAACAAAAACTCAAAGCGAAAATATTTTGGGACGGAGATAGTAATTAACTAAATATTAACTATTATAAATTTAAAAAATAAATTTATTTGTTTTTCAAAAAACAACTTCTATATAGAATTTTTTTAAAAAAAGACATCATTTAACAATTTAAAAAACGTGCTAACGAAAAATGAGAAAATTAAAGTTTGGAGTTGAAGAAAAGAACATGACCTAATTTGTATATTTACCCTTTTTGAAGGACACGACGGGCAGCTATGCGGATGAAGGTTGACGTTTTATCGAATCTCATTTGCGAACTCGACGAAGCCTTACATCTAGCCCACGTAATTACGCGGCTAACATCCATTATAAAATTATCTATTTTATAAACCTGATTTTCTTTAAAATTCGTTAAATAGCTATCCGTTGTCTTTAAAACTTTAAAAGATCCAACCTAATTTTATACTCCTCACTTTTTTTATCATCTCTTTATTTGCTTATCCGACCTACCACGGTTTCTATTCATCTTATAACCTTTAAAAATTGGGTTCTATTTTTGTAGCTCTTAAAAGTTCGTCAAACGCCGCCACTCCGCTCTTTTACGACCCACCCATGGCTTTTTTCTTTATTATCATTGAAATTTGAAAAATCAAATCCAATTATCGTTAGGTTTTTTTACTTTATAGAAGTCCCATCAACCATCGCGATTGTGATGTTTAACGGCATGTCCGCTACCCCTTCATCGTTATTGAAATTCTAAAAATTAAACCTAATTACTATTGGGGTTTTGTTTTATAATTTTTAGATGTCCCATCTACTACCATCCTACACCTTGCGCATTCCTTTTTTATATTCATTTTTCACTCTTATAATTTATATTCTAGATAGATTGTTTTTTCAATATTATTATTTATAAATTGTATATTCTAGCCGTCTTTGAATATTGCTACTTGAACCCATCTTTGAAGGTGACGTAATAGCAATTTTCTCCTCCTAGGCAGCCAGGCTCCCAGTGTTGTTGCCAGTGACTTCCATGACCGGCAGCTAGATCTCGCACGCGGAATGACCGCATCAGCATCAGCATCACCGTCTCTCCTCGTCGTCATCCTCCTGGCCGCGACCGCCGCCGGCGTCGACGCCCTGGTGTTCGACGTGCCATCGGGCGGCTCCAAGTGCCTAACCGAGGAGCTTCGCCGCGGCGCGCTCTCCCACGCGTCGTACCGCGTGGCCGAGGCCACGTCGGCGGCGGCCTCCACGGCCTTGGCGCGCGTGGCGGGGCCCCGCGGCGAGGAGCTGCATCTGACGGAGGGCGTGGAGGCCGGGGAGTTCAGGTTCGAGGCGGCGGAGGACGGCAGGTACACCGCCTGCTTCTGGACGCCACGCTACGAGCGCGGCGCCATTGTCTCCGTCGACGTGCAGTGGACCACCGAAGTCCGCGACCACGCCGGTGCAGGCTCCCCACCAGCCGGCGCCGCCGCCAAGGAAGGCCACATCGATGTATGCTTTCTCTGCCTTGACCTGTAGTATAACTACTATTACTTGCAGATTAGTTGTCACTGGATCAGATAGTGTAAAGATCAGATTTAATTTAAGCTACAAAATTTGTGTCGATATAGTGCTGGACAAAGCTATAAGTAATTAATGGGTTTAATGTATTTTAGATTTCGTCCAGCAGTTTGTTCAGAAATTTGTCCGCGTGTTCCGTTTATGAGACGGAAATAAGACAACTTGTTTAAAACTATAAATCTCATTTAGATGGTCAATGAATATGAAAGAGATTGATCAGTGTGGTACGTGAAGGTGATTCTGGTGCCAAATGCAGTGTGTACAGGTGATTCCGATGTTTCACTTCATTGTAATTGACACAAGCATAATGGGGATTAGGAATGTAGATGCACACGCTTCTGTAAGTTGGAAGTCAAAATTGGGTGAACAATGGTAGCATGACTACCTCCGTCCCAAAACATAACAACCTACGATCAGATGGAATATATCCATATTACGAATATATACCGTTGGTTTTATTGAGATTTGTAGTAGATGTGTTCCATTCGATCCTGTTACTATAATTTACGGAAGGAGTATGTTTTTCTAATAGCTGACGTTCAAAGATTAGAAATGTGCTTATTCATTGTGTTGAACTCAATAGGATGTAATTTAATCTCAAGGGAGATCTAAAAGCAGTCTTGTAAGAATTTTCATTTTCGAATCAGTCTTGTACGATTTTTTTTTAATTTTCGAGCGTCCTTTCCTAGTCGATGATTGGAGAGTTGAAGAAATTGGAGGTTTCTACTCGGCTTATACATGAAGAGATGATTTCTCTCCGACGGAGGTATGGTACTTGAAGACTATTCAAGTTCTCTCCAATCTAAGATCGCGTAAAACTGGATTCGTGTTGCTTATTGATCTCAGTTTTTTTCCCTCTGCCAGCGAGGGTGAGATGCAGAAGCTCAACGAAGACACGACCATGAAAATACACTACTTCACCCTGCTATCGCTGGCAGTATGCGTTGGAGTTGCAGGGCTGCAGCTGTGGCATCTAAAGATTTTCTTTCAAAAAAGGCACATACTTTAGGTGCTAGATGGAACGAGGAGGGCCATGCCTTACTGATTTTTTTTTAAAAAAAAATGTCATGGGCGTATATGTAGGGTCTTGCCTCTCTCCGAGTTCAAAGTTCATCACTGTACATTTGTTCTTCAGAAAAGGAAATGCGTGCAAGCCCATCTCATACGTTTGCTTGTTTTCTGCAGCATTTTGTTGGTTGTTTCACTTATCAGTAATGTGCTCCCAGACCTTGAAATTGCCTGGTGTCATTTGGCGGTTTACGGAAGAGCGCTCACCAAGCTATACACATGTAGTTTCCAAAAAAAAAAAAAGCTATACACATGTTAGTCTTTGGCATGTTCAATGCTTTCTGTGAACTATACCAAGCTAACAAAAGGGTCACAATGCCGGCATATTTTCATGAAACTAAAGCCCACAGAACAGAATTGGGACTGAAGGAGACATATCTATGCATCAGATTATAAGTCCAAAAGAATGAAAAAAGGCTCTGATATGGCTTTGCATTAGTACAAAAAAATTAATCCTTACAATGGTCAGTACTAAACATCTGCAAGCTATATTCCTCATGTGTACGTCAAGGTGTAGGCGGCCAAACAAATAGAATCGAAAATGGAGAACAAATGGTGAATCAACGAGAAAAGAATCTAACCTCAAACATAGGATCTACACTCCCTACTAAGTCGGTGAACTAAGCCAAAACTATATGCTGAGACCTTCCTTTCTTTCATAAGTTATAGCCAACCTATTTCTGCTATGATGAAGATGCAACCTCAATGGCACTACCAAGGGGCCATGCTGCTTCAACAAATGAATTGCTATAACGCACCTTCTTTACCAATGTAATATCCTGGTAGGGATCCACGCCTGAAAGAACAGCAAACAGAATGAATTAAAAAATATGTCTAGATCTTACAAAAGTATTGTGATTTTTTCACTTTGCATTAAGACATACCAAATCCATCCACAAGTAACGTGTACTGGTAGACTAGATCCATGCAAAGGTATGGAATGTTCTCCTCTGAAACATCCGGGTAGGTGGCCTGTGCATCCTTCACATTCAGTTTACAAACACGCCGTGCAGCTTCTTCGAAGTCTGAGGGTTTAACCTTAGCAATTGCTGCCTTCGGGTTTACAAAACCGGCCTGAGCAGAGAACAAGAGGCAATTAGACGTATTGCGCCAGCGATCCAACAGTAATCAGCTACTAGTAGATTAGAAAGTTTTGTTGCCACAAGGACTTACCTCAGCAGCCCGATCAAAGAAAAATGATGCAACAAAAAGATTCTTCTGCCCATCTCCTCCACCACCATTCCACACACCACCAAATGTACATTTCATGTGAGTGCATGCTGGTTCATCAACTTTGAGAGCTCTCACAGCAACAGCCCTGCACTTGGAATAACTTGCACCAGATAACAAACCTGATGCCTCGAATATATCGTCACCATATCTGTATTGCCCTGTGTACAATTTACAAGGACAATTAGAATCTGGTACCATCTTTTCAAGAAAATGTCAATTGATACAACTGAAAAAAAAAGAGAATTTCAGAAAGCTACAACTATTTTGTTAAAACTATCAGTATGATGCAACTTTAGCCAAGCATTTCAGATAACTGCAACTATAGCATATATGATTTTATCAGAAAGCTGCAAATTTTATTTCTTTGAAAAGTTTGGGCCCACCTGTCATACACAGGTGAAATACTCATGCTGTTGTAAATTAGACCCAGATGTGACACACACGTAGCGAATAAAATTGCAGTTTTCTGATAAAATTATTTGTTGTTATTGCAGCTTTGTGAAATACCTAGTTAACGTTATAGCATAGTGATAGTTTTGAACAAACAATTGCAGTTTATGAAATTTACTCAGAAAGCAATTATGGGGTAAATGGTGCGTATGTGTATACATATTTTCTAAATTTATACATTGAGACCATAATCTGCCAATAGAGTAGTCATTCTTTTACCAAGGCCTTCAGAATATCAAAAATGATCTTAACTAATATTCAATGATTGCAGAATTTCTCAAGGAAATCCAATGACATGCTGTATCTTGGTTTCTGTTTCGATAATGAGCTTTTGCCCTTTCATGTTGACATAGTTTCAATGAAGTTCACAGGAAGTCTATTTAAATTTCCAAGCAGGCAGATGAAGATAATATCATGTCGGCCTCATGGATTAAAGAAGATGCGGGCAGCCATACCATGATGTCCTTCCAACATACAATTGCGGTAATCATTGCCTTCACCTGCTTTTAAGATCTCTGCTCTAGCCGCCAGCAATCCATAACGCAAATAACTGTAGAAAGCAATGTTTCTTGTTATATCCATGATCTTTTACTTGTGATGTTGGTTCCAACATTTGTTCATCAAAATGTGGTAAAAAGAAAAGGTATTGTTCCATTTCCATGTCAGATTTAGAGTAACAAAAAGAAGTGATAGATTAAAATCACAATGTAAATAACAACGCAGAAATCACTTTGCAGTCATATCTACAATCTTCACTGATTTCATAGATGGAATAGATCTTGCGATGCCAGTGCCAACAACAGTTCATCAGAATATTGTCAACAACATTGTTCATGTCCCATTGAAAGTAACGGCAAGAAGTGATAAAATCAATTGAAGGACAAATGTACTGACATCTGCATTGCAAGGAAACAATATCCTTAATTTACTAATTCAACTTCTCAACTTTCTTTTGGCCCAGGCATGCTTTATTCTATTTCTGTAATGATCAGCTTCTAGTCGCAGCTTCCTAAATGATGTCAGGATTCCTCTCTTTACAGTTCTAAAACACCTATGGATTGAGATTAAAAAAAATACAAGATACTGCAAGGCAATCCTATTAGAAATGAAGGCTAGTCAAGAATCAGTTTCGCCAATATTTCAATACTTATGACAGATTTTAGGCATCATTAGTACGATATCTTGGTACAAATAATAAAGATGTAAAATATATGTAAAAAACTGGAACGCAACAAACCATTTGACTTGTACCTGTGAACATAAAGATAATATGTTGTTCCCTTAAGTAGCAGCTTCTTCACATATGAATCTTCACCTTCTGCAACTGGAGGAGCCTTTCCTGCATCCTTCTCTGAGATGGCATAAGCCATTTGGACAGAACCACCACCTAGATCAACCACTCCAACCGTGTGTGAGTAAGGCTTTCCCAAATTTCCCAACAGATAATTGATGGTAACCTAAAAAAACAGCGAAGAACCACTCATGTAATCATGCTGATCTTTTTTTTTTGGTATGAAGTACAAAAGAGCAGCATATGGAGTATGGACAACTTTGTTTACTTCCACATTAGAAGGGGCAACCAGGCAAGTGGTGGCAATGAACATCACTAAATCCAAATGAACACCAATCATAGAACCTTTTTATATTTGCTAAAATAGACTAAATAATATAATGATCTGGGGCATAGAAACAAATTAACTAGGAAAACATCATACCCACTGGAATGCACCTTCCTGAGATCCATCTAGAACAGTAACCCATTCTGGTTGGAATCTGAAAGAGCTCTTGTCTTGAAGAAGATCCCTTACCTGATGGATTCAATGACCAAGTAACAGAAATTACAAGAGAGTACAAAGCATAATAAATCTTACAATCTCAAGTGAGATTATAATAAAAAAAAAGCACAGTTCAATCTTGACAGGAATAAGATATGCTACAGCTAGCTTATCACAAGGAGAATTTACCGCTTGCAAAATTTCTTCAGACTTTTCAGTCCCTAATGCTCTCAGACCTGCAGTAGCCTGCATAAGGGTTTGAACATCACTTCACAGAAAAAAAATGTTGTGGAAAGTGAAAAAATGTGTTTATCAGCTTCCATTTCTATAGAATGAAATAGAAATGGCCTCCACTGACCCCAACCCTGACAGGAGTTTGCTCACGTAATTCCACAGGAACTACTTTTTCGGCTTCCTCTAGAAGAGAAACAAGTGACTTAGCAGCTTCTTGTGGGTCCATGGCATAGGCACTGAGGCCTGGTTTTTTCTGGCAAGAGGCAAGAGAAAAAGATGAAGGTTCAGATAAAATTGTACATTCCCCCAGTTCTATCCTTCTTCGTTTATATTTAAAAGTTAGGAGTCTCCCCAACAACTGTATGCATGAAATTTTCTCGAGAAGTAGGACATCTTAATCAAGGAAGTAAACTAGTGGTGCATACTTCTCTGAACAGGATATGTTCTTGGCAATTTTACAATGTGTCTACCTAGAAATCTATAATCGACAGATACTTTAAAGCTTTACCTGGCATATATAGCCCAAGGCCCAGTGCTTGTCAACAATTTATACAAATTTAAGAGAACAGTTACCTACAGTATATAAGAATGTTCATACACTCTCAGATTTTAATTCAACGTCCATCTTCAAAAAATATAAAGGGGTAAACTGATCAATAACACTAGAAAGATCACATGTTGGAAAATCAAATTGATATGTCAATGACATATCGACCTTGGTCCCAATCCTCATTCTGAATGCTGTTTTCCAATCTATACATGTTTGCAAATTGCATTGTTCCTAGAAAATTTTTCCAAATATTAATGCACTTGCAAAAATATTGGAGCATCTGGAAGGCATCCATATATGTGAATTTGCTTGCCACTAGTTTCAGCTAGTTTGGAAATACAACCCAGTTCAGTACTAAGTAGTCTTAACTTTGAAGTTAAAACAGATTCACAAAGATTATTTTCTACTCCGTATCTTTTGTCTCAATACTCTTACAAAAGACCAGCTAATTATGTGTCACACTTACAATGTTGCCTGACTGAATATTAAGCAATACATCTGATGACAGGCATTCCAAACTTAAGAAGTGCGCCTAATTGCAGCAAGCCAGGCATAATAACAAAGACAGGTTAAATTGTTAAATAGCTGTGTACATCAATAGGTAGTGGGTTTCATGGTTTTCATGGCTTGCTGTTACCAACTAGCAATGTCAGCACCAAATGCTACAGTTCACTATTTCATAGTATGTTAGTATTTTGTCTATAATACAGTATTTTATTTTGCCTAACCTGTGCTTGCTTTGCAGAAACGAAATGATCCCATTTCAAATTTTAACCAGGATCAATTATCCCTATAAACATGCTAATATAAGATCATAACAAGACCTATCCCTATCGGATCCACCTGATAGCACCCCATATTTCACAACTAAAGATAATCAGCCAAAAATGAAACAAGGTCAATTCACCTGCTTGAACAGCTCGATTTCCTTTCCAATAGGCAGCAGATCCAGGTTCCCATCGAAGCAGTACACGTGCACGCGGCTCCCGGAGCTCCCGGCATCAAATATCACAGCGTACCTGGTGGATCCGTCCCCAAGTCCGCTCACGGCCCGGGGGCCCCACCTCCGTCCGGCAGCGGCGACGAGCTCACCGGCAGAGCCCTCGACGGTGGCGGAGGCGGGCGAGCGAGGCATGAGAAGGAGCACGAACGAGATGAGGAGCACCGGCGCGAGCACCACCACGAGGACCCCGCGGAAGCGGAGGACGCGGTCGGACACGGCCTCCCCCTGCTGCTGCCGCGCGCCGGCGGCGGCCGAGAAGCGGCGCATCCTCGCCGTGGCCACCGCGGCATCCGCGGCGGAGGGGCCGGCGGCCGCGAGGTCATCGGCGGGGAGTAGGTCGGCCGCCGAGGGCGAGCGGTAGCGGATGCGGCCGTTGGTCGGGGACGGCTTCACCGCCTCCTGCTGCGGCGGCTCCAGGGCGGCGGGTCGGGGGCGGCCGCTGCGCGCGGCCTCGTGGGGGCGCGTGGCTGGAGCGGCTGCGCGAGATCTCCCTGTCGCGGGTCACGGCGACCGGCGGTGGGCTCGGTGCCGGGGCGGCATTGCGTGCGAGCGATCGGAGCGGCGAGGTAGGCGGATCGGTGGTGGTTCGATCAGGGAGGACGGATTCGTGGTGGAGTCGCGCGCGCCGCTAGGGGAGGGAGGGAGAGAGAGACAGAGACCGGGACGGATGGATCGGACGGTGCGGTTCGGCTCGGGAGTCGGGACGAGGTGGTTTGTCTCGCTCGCGTCGCGTCTCCGGTGACGGGAACGGGAGGTGCGGCTTGGGCTGCGGCCGCCACTTGGCTGCAGGCTGCATGCCTTTGACTCTCCCCGGTGGTTTTTACGTACCTTTCTGGGTTGAAACTGCGTGTCACGCCAGTAATCTTGTTCTTTTTTTCTCCTCTATATATAATCGTGTCGCGCAAATGAATTTTAATTCAACAAACCACGACAAAGTTAGCAAAATCTTCAACGGCGCAAAAAAGAAAAATCAAATCAAATCCGCCTTCACTTCGATATACCTTGCATTGTTGAAAGGAAAGTCGTTTATGTTGTCACTCACCGCTAATTATATGAATCAAGTTAAATGATATGGCATTTGTTAAATGAAACTTGTTTTATATTGAAAAAGTCTGAATTACCCCTCAACTAATGTGGCAGAACGAATTACCCCCTCAATTCAAAAAACATCATATCGAACGAATTACTCCCCTGACAGACTACGAAGCGGTTTTGGTCATATATGGTACACACGTGGCAGTTCAGCCAGCATAAAAATATAATAAAAATGGTGAGGCCCACTTGTCAGTTATGCCTTTTCTCTCGATCACCACATGTGGGTTTTATCTTTTTTATATTTTTTATGTTGACTAGACTGCCGCGTGTGTACCACGTAGGATCAAAACTGCATCGGAGTCTGTCAAAGGCGTAATTCGTCCGGTATAAAAAGTTGAGGGTGAAGAATGTCTGGTTTTTGAATTGAGAGGGTAATTCGAACTTTTTTATTTTATATTTGTGCACAAGGATGACTAGGGTCGGTCAAATGATATTATTTCCCTTGTTTGGAAAAAATGAATCATTTATTCATGATAGTAGTGCCATTTATTTGGCAATGGAAAATGTGAAATAAAGGTGTAAAAAGTTAATATAAGTTATTACTTATGTTTTGAACAGAGGTAAAAAAAACTAAAATGACCTCGTTTGGAATCAGATGGTATGTTTAACGGTGAAGTAAGCGTGACTCAACTGGTTAGGTTTCTTGTGGTGGAACCAGTTCATCTGGGTTCAAATCCTAGATTTGACACGGGTGCTTGCATTTACAACTAACTATTCTTTCAGTGGTAGATGACGTACTTGTTGACAGCGAGGCATTCGTACTCGTTGACAACAAGACGTTCGTGGTGAATTCATCAATCTCAAGATATGCCGACCCCGTTTTTCGAATATGCTTATAAGGATAAGGCGTGCGTGTGTGCGTTTATAAGGATAAATATACGTGTGCTATAAGTGTCTATGTTTCTAAAAAATTGAGCGGTTAATGATAACGGTTTGAATTTTGAATACACATCTACCAGGGGAAAAAAAGCATTAGAAAAAGGACCCAGGCCATATATTTCAGCCTATCGAGCTTAAACTGAAAGGCCCGTTAGTTTGGCGCAATATTTACTTCTGGTTGGGCCTTTGTTGGAAATGAAGGGAGATAATAGGTGGGAGGCGATCAGAGTAATGGGCCAAAACATGACTCCACCGGACATTAGAGGTAGGAATAAGTCCATTTGGACCCCCTCAACTCATGGCCCTGGTTGAATCGCATCCCTTAACCGCAAAATCGGGTATAACGTCTCCTCTATTTTCAAAAACCAAAGCAAATCGAGTCTCTCGGCTGTTTAGAGAGCGGCTTTGTCCTACGTGACGCTCATATGACCCACATGTCAGTGAGAAAATAAATAATTAGATAACAGCCCCACATGTCAGTCATCATTTTATTTTTTTTTCTCACCTCTTCGCTCCCTACTCTTTCTTTCTCGTTCTCTCTCTCGACCTTCGGTGTCGACTCGCCCGCCCATTTGGCCGCTCCTTCCCCAATAGGCGCCAGCAGCTCAGTCGTTCGGTTGTCATTGCCCCCTACCCTGCACCGCTGGAGTTGGGCGAACGCTACTCCTGTCCTCGCCATATTCCTGCTCTGGCACCAACACTACCATGGCTTCCTGTGCAGCGAAGGGGCAGAGGATTTGGCGCTATTAATCTGCACACGGAGACAGTAGAATGACGCCATGTGAGCATCTCCATTTGAACATTAAACACCAATCAAATCAACTCCACACTGCATTTCGATTTCTTGAAAAAAGATGCTAGACGCCACTGATCCTACGGGTCGAACCATACGAAAACCATCCCCAAACTATGTTTGTTACACAGAGGGAGGGCTCAGGGATCGAGCAAAACCCCTGGTAAACCCCCGCATTCTACAACCACAAAGCCAAATAACCCTGATCACCCAGGTGATACCTGGCTAGGCAGCGGTGTCGCCATCACCGATGCCTACGCCAATGGAGGCCACTACGCGGGCCACGCGTCGTCCATCAGGTGGCGTCAACGGGCAACAAGGGCGTGGTTGGCTGACTAAACCGGTTGGTGGTGGTAGTTGGACAGGAAGGCGAGTCATCGCTGGAGGTGGAGAGAGAGAACCGAAAAGAGAGAGGAGAGAAAGGTGAGGAAAGGAGATGAGAGGTGTGGCTAACAAAGTGCTCCACCGTTTTTCATTTTTATCTTTGTCACTCACATGTGGGTCTCACAAACTGACTCAGCCAGTCAACGGAGTCAAATATGTCACATGAGACAAAACCGTCTCTGAAACCATCCGGAAAGTCAATTTGCAATGGTTTTGGTAGTTGGGGGACGGGTTATACTCGGTTTTGCAGTTGATGGGTACGATTCAAGTTGAGGGAAAAAATAGACTTATTCCTTAGAGGTATGGACTTTTTGCATAGGAACCAATTATACAATGTACCGCTATCCAACACCGGTTCGTCTGAAATAAACACTAGTAACAGGATTATAAAACCCTCAATCATAGTATGTTCACCAAACATGATGAGTAACAGGATATTTCGTAACCATACTTAACCCTAGTAATAATTCGTGATGCAAAAGTTTGATGTAACCAAAAGTTGTAAGATAAAAGTTGTGGAGGTAATATTTATCTGAAGCTACTTTGGTGTAGTTTTAAAAGGTGGAAATTTTCAGAGCTACCAAAATTTAGTAGCATAATGATAGTTGAAATATATTCGATTTATTATGTTAGGGTTGATTTGGGCAACAAATCAAACACACATTAAATTTAAATTTACATGATGTATTAGGGGCCAAAATAGCCCAGCCATGCGCAGTTATTATGTTTAAGATATCCATGAACCAACCAACGTCATATGTTAAACGATGGAGATAATACATTATTATACATGAGCAATTATTAGATACAAGCGTGCTCCATTGTCCATGATTTATTATATTTCAAAGATCAACATAAAAGCATGTGAAATCATCATTTCACCATTATTTTCACAATATTCAACATATATGATTCATTGTTTTTATAGTATTTAACATATATTTATTCACGTATTTCTAAGCAAATCACGAAACATGGTTAAGTTTTAAATTATTCGGTTTCCTCAAATAGTCAAATCTCAAGGCACTAGCCTCACGCAGGTGATTTGAAATGGCTAAGCTCTTAATTATTTAGTTTTATATTGAAAAGATACGCCACCTTTCCCTGTTTGTGCATAGCTGCATATATCCACTTGCAGTGGCATCTCATAAAGGAGCCTTGGACCTTGCTAAAGAGCCACAGAAACACATACCGAAATGGAACTAAACTAAGGTCAAGTGGATGCAATGTCATATGCAATCCATTAAGCTTGCCATTTGTCATTTCATGTATTTTAAGGCTGCCGTACAATGACAAAGTTGGATTGGCATTATTGTGAAACATGTAGGCCCGTATGATCTGATGGCTCTCACATGATACACTAATTAATTTAACTATTGTACTTCAATTATTTGTTTTTCAAAAGCAAAGCTAGCGCATATATCCGGATTACGCAGACGAAGCCATGCATTAGGATCGCCTGAATATGGACAGGGACAAATAACACTAGTCCCATAAACTAATGGGAGACAAATGCAACGAGGCGTTGTCACATCTACCTGAAAGCCTCCATGGGCGTGATGCATACAACGACTTGTCTGTCTGCCTTAGGAAAGGGCTTTGTTAAAGACTGTTGAACCTGAGTACTGTAGTATTATTATTGGTGAAAACAGAGAAGAAAAATGGAAGAAAAACAAAGGGAGACGACGCATTGCAGCCTTCGCATCGTTCATGAAACGCGCGCGAAAGATGCTCGATAGCTTGTGACAACACAGCGCACGACCCCTCGGCATCAAGAAGCCGCACGCATGCGAACGTGCAATTACGTACACGTATCGTGTTCAAAATTCTATTGATACTGATAATATAAATACATATAAGATATGACATATCATAACATTATTAATTAAAAAAGATTTTTTAATTTATAGTTTTATGATATCTTTTTAATTTATAGTTGTAAGATATATCATATTTTAATTAGATGCACTTATATTAGGATGAAGAAAGTAGCTCTCAAAAACCGTGCATTTTAGCTCTTCTTTCCATGAGACAGGACAGTGATGTGAATATGATGCCAAGATCGTTAAGATTGTTTTTCATGTTGCTGTGATAGAATAAAACTATCACCCCGCTACATATATTTTGCCATGACAAGTGGGTTGGTTTGGCCAAAAGTTTTATATTTTAAAAATAACTTTTAGAATGGTTCATTTTTAAAATAAAAAATTTAAATGTTCAGAAAAACAATAAAGATTCGATCGTCGATCGGCTCTGCCCGCAAGACGAGAGGATTGCTCGGCGCCTGAGCCGTGAAGGTAGGGGATATTCTATTGCACCGTGACCGTCTCCCCCCCGATCCGGTGCATGGGGCGATCGAGCTGGTCCTTGCGGTACCACATATTTTGGACCGTGCCTCTGTTGGATCGCTCGCGCGGGCGCGACAGTCTGCGGCTGCCAGGAGCGCAGCTTTGACTAGCAGATAACAACGGCGCGGGAATTGAAAGAGCCAGGCCGGTTGGTGGGAGTCACTGATCACCATGTGGCTCGTGCTCCCTCTTCAGATGCCTAATCGGGAGTACCAGGACTCCGTAATTCGAAACTTTGAAAGCTCGAGTACTAGGACTGTTGTTGTTGTTGCCTGTTGCCCTGTAGATTAAAAGAAAAGTAAGAGCGCCCTCATGCGTCATAAAAGATGCTGATCGCCTGATCCAACAGAAGGCCGACACGCACGGGCGCACCCTTTTGTGGCTATATATCTAATCCTGATGTTAATTACTAGAGGGGAAAAAAAGATGGTCATAGGCATGTGATCATCCAATTCTACAGTTGTTAAACCCTGCACACTTGGACTATAAAGATTTTGCCTCCATGCAGCTGCGGCAGAATTCTTTTTCAGGTTTTTGCCACCCTTTAGACATCGGCATCAAGTTATCAATGATCAGTCTCAGCAACACAGTAGTGCCAGGAACGGGGTGATGAGAACCCATGCTTGGGCACAGACAGAATTGCTCGGGATGAAGGAAGGCTGGATTAAACGGCGAGAGTAACGATGTAAAAAACGACGAACCAGATCGCTGTAGCTCCACGACTCGTCGTCATCATCCAGTCTTTCGCCTCCATGACTGCGCGCTGCGCTGCGCTGCATGCACGCGATTCTGGCCTGGCCTAGCTACCTCTGACCCTCCTTGGATGCTGACCCTTTTTCGTGCACTCACATGCCATGCTTTCCCCGGTTTCCCCCCTCCGAAAAACCAAAAGCGCCCAGCCAAAAGTGCCGGATGGACGCATACGTAAAAATCGCCGCCCCGTGGATGGATGGATGGATGCAATTTTCACTTTTATGATTACCGCCCGGATGCGCGAGGACACACGCACACTGGCACGGGCACATCAGCACATGGCTGTGAACAGAGGAACCCGGTCGTGGCTGACGACGAGACGAGGCGGCCAGGTCACAGGCCATGCTGCGGGCGGCAGAGGAGGCAGGGGCCCCTCTCCCTCGCCCCAGCATACGCACGCGCTCCGCGTACGCGCGCCCGCCCGCCCGCCCGGCGTCGCGCGCGTGCCGTGCGTTTCACCGCCACGGCGCCACCACCACAACCACCAGTCCACCAGGTTGACGTGATGTTAAAGGCGCGAGCAAGCAACGGGGGATTTCGATCTCACGCGCGCGGAACGAACGTACGAACGAGCCGCCGGCGGTCGTCGAGCTCAGTGAGACGGTGTGGGCGTGTGGAGAAACACCTGTATCTCCCGGAAGCCTGACCGGGACGTTGTCTACACTCTCGACCGACATGAGCCAAAATGACAAAGAAATGGATCCTATCATCTGGTTGGGACTTGGGAGCCATCGAGGCTTACCTCGAGCAACTTGTTTTCCCGTCTGGTCACTCTAGCTAGCTGCTAGAAAAGCTAGTGAACGTGCATGTAGTAGTAGCAGTTTGCCGCGATCGCATCATTCTCGTGCGGTCCTAAGAGAAAAATCATTGTCTTGTGGCGAGATTGAATCCCATGATTCCCATCCCTGCGGCATTAGTGGACGATGTACTTAGGATTAGTTTTTCACGCAACTTTTTCAACTCATATCTTTTTTTTTCCGCGTGCACGTTTTTGCTAAACGATATGTTTTTTACAAAAAGTTTCTATATGAAAGTTGTTTTAAAAAATCATATTAATTTATTTTTTTAAAAAAATAATAAATACTTAATTAATCATGTGCTAATGAATCGTTTCGTTTTTTTACGGAGGGAATTTTTTTTCAACACACAGCCGAACAAAGCTTTAAAGCTTTAAGTAGTATACGTGCAACGAGAGAATGTTTCACTGTCAGCAAAAGCGGGGAACTTTGACGCAAATAATTGCGCCTATTAATGGGAGAGAATATAACCAATGATGGATCCTGGATGATCGAGTGCGATAGGTAAGTGTGTTTTTTGCAGCAGTTATTTTTATTCTAAGAGGTAAATACATGAGCTGTTGTATGTTAATCTAACAGTTCAAAGGTTTAATTTTCTGGAACATAGATAGTATAGCGTTGTCTTCAAGACTGCAAGTTGGACTCCTCCACCACTTGTCCTTGACTAGAAGGTTGATCCGCGTATTTGTGCGGCTAAAGTTACTTTAACATTTATAATACCTCTCTATATTATGTTTACTTTTTATTTTTTCTTAAATCATTTTCAAACTTTAATAGGACATCTGTTGTTTTCTTTATCTTAATTGTTGCTCCCCAAATTTACATTCAATAGAGTTACATTAATGGTAAAAAAATTATCTCTTTTATAACCATACTCTAGTATTATTTAGTTTGGCAAAATTTACTATAAGACAATCAAAATTTGTGTAATTAGTTAGGAGACATCGTAAAATCGTGTCGTTACTGATGAGCACCATAAAATTTGCGTAATTGGCTATAGGACACCTGAGATAATATTTTATCTTTTCCAAACAGAAAGAGAAGAGAAAAATATAAAAAGACAAAATTACCCTCAGCCTTATCTAACCGCCGCCCTCAACCCAACTGGCCCATCGCAAACCCCACCCCCCCATTCCCCGATCCCCATCCAAAACCCTAACCCTAAATGGCGGGTGGCATGACTGACGACATTGGTTGATTCAACAGCGGTGGCTGATTCGACGCCGACTGGCACGATCGGCGATGGCAACTGTGATGAAACTGTGAAGTTGACAGGGTTGAGAGCAATTTTGTCTTTTTGAATTTTTCTTTTGTAAGATCGAACACAAGAACCAAGCCAATCAGAGAGGGGTGAATGGTTGGAATACCAAAAACCAAAAACCTTTAGCAGAAATAAAAGTTAGCCTCGAATCGATGAAGTTGTCGGCACCGGTCTGATCGCACCTTTGCAGCCGGTCTGACCGGTGTTGCCGGCCGATTGGACAGCCGCCTCCCTTTGCTACCTTCTCGTCGCCGTCGGTCTGATCGATTCCTTGCCACCAGTTAGACCACACGAAGAACTCCGATCAAACCGTCAGGATTTGAAAAAACTCGTATCGACGAAACTCTTAAAAGTAGATCAACTTTATTGCATCAATATGTGTTTACAAAGTGCATCTAAAGCACTCCTCTCTTAACTCCCGAATTAGGATTGAAATCTTGAAGCAAACCCTAACTTTTCTCTCCCAAAAAGTCTATCTCTTCTAGCCTCAACCCCTCTTCTATTTATACCCACGACGTGGCTGCCCTTAGCCATGAATTCAACAAGAACTAGGACTTTGATGACATAGGAAACCTACCAAATCAGGGAAACAACATCCCCATACAACTCCACACTTCAATCTTTCCAAACTTAAACTCCAATCCAAATTTGACTCTTCTTTTCATACGCACACAACACCACGTGTATGCCATATGAAAACATTCATCTTCGTGTGCATTGTTTTCTAGTCTAAACATCCCGCGTGATATCCTTGACCTTCTGGACCTCAACTTCTTTCAAGCCTAGTCTCGATCCATCATCGGCAATACTCCTATAGCCTCAAGCAACATCTGCACATGAACAACAAACAAACTCCATATTCGAGTACAAGTTCGCACCAACTTGACTCACATAAGCACATAATAGTATCACATACGAATAGATACCATTTAGAAGTCATAAACATGAAGCAATCTAAAAATTCCATGAAAACAACCCGAAACCGACTCCCTTCTGGAGTCTGCCCAGTCAGACCGTCGGGCCACCCGGTCAAACCGCCCACGTACCTTTGGTCTGACTGGCTCCTCTTGCCTGGTCTGGTCAGTCGCCCAGTGCCAACATGCTGTGCACCGTCCAAAAATACTTCGCACCGTATTTTTAACAAACACTTACATTTGACAATTGTTCATCACATAGATTAAATCAAAACTTTGATTTCACATCTCTCTTCTCTTTTTTTCAGAAATGATAAAATATTGCATCGGGTGTCCTACAGATAATTGCACAGATTTTATTATGTCTATCAGTGACGCAATTTTGTGGTATGTCCCAATCAATTACTCAAATTTTGGATGTCCTACAAAAATTTTTGACTATTTGTTTCTAATATCACATATGCAAAACAAGTGTTACTATTATCAATATTAGCTAGAGATGTCATCACACTTCGATTATGTAAACCTCCTATTTCTGTATCATCTTATCGTGATTTTTGTATCCATGTTGTAAATATCATAAAAATTTGGTTAAGTAAGAGTTAGTCACTGGAAGTTAACTTTGCAATGGATATGAACAAAACTATCATCTCTCAATATTATCTACCCTTGGGAAAGCATCCTTGGCAATGTGCTGAAGAGGACATACAGCGGGTCTAGGGATAGAGATACAACGCCTGAACAGGATTGGGAGAAAGAGAAAGACGGATTGCTCGATGGATAAGGTTGGTGGTTAGGGATGTGATATTAAGTGAAGGTAAACACCCGATGGCCCATCGCCAGCAGCAATTAGCCATTTGAATCGCAGTGATAGATATCAACCGTACTATGCGATCTTTCCAGCTAGACAGAGCACATAGCTCAGTGTCTGAGTTGTAGTTAAGTAAGATTTAAAACCTGATATTATGCCATATTAGTCCAAGTATGCTAGGACATAAGTATCACAAGAACCATTGATCACTCAGTGGACTTTCGGCATTGGATGATCATCACGGAGCCTCCCATGCTTTGTCGGAGAAGAGCATCTCGTCGTTAAGGAAAAAAGAATTAACATCGGCTCGGTTGGTCAATCTCCCGTAGTTGGCGAGCCCCCCCGTACAGAAAGGATATCACTTCGCATTTGCTGGGCCCGGCCTGCAGTGACAGCCTCGTAGCGGGCCCCGTGCGAGGGCCCATGCGTAGGTGCACGTTTGGATCTGGTCCACATGGATCATGCGCGTTGCTGGCAAACAACCGTGAGTCGCGGCGCGGAAAAGGAGCGCGACCTCGCTGTTAAACCTGTAGTAGGTATACCGCATACATGTCTGACGTGGAAAGAAACTACATTTAACTTTTCCAAAAATTGGTTCTAAAACGTGTTTCATAAAAGTCAATTTGAATTACTGGATCCACTCACAATAATAATGCATACACACAGTAGATGCATTTTAACTTTGATCATCGATAGTATTACTCTTTGCCTCTTTGGATGCTTGGATTTAGGCTCTTATTGGTTGATTCATGCCAGATAAGTTTTAGCAAAATGAATAGGCAAATAAAATAATTTATGGGTAAAAATATTTCTATCTGTGTTATTAGTGATTTAAAAAATAAGTGCTTGAAAACAGACTAGAAAAACCAAAAATCAAGTTTAAAATTAAGTTTTAAAGTTTAAATTTTGGCTGTGATTGATAAGCCAACAATGCAAATGATATTAACTTTTGAAAACAGGACATGTTATAATTTTAATAGGTTTACACTACTAATTAAACTAAACTAGTGTTTTGAAAACTGTGTGACGGTCCAAAACGTCATTGATTTTGAACGGGAGGTGGTTTTTGAGATTTAAACAACCACTAAAGTTGATCTAATATAGACCCACAAATAACTGAACTCTCAAGGTCAAGGTTTACCCTTTTGCCTTGGATCTTCTTGAAGGATATCCCTCCTTTTTTTTATAAAAAAAAGCTCCACTAAAAAAATCGCTCCCTCTAAAAAAACACCCCTAAAAAGTAGTTTTACAGTAGCATGTTTTTACTAACATGGATGCCACTTAATTCGGTCTACATGAACGAATCTTATCAAATCTACCATTATGCATGTTTTGATCCTTCCAAAGCTACTTTGAAACCATCCATAAATGTTTTAAATATAATGTTTTGTTGAACCTTTTAAACCAGTGAAATTCATGTGAAGATCGTCCTCAACTAGAAAACGAGAGTTTTTAAAGTAGGGACAAAAGGATTCTTCTCTTTTAGTCTCAAGACTTAAAAAATCCCGTGTTAATAGCGATGGATAGATGTGATACAATGGTTTTTTTTTACTAATAAGTAATAAATAAAGTTGTAACAACAGTTTGATTTCAATTGGATTCGTACAATTGTACGAAAAAATGGCTATTCTATCTGATAAAAGAACATTAATTTCCAGTCGTGTTCTCATTAATTCCAATCAGAAGTATGTATGTTTTTGGACCGTGACAATCATCCATACAGTACTTTACTCATTAATTACTATTACCACTTTGGAAGAAAATCTAATTATAGCGTTTAGTTGAATCAAACCAACCAAATAGAGATTGACGGTGGAAGTTTAAATGTGTTGATTAGCCACATCCCAAAGCGTCACTGAACTACTGAAGAGATCATCTTGCTTAGTACTCAATTGGCAAAACAGTCAATGGGGAGGAAAAAGAAAATCAAGGGTGACAAAGAGCTTGTCCGGGGCCTGGGCTACTGCCCCTTTCATCAACGACTGTGACTTCTCGCCGGTGATTTGGTATCGCTTGTCAGGTGCCAACATGTTGCTTGAAACAGACTGATCACCCTCGAACTTCTGTTTTTCAATTTTGCGCGTACGTAGATGTCGGCGAATTTACGCTATCAGATATCTTCGTGAATTCCTGGAAAATCTCAGATTGAAGACCGAGCTATGACCAAACTACAGACAAATTATTGTATCATCTATCTTGGACCTGTCTTTGACAACGGTCAGCCAGTCCATGAAGTCGCGTGTTTTCCCTACTAAACTGCGTGATGTCACTATCGCGAGTCCATGGGCCTAGTGACGATATGCATGCACCCAACGAATTGTCTTGTGCTGCTACTTTGTCGGAGTAGTTCCAGGGTGTCCTGGCGTCTTAAAATTTCCCCTTAAAAAAAAGAGGTGTCCTGGCTTAGCCTGTAATCGGTTTATAACTGGTAACAGACAGACACTATTGATGATTTGAATATGATGGTGAACAGGTGATCAAGTAGCATCGCCGTGTTGCATCTATATCGGTACACTACTTTAGTTTATACCGTCGCAATCAAGTATCTTCTATACTACAAAAAAATGACTGGATAATTCACCTGAAGGAGCTAGTTTACTTCTCTCCACCTTTGTGCTAAATGCTAATCCGCCAGTCTGAAAGTTCTTGGCATTATGGGATTTTCCCGGTTTGAACATGTACTGTTTGGAGTCCGGACACGAACGCTAATACTCCTTTTTGTAAGCTGTAAACAGTATCCGACCAGGATAAAACCTCCTTTGTTTCTTTGAAGGAATTGGGGCTACTATTGCACAGGATCTCGTTCTGAACGAAATGATATTAAATGGGTACCATGTGATACCTTTGAATACTAAGGTTGGTAGCTTGAGCCCCGTCTCTATCGTCGTCGTCATTGAGCAACTTTGCCTTGCCTCCCATCATCAACATTGCCAAGCTCCTTCACCTCGCCTCCCATTGCCTCATCGTCATCGTTGAACGGTCATGGTGGTGCTCGTCCTCATGGATAGTGACAGGGACGCTCATAGAGCCATGCATGATCCCACCCTCCTCGCCCAAATCGATTTTGATAGCGACGATGGTGGTGGCAATGGCGCTCTCCCACCTCTTTCTCCTCCTCTCCCGCACCCTCTCTCCTCTTCTTCAAATTGAGGTTAGCAAGCAACGGTGCTAGGCTTGGCCTCGACGGATCCGCCGTGGATCCACTAGCTTCGACACACAAGCGACTATGCTAGCGGCTCAAGATCCAATGGATCCGTCTGTGCGGCAATGAAGGAGAGCAGCAACGGTGGATCCGGTTGCTAGTAGTTCAGCCTTCCGTCTCTCAAGCACAACGATAGTGGAGTTTGGGTGCTAAAAAGAGGATGCGATGAGAGAAAAGGAGGCATCGATGATATGTGGCTTGCCTGCCGCCAGGTGGCGGTGGCGTGCATCCCTCCCTAGGCATGTGTGTAGGTGAGGGAGGTAGGGGGGGTGGGGAGGGAGCACCGCACCGTGCAAACAATGGGTGATGGGATTTCATCCGCTAACATTCTCCTTTTCATTACTCCCTGAAGGCAAAAATTTAAAAAACACTAGAAGGGATTTTGAAGTTTACTTTACTCTGAACTGAACACCAATCCTTTCATACATTTCATATCATCTGACTAGCAGAACCAATTAAAATGTAGCCTAATTTATAAAACAAGTAAAGTGGTCGATCTGAAGGAATTGCAAGAGAAGGATGAGAGGGGGAAGAAGTTGGAAAGGGTTGAGAGGAGGAAGAACACATATTGTGGTTGTGCGGAGACTGAGGTGGTCTGGTCCGTTTATATAACAAGTCGGTTTTAATGTTGGCTTAAATATTTTTATCATATAAATATAAAAACATGTTTGACTTACATAATAGTTGTATTTTCGCCTTCTGTATCAAATCTAGAATTTGAACCCGGCTGAGCTGATTCCACCACAAATAACCTAACCAGTTGAGTTACGCCCACTTCACTAAGTTGTTATATTTTGTGAAATGTCTAATCTAGTTATAGGTTGCTATATTTTAGGATGGATGGAGTATTTAACATAGAAGTAGTACTTTAATAAATTTTGCACATGCTGAATTTATCTTATTTGGCATATTTATTCATTAACTAGAAAGATAGCCCGCGCACATACGCGGGCACCTTATTTAATATGTTTGAAATTTTATTACAAATGTTTATGTGTGGGTGAATCCTAAACATGTTTTTTTTCAATAATTTGTTTCAGATTGCTTTGAATGGTGGCTATGATTTTTTTTATTACCCTTGCAGCATATAACTTCTAAACTAAAATTACTTGCAATTGTACAGTTTTGAATTTATAAAAAAACGTTGTGTCGCAACAATGGGGTTGGTTCCTATGAAACTATATATCATTTGCATTTGCACCATGTAGATTTCTTTTTTGGAATGTTTATCTACTTCTAGAGATTCTAAAATTTAAGTAATATTTTTTTTTGTATATGGATCTAAGGAAATATGGCTCACAGGATTGTTTCATATTATTAAAGATAGACTTATATTCTACTCCCCCGTCCATAAATCTAAAGATTTTTGTCCCGCAATAGAAAAGGCTCTAGAGTATGAAAGTGCATCTAGCCCCCTAAGTGGGTTTTGGTGATTAGTGACAAAACGGTTAAGGGACTAATGCCTTTTATGGAGATAAATGCAGGTGTTTTAGTCCCAAAGTGCTTAGGTGTGTGTTATAATGCTTGGAGACCCACCCAACAACAAATTTCAAAGCGGCGAGAAAACTCGGAGCCTGTTTAGAATAGTTAATTCTTTACTCTTGAGTTTAGGAAAAAACCGTACTATTAAGACGGGTTCCAAGTGATGTCCTGAGGTGATCTAAGTGCTCTTAGTCATGTTCCACTGAAGAAATATTTTTAGAAGCTATTTTTGAAAATGGCTTCTTTCAAGACAGCAGCGTTGGCCGGAAGTTCCTGGCACTTTGGGCTGGAACTTCCAGGCACCGGAAAGTCAATAATTTTTCCTAAGTATTGGTCGGAAGTTTCTGGCGTCCTGGACTGGAACTTCCTAGCACCTTTCCAGTTCAAAAGTGTGAGTAACGGCTACATGATGTCATCTAGCCATTATATATACCCAACTCAATTCCAGCTCACGTTTTGGCCATTCCACTTTCGTTTTCCTATTCCCTAGCTTTCTCTAGCCTCTCCCATGTTGTTCTTGCTTCCTCCACCCAAATATTGAGCCTTTCTTGAGTGATTAAGTGAGTTTGAGGGTGGTGGTGAAGTTTGGAGATGGAGTTGAAGGCTAGGATGGCTTGAACACTTGGTGAACCTCGTTGGGCTGTCGGTTGGTGCTTATTACTCTTGGAGGGTGTCCTTCTAGACGGTTAGGTGTTGCTCGCGAGTATCCGTTAAGTCGTGGATTGACCCGGGCAAGTTTGTAAAGGTTTTTCTCACCTCCGCAAGGAAACGAGGTAAGTGAGTAAAGATCTATGCTGAGCTCTCGGAGGTTGTCTTGGTAGAGCAATTCTCACTTGTGGTCTTCTCTAGAAATTCAAGTTGACATTTTTGTGGTCACTTGAGTTATAGAGAATAACTTAGGGGTGTTGGATTGAAGGCCAGAGACTTCTTCTGGAGGCTTTGCTCGGTGAGGCATGGGGTTAATCGAGACTCAGCTCTTCGAAGTTTCTCAACGGAGAGTAAGATTCGTGTGATCCGAACTTCGGGAAAAAAATCCTCTTGTCTTTATTACTGTCCTTGTGTTTTTCAATACTCTGCTTGGATTACTGTGTGTCATGCTGATTGAATAGGATTAAAGTTTCATCAGATTTGAAGTGAAAACTCAAATTTGCTTGAATACCGGAAGTTCCTGTCAAAGAACTCCGGAAGTTCCGGGTTGCCTGAGCTGTCAGGAAGTTCCGATGTTCTTCACCAGAAAGTTCCGGGCCCTGTTGAATTTGACCGCTGCAATTATTTTAAGTGATATTCAGGAACACCTATTTACCCCACCTTTAGGCGACATCTACAAGCTTTCAGAGTACTTACCTTGTCTTATCCAACCACCCGTCTCTTATTTACATGAAATCCTTAAAAAACTATATGAAATTTATGTGTTTCAAGCTAGTCTTTAAAATTTTTTTTCTATTGCTAGCATCAGAAGCAATAGGCATGGAGTTCATTTAGGAAACAACACATTTTATTGGCATTATTTGTCAATGGAATAATTCATGTCTTTTTTGGAAGGCTAGAATTTGTTTATTAAGGAAAAAATTGGATTGGTTAATTTCAAGAAGCTTATTAGTAGACTATAACTTACACTCTGTGATATCGTTAGGATTTAGGTTTACCTTGTTTGTTCAAGGACTTGTATGCTACATGCCTTGTTTCTTTTTGTTTTCATGCTACATGAGCTCATGTTGTTTGAATTGGTACATCCAATAAGTCAAATGAATTGAGGGTTGGATGATTTGCATCTTTTTAGTAATTAAGCATGTGTATTTTTTCTTAGCACATATAGATGCCTTCAATTGGCTTTTAACATATAAGAAAATTCACGTATTTTTATGATTTTTTGGATGGTATGCATATTTTGAGGACATATATAAGCCCCACATGGCATATAATTAATGTGGCAATGAAATGTCAAACTAATTGAAACAATTACAATGATTTAGACGAATCTAAAAATTGAATAAGTTCTATAAGAAATATTGTGGTTTGAAGATTGATCTTTTAACAAATAGTAAGTTAATAAGTCATTCAGTCAATGCATACAGCTGTGCACATGATGTATATAAATTATGTTGATTTAGACTAAAGAAGGCAAAATTTGTTATAGTACGTCATAAATTTATGGCAGTTGTATATGTCACTCTACAAATATGTCTTTGCAATGTGATAATATGATTTATCCGTAAATATTTTTGGCTCAATCAAAAAGAGAATCTTAGAAATGGAGCCTTTCCCCCGCTCTGGCTGTTTCAGTGCTAAGATTCTTTGGTGCAACCTATGTACTTTGATACGATCTGATATGATGTTCAATTGACCATATTTTTTTATTTTTAATCTATTGTCTATAAAAAATAGACTCTAAATGGGTACAGATTATGATGTAAAAAGACGACATGAGTAAGTACGTATGGCCCTGAAATATAGTCAATATAAATATTAAATTATCAATTTAATTAAAAATATAAGTGTTCAAACTGATCATTAATTAAATATAGTCTAATTTATATTGTTCTTAAGTGCTAGAGAAAGTGAAGAAAAGAGACAGAGCAAGAGCTAGTTAAACATGGTAGGTGGAGGGCTTATGTACTCATCAACTCATGTCTTCATTTATGAGCTTCTTTTTTATCAGTAAGATAATTTCAATTTTAACTATTATAAAGATAAAAAAGGACAAAGGCATGAGTGCATGAGTACGTACGTTTACGTACGTGCGCGCCCGCACGGCGATGGGGAGGGAGGGATACTTGGAATGTTTTTTCTAGATAGATTTATCCATCTAAAATAATGAGTCCGTCGATTAAGTTAAGATAGATCTAATCATCTAAAATAATGAGTCCATCGATTGAGGTGAAAATCAACTTTTCTCAGATTTTTTAGTATTTTTTTAATTTATTAAAGTGTCACATGACAATTTAAAAGCATTTGTAGGATGTCACTTGGCGACTTAGGAACATTTTTAGAAAATTTAATGAATTTCTAATATAATAGATATAAAAAAAATTCAACCAATGTAAGTATTCACAACAAATGTCACGTGTAAGACATATTGCCGGCTTTTGATCACTATTTTATATTGCCAGAGTCATATTAAAATACATCCAAATTATGATATAGCAAATCCCTTTGAAAACATACCCCTGTTTATTGTAAAAAATATCTACCATAAAATACATATAAATTATGGTATTACATCGGGAATTGCTGAGAGTGACGAAACAAAGCGTGACGGATGAAGTCGCGCGCTTAGGAAAACGGTGAAGAGATAAAGCGACGGGGGCGTAGAGAGAGAGCTGCGGTGTGTGGTTAACCGGTGGGAAAATGGAGCTACATTCAATTTGTTACTCTGCGATAGACCTCAGATTTCAGAAGCAAACATGACCGTGTTCTTTTCTTCTAAAATGAGCTGATAAAGATAAAACTTTCTATGACATGTTTTTCAAACTTCTAAACGGTGCGTTTCGTGTAAAAATTTTTAATATAAAAGTTGCTCTAAAATATTAGATTAATCCATTTTTCAAGTTTGTAATAATTAAAACTCACTTAATCACATATTAATGTCACATCGTTTGACATAAAATACTTTATTTTTATTTTTATCTTTACCTTCATCTTCAGAAGATTCAAACAGAACCATTGTCCCGGAACCGTAAAAAACAATGGCAATTACACATCGCCCCATCATTCAGAAGCAAACATTGCCCCGGAACCCCTAAAAAACAATGGCAATTACACACCGCCCCATCACCCCCGTACTCGCTCGTCCCGCAACAGTACAAAGTCCCAAGCCCCAAGAAACCCACCCTCGCCGGTCCCCCGTCCCCTGTCAACCGACCCCCGAGGAGAGAAGAAGAGAGGAGACGAGAAGCGAGGCGAAGAGGCCAGCCCAGCCCAGCCACCGTGCTTTGATAAATTGAGGGAGCGTGAGGTGCACGTTGTGGTGATAGGCCGCGGCTAAGCACCAAAGTTTCGGAAATGGAGCTGCTCGCTGCCGCAGCTCCGGGAAGCGGAGGCTACCGAGCAACCGGACCGAGCCAAAGCAGCGCCAGCTAGTTTGGTTTTGCTGCGGCAACTGCGCTACTTAAGGCTGTAGGCACTACACAATACCAGCGGAAAAGGGGGGGTAAAGGTGTGTGAGGTGAAGGCGAGGGGAGAAGCGAGAAGCTCGTGAGCAGCAGCGGTGTGTGTGTGGGGCGGAGGGAGGGGAAGAAGAACTTGTTGCTCCGGGCGTTTCTTGGACGCGGCCATGGACGCCTACGAGGCGACCAAGGTGGTGTTCTCCCGGATCCAGGCGCTGGACCCTGACCACGCCGCCAAGATCATGGGCCTCCTGCTCATCCAGGACCACGGCGACAAGGAGATGATACGCCTCGCCTTCGGCCCCGAGGCGCTGCTCCACAGCGTCATGGCGCAGGCGCGCAAGGAGCTCGCCCTCCTGCCGCCGGCGTCGTCGTCGCCCACCGTGCCGGCAGGCCACTCGCCGTTCATGCTCTCGCGGCAGAACTCCGGCCGCGCCGCCGCGGCGCCCTCGCCGTCGCCGCTGTCCGCGTCCTCGCCGTCCTCGTGGGCGCAGGCGCAGCCGTTCTCGAGGAGCAATGGTTCCGTGGATGAGGTGGTGGGCGCTGGGGAGGAGCTAATCAGCCCGGCGAACAGCGGGGGAGGCGCCGCGGCGAACGCGCCGCCCTTCTTTCCTCGGGATGGGGACGTGCTCCTGGACGACTTCCAGCTGCAGGACCAGCTCGCGTTCCTCAACGAGGGGGGTGTCAACCCCGGCCACCCTCTCCCTGGGTTCGATGGAGCGGAGTGCCGGAGCCCCGGTCCCGGCGAGGGCGGCGGGATGTTCCCGTACGGTCTCGGCTGGCCAAACGGTGGTCCTGGGCACCGCCGGAGCGCGTCCGTCAACGAGCTCTGCCTCGGCGGCGGCGGCAGCGACGGCTTCGGGTGGAAACCTTGCCTGTACTACGCGCGCGGGTTCTGCAAGAACGGCAGCAGCTGCAGGTTCGTCCACGGCGACGACGCCGCCGCTCTGACGGGCGCCGCCATGGACGCGGCCACCGCCGAACAGCAGCAGTGCCAGGATTTCCTCCTCCGTTCCAAGAGCCAGCGCCTCGGCCCTGCTGCCTTCCCCTATTCACCTACAGGCTCGCTCCCCGGCTCGCCGTCCGCCGCCACCAAGTGCATCAGCCTTTTGCTGCAGCAACAGCACAACGACAACCAAAGGTACCGCCTTTACAACCTCCATATTCCAAGCGCGAAGCATTCAAAGTTCCAACCTTTCTTGGTTGCGCGTGTGCAGAGCCGCGGCGGCGGCGGCGCTGATGCTCGGCGGCGACGAGGCGCACAAGTTCATGGGGCGGCCGCGCCTGGACCGCGTCGACTTCGCTAGCATGATGAACCCCGGATCGCGCCAGATTTACCTCACCTTCCCGGCCGACAGCACGTTCCGGGAGGAGGACGTCTCAAACTACTTCAGGTAATGCGGTGTTGCAATGAAGCTTCTTTCATGGTGGACTCGGTAGAACGCGATCTGATTGGCATGTTTGTTGTTCTTGCCAATGCGCTGGACTGCAGCATCTACGGACCGGTGCACGACGTGCGCATTCCGTACCAGCAGAAGCGCATGTTCGGGTTCGTCACCTTCGTGTACCCGGAGACGGTGAAGCTGATCTTGGCCAAGGGCAACCCGCATTTCATCTGCGACGCCCGCGTGCTTGTCAAGCCTTACAAGGAGAAGGGCAAGGTCCCCGACAAGTACAGGCACGCTTGGAACACGCTCCGGCGTTTTAATTCCGCATCTTTAAACTGCAACTGTATCCGTTCATGCAGTTTTCCTGGTTGCTTATAATTTTTTTTTTGCTCTCATCTTGCAGGAAACATCAAGCTGACTTCTCCGGCTGCACGACCCCCACTGGCCTGGACGGCAGAGATCCATTCGATCTGCATCAGCTCGGTAAAAATATCCTAGCTTTAAAGTCTCCAACTATGTACTGCAATCGCTCCGATCGTTTGTGCTTGCTGTGGCAGCACAGCCGTAGTTCATTGTTTCATAGTGGGTACTGTTGCTGCAGCTGTCACGCAGCTGCAATTAGCACAAACGAACAGCCTCAATGCCTGCTTGATCTTTGATGTGGTGTATTAGAGCGATCTGCTGATGTGAAGTTTAATGCCTGTCAGGTGCGAGGATGCTGCAGCACTCCAATAGCGCAAATGAGATGATGCTTCGGAGGAAACTGGAGGAGCAGCAGCAGGCTGCCGAGCTGCAACAGGCCATCGAACTCCACAGTCGCCGTCTCATGGACCTCCAGCTGCTCGACCTCAAGAATAGAGCCGCAGCTGCTGTCACAACAGCAATGGCGATGACAATTCCCACTGCTAATGCCTTTGTTTCCAGTCAGCCTGTTGCCACCACCATGGTCGAGTCGCCGCCTGATTCTGGTATGTGTTACCTCGGTTGGTCTGCCTGTCTGCTGCATGTAAAACGAGTTCATCCACTCATTTGGCACTACTGATCCTTGTAATTTCTTGGTCGTTTATAGGTGAGCAGCTTAAGGGGACAGGTTACTTCACAGAAGAGAGGAAAATGGTCAACGGAGGAGGTGATAAGGAAGAATCTGCTGGTGAGGCGAGCCTGAATGCTGATAGCGACCAAAGGTGGATCTTACTAAACTACACTAAACAGGCCATCATCATCATTATGTTTGCTTATTATTCTTGTAGTTAGCTTTCATGATTTGATGCACATAGAAGCTGAAAAGGTTGTGCTGCTTCAGTGGCTCATGGCTTTCATTTGATATGGATATTCTGCAGCTTGGAGCACAATTTGCCCGACAGCCCATTTGCTTCCCCGACTAAGTCTTCTGTGTCGGCTCACCAAAGTTTCACCACCACTGATACCGGCGTTGTTGCCACAAGTAGCTGCAGTGCATCCCATGTAGGTGTCAGCGCGGGCGCTAATGCTGGAGGTGGAATGAACCATCTGCGGCCCTCTACTTTGGATATACCTTTGCCTAGAGACTTCTTCTCAGTTTCCCGGTATGGCATATACTGCAATTATATTGATGGATCGGATATCTTGTGATCGATGCTTGAAATGATTTGGTGAATGCAATAAGCAGGCTGGCCTCCGATCACGGAGCGATTGGGATGTAAAGTTCTCTGCAATGGATGAGTGAATCCCCCAGCCTAATCATAGTAAGCACTTAATCCTTCCTTTATTCCCACTATGCTTCCAAAATAATAAGCCTTTCACCTTCTGATTTTTCTGTCTTGTTTTCTTTCCGCTCCTTTTTTCTATTTGTCTGTGACAGGAACACAAGAAGCAAAAGAAAAGCGATAGTGGAATATAGGAGAAAAGGAGTGAAGTGTCAGCATAGTGTTAGCCCCCTTCTTTATTTCTTTTTGGTTGCCCTTTTTAGTGGGTAGCTCTATTAAAACCACAAGTGAAGATGCCATTAGCCTTTGACTAGGAAAAAAGCCGGTAGATGCAGACATGCAGTGTTGTGAGATACTAGTAGTACTCAAGCAATTACAACTGCCATCAACAACATATATAGTTGATGTTTACCCAGTTCTTCATCAAAGTTGTAGGTTACTAACTGTGAAGTAACTAGTAAATGAGGCCAGTAACAGCTTCTGTAAGTCACAAGTAACACAGGTGCATCCTGCTAGCTGCAGGGGATGCAAATATCATGGACAAGTGCAATAATCCCAGAAGAAGCCGGAGAAGGATCACATGGCCATGGCAAGAAGTGGTCTGTGAAGTATTTTACCTGTGCTAGTACTAAAATATCTCTTGGTTCTCCTACTTGGCCATGTTGTTTGATCAGGAGAGTGGCAAGATCCCACTCACGCATCCTCGGTCAGCTGCCGACCAGCGTTATTTGCGCCCCTTAGCAGATGCAGGCCACTTGTACAAAGGACACCTTTTCTTTGTTCTTTGAACCTCCTTTTGTTTTTCACATCTTGCTGAATGAATCTGTAGATTACTGTACCCTTTATTACTGTAGCTATCTAGTCTTTGCTCCATAGAAAGAAAGTTATCCCAACTAATTTGTCAATCTGTAAAAATGATATGGGGCCCCAAGCCAAGGATGGAAGGAAGGACTTCTGTAAATTAAGCTGATAGTTTCCCATCCCTTCTAGTTACTGTGATGCCTACTTGTTGTGGCCCAAACTGGAGCGCCGCAAAATCTTCCAATCAAGCCGACATGCAAGAAGCTAGGCATGCACACCCTATGACAAGGTAGGTATGGTGATCAACTTGATGATCGCTAGATTTGTCTTGACTTTGCCTATAAATAAACGCTGCAACCTGCCTTGTCGTTCTGGCCTTCTGGGCGTGCACATCGACGGATACCTGATGACCATGATGCCTCTCATCAAGTCTCTATCGTCCGTTGCACCGCGAGAGAGAACAGCGTTACTACCAGTTGTACTGCCGTTACTACTACGTGCGGTAGATCAAGGGTGGGCCGCAGGCCCAGATTCGCGACGGGTAAAAAGGCGTTTTGACAGAGAGCGAGAGGTCGTGGGCCCCAAGGGAAGGGCCCACAGTAGCAGGCCTCGTCACGCCCATGTGGGCGACGCAGGCTGTGCGCCCCCAGGCTTTTATCGAGTCCAACGGTGACAGTACTTGGCTTGGCCCGTTCTCAGGCCAACCTGTCTGTGTGAGACTCTCTGTGCTACGGGAATACGGAATGGTTGCAGCAGAAGCCACGATGTAGCGCTATTCCTCTTGTCGTAGACCTGCTAAACTAGCCGTACTAGTACTTTGCTACTCCTACGTAGCTGTAGTGTAGGAGTACAGTTTCTCTTTTCCTTGTGGCCTTTGTTTGAGAAAACGCTGTACTAGCTTCGTGAGCAAGGGCGCACAACAGTGCATGCTAACATGCATTCGCCGATTTTATCACTAGCTCTTGATTTCTACAGCAATGAAATAAAACTGCACGGTTGTTTTAGTTCGACAGGGTACTACTAGCTCATAATCTCACATGCACATGTAATCCAAGGCTTGTGCAAATGTGCAATCGTCACCTATACCGAGTCAAACCTGAAACCCCAAAGACCAACACTTCAACAGAGACACACCGCCCGGCGACGATAACCTACCCACCTACGGAATCATGGACGCCGGCCGGCCACCCCACCCCCTTGTTCATCCATCAGGCAATGCATGTCGCCTACAGCGGACGCCGGCCGGACGCGCCACTGTGCAACTTTTGTTACGTCCTCCCCCTTGTTTTGTTGTGGCTGTGCGCGCGTCCAGCGGATGCATATGCGCCCCCGCCCCCGCGCCCGTTTGGGTCCAGTAGATTGCCTCCGCGGCAGCGGGGAACGCTGCAATGCGCGCCCCTCCGCCTGCGGATGTGCGCTGCGTCCGCTTGCCTGTCTGTTCAGTCCGTCAAGCCGACGCGCAGCCGGAGGCTGGGAGCCCGAGAGCGTGAATTTTCTGTGGTGTGTGTGGCCGCAGCGCGCGGGCGTGGCGTGAAACAATGCAGCCGTCTCGCAAAGTCGCAGTCGGATCTTGGAAGCCGATCGGGTTAGGTCCGGACGGCTACACATGATGAAAATATAAGGCACATATAGATTTAATTTATTTTATAAATAAATTATGATATTAAATATATAAACTAGCAGAATCATATTATACGATCTAGACATGTAAACTAGATAGTAAATCATAAATAAATAAATTCAATAAATGAAACATGGTGAACACGTACCGAAGGTTCTGGTTCTGTTGTAGATCGGGTTGACGAGAAACAACGCGCATTGCAGAAACAACACTCGGTGCCAGGTGTTGCCGTCGGCGCGTAGCCCTTGAGTGTAGAGAAAGATGAGTCGTCGTGGAAGACCAGCATGCAATCGCGCGAAACGCTTCCCAAAAATCTTATTGTCGCCTTCGCCCGATGCAAGACATCAAAGGTGAAGGTTTCAGAGACCTGATCTCCCGGTCGTCGGTGAACACCAACGAACAGAACGGAGTATACTACGAGCGATGGTGCAGTACAGAGAAGGAGGCAAACCCTGAATTGATTTCGCGTGTGTTTGCATCGGTAAGCGGAATGGAGTAGACTACGAGCGATGGCGCAATACAGAGGAGGAGACAAACCCTGGATTGATTTCGTGCGTGTAGCGAGGAGGCGGCGGCTAGATTTACATAGAGATATCAGGACGCGTGATTAGGATGCCTACATGATCTCCACACCGCGAATCGAACCGGATAAGTCGCGCATAACTTATCCGGACTCGACTTGACTTGGCAAGGCGAGCGAGCGAGTGCGTGTGTTTCTCTAGTTCTCTCCACCTCATATGACTCAAGTGATTAGGAGAGCACTCTTTTTTTTAAGGAGATCTTCCTTTCCTAGAATAACCAAAGTGATACTAAGGGTTTCACTACTACATAAACCTTAATAGATGATGGCTCATAGGTGCCGGTTTATTTAAAATCGGTATCTATTGATCATTTTCCACCTCCATAAGGTTAAAAAATTAAAAATGGCACCTTTATGAACCAATATATGTCGGTTCTAAACAAAAATCGGTACCTATAATATTAGTATTTTTTTAAAAAGACACGCATATTAATATTATAGATGCCAGTTCTTTAAAAAACTGGCACCTATAATTAAAAAAAGTCGACCGAGCCAGCCGGCGTCCTTATCTGCTCGAGTCGATCGAGCCCCTTCTCCCCATCCACCCCTTCGTCCTCCTCCTCACCCCCGCTACCACCCCTCCTTACTCCTCCTCCATAGCCGCCACTGCCACCCCTTCTTCTTCCTCCCTCCTTCTCTTTTCCATCGCCGCCCCTCCTCCTCCTTAGCCGTCGCCGCCGTCCCTTCTTTTTCCTTCCTCCTCCTCTTCTCCATCGCCGCCCCTTCTCCTCCTTAGCTGCCACCGTCACCCGTCCTTCCTCCTCGCTGCGCCGCGTCGGATTCAGCCGCCTAGAGGTTAGCGGCCGTCGGTTCCAGCCTCCTTGAGGTTTGGGCTCATCGAATTCAGTCGCCTTGGACCTCACTGTCGTCTCCGATGCCAGCGTCGTCACCACGGCCAATGCTGGCCGCTGCCGTCGAAGCCCATGGTCGTCGTCGTGGCGTTGGGGCAAAGAGGACCAGATCCAGAGGTCCCCGAGCTCGGGACCGCCACGACAACAAGGAGGATGGCGAGGACCGTGGCGTCGCGGCAATGGTGCGGTGGTTTTCTTGATTTTTGGAGAAAGGGAAATATGCAGAAGTTCATGTTCTAGGCATATGATTCGTGTTTGGATCCAAATGTTGTTTGCAATGTGATGAATATTCTTGATTCATTTTTGAGTGAAATGTGATGGATGTTCTTGATTTTTTTCTCCCATGACTTCTCCATGCAGATCTCATGAGGTGTGGGGCTCGAAGCATCGACTCCTTTTCTTTTTGCTCAACGTGGGCCTCATAGGTGCTGGTTCCTAAACTAGCACCTATAACGTGACTCATTAGTGCCATCTTGGGGGTGCCGGTTGAAAAATCCAACACCTAATGTCAGTTCCCAACAGCACACCTAATGTCGGTTCCCAACTAGCACCAATAATTTTTTTTTAAGTAGTGTTCACATGCATGCTTTCTCATAAGGTGGACTTTTGTGATTTTTCAAAGAATCAATCCATCAATTAATTCCAACAATACATACATTAGACATTGTGTTATCGCAAGCTCAATGTTTAAGGCTCAATGCAACTTTATGAGTGGACTGATAAATAATACTCCCTTCATCTCAATAAGATAATTCCATAAGATCAAGTTTAATAGTAGAGCTCACTACTCCCTCCGTTTCATAAAAACCCAATTCTGTTGATGAATTAGAGTCTTTTTGGAACTACTATAAGTTTATTGTAGAGCTAAAATATATAATAGATTATCTTTGTTTTTTTCCTGCTCTCTCTTTCTCTCGCTATGAATTTTATGCATATTTCTTAAAACATGTGTAGAGCTAACTCTTACACGATAACTAATACTCACCACTTCTCTTTATCTCTCTATTTCACATAAGCATATGGTTTGCTTATAGCTCATTATTATTATTGCTCTAAGCTAAGGACACAAAGACCAATGACACCAAAATATCCATTATTGTAAAATTAATCCTCATCGATCAAAGTGTTTTGTCGCTTTGTATCCAACAAAAATTTACATAGGTTTAACCAATAGAATGTTGGTTGCATGTGTACAGTTGCATGCATGCAGAACATTTCAAAATACACTTTTACTCTTTGCGCAAATAAACAAAGAGACAATTTGATAGATGATGACTATTTTAAGATCTCAAAAATCTTATATGATAATCAAACTGGAATGAAGATCTTATATGATCAAACTGGGATGAAAAGAGTAGACTATTATGGCTCACTTTATAAGTTCAATCATTATCTTAAATTACTTTACATTTTGGTTGCCCTTAAAACACACAGTACAATACGTACTACTATATATGTGGAGTTGTGGACGAACGATCCACCAGCTGGGGTTGTTTGGCGACCACTATCGTTATCATAGCAATTTGGTCGACTTCAATCCCGGTATGGGGATGTATAATGATGGTGTTTAGGGCTCTTTAGAACAGAGGAAATTTGTAGAAAAACTAGAGAAATTCAGTGCAAATGAAAAAAAAAACTTTCTGTAAGAGGTCCCTTTTATTCGCAGAACAGAAAAACACAAAAATTAAAGTTCAAATCCTACAAAAACAAATAACACATGAAAATATAATAGGAATGCCATGGGAAAAACAAAGAAAAGTTTAAAAAAGGTCACACCGATTGGCATAGAAAGTTTTCTTCCTTTTTCTATGAATTAGAGGGACACATGTAGAAAAAAAATCCATAGCAATTTAAATCCTATGAAAATTCTTTACCTATCCTATGAATTAAAGGAGCTCTTAGATGGTGAAAATGTTAAAGGAATATTAAAGGATGGGAAAAATCATCCAAATTTTACAGGAACTCTAATATGTGGTCTCACCTCGTGTTTACAAAATTTATTTGAGAAGCCCAATGCACTTTCTGTGTATCTATTCTTTCTATCTAGTAAATCAACTATATAAATATTAAATTTCATGTGTTTTTCCTATAATTATTGTGGTTTTAGTTTATGTGGTATTCAACAAGTCATGACACTTAATACTTTGTTTTTTCTTCTTATTTTTACGTTTTTCGATTCATGCGTTCCACATAAATCATAAGTTGTGTGACAGTATTTGTGAGCTAGGATTTTGAGGGAAGTGGAAGGAAAAAAGAGAGAGGAGGGTACTGCGCACTAATCTTTAGGAAGTGTACCGCGCGGTTTACTATAGTTTGAATTGTGAATTTTAAAGTTTGAATATTTGTTTTGTAGCCGACTCTCGCTTGGTTGAACATTTCTTATAGGTGATGTTTATCTTTTGTGACAGGTTTAGATTTGTACTTCTACTATTATATGATTATACTAAGAGAGAGGTAAACATATAAATGATTAACTCAAGATTTTTTTTTAGTTTTCTTTCTTCCACTATCCCTTAAATTTTTTATGGGATGAAGGATATATATACACACACTAAAAATGCATATATATACTTCGCAAGTATGCGGATGTTAGTGTGAATATATTTTCTTCATCTCAAAATGACTTAACCTAAGATTTTACTACAATAAATTTGAACTAATAATATGATAGGTCATATTTTATCTTAGATTGAATTATTTTGAGACGATAAAACTAGTGTTTCTATTAAGTGCTTGCAAATGTACTGCTACTTAAACTTTAAAAAAAAGATGAAAATAAATGACCTTGGCGCCAACCAAATTCAAGAGATCCAAAAGCAGTACTCTCCGGTCAGTCATTCAGTCAACGAGATATATGTACAACGGCGAGAGTAGGCCTGCTTCATTAAGGCCAAAGTCGCCAAAACACGCCAAGTGTTCCGACACGGTCCAAAGTTGCTTCAACCGTTCTAAAATGTAGAAAAATTTTAATCCAATAAAACATGTCATAGTATTATAAATTTATAATACTAGATGTATCCCATCAAATCAAAATCTTTTATATATTAGAACGAAAAAAAAATACCAAACATGATTAAAATCGTCGATTTTCTTATCCACAACACAATCAAGCAGAGAAAATATTATCTAAAAAATTAATCAGAGAGAAAATGATTGGAAAACTTGCTACTCCTTTATCCAAATTAGCCCGGTGAATTATCCACCAACCTGACCTCTGGAGTAGCCTTGCCGCTTCCGAGGCAGGATTCCGGAACCGGGCATGGGTGACCGTGCGTTGCGTGTTTGTTTCCGCGCAGGCACGGGGCGCCGGATTCCCTTCCTTACCCTCCCTGCACGGTGATGGTTCCTTTTATATTTTCCTCGAGCCGCGGCCGGTTTCTTGGTGCGCTTCCTCCCTCCTGTGTTGTTTACTTTTGCACACGACACGACACGGAACGGAGGAACAGCGATGCCACAGCCACTGCTGCTCTGCAGGCTGAGGCCTTGTTGCCGTGCTCGTGCGCTTGTATGGTACAGTAGCATCGTGCGGCTCCCTGTGTTCTCGTCGATGCGCTAGTCGCGTCGCTTGCGTTGGGTTGACGCCCCGACGAGCATTTTCGTGTCCCGCGAGATAGTCGACGATCGGAAATTCAGAATGGATGTGCGCATGCGTGCTCAGCGGGTAGTACCGCTCGCTTCAAGTTTTTTTTTATTTAAAAAAGACACAACACAAATGCAAACGTTTACCACGCGCATATATTCACTCTATAAGTACACACTGCTACAACTACAGAATATCTAATGAATACCGATCAAAAACTTCACATAGATATCGAATTTTCCAAACGGCTCACCTTAGACGGCACCAATGTGAAGATTCAAAGATGCCGATTCTTTTAAAGTTCTAGGAATGGGAAAATAAATATCGACTCATGCATCAATTTGAATCGCGCTGATGCTTTAAGCCAAAAACATGTGCATAAACTGAATAAAAAATCTCACAGAAACTAAATCACAAATCAACACAGATCACTGTATGGAAGCCACCATAACCTCATCTCACCAGATGCCAAGGCCACCACCACCCATCGAAAGACAAGGCCGTGGTCGACGCTGAGCACCGGGGGAGGGGAGGGGAGGGGAGGGGAGGGTGGGACCAGATCTATCGATCCCCGAGCTCGGATTGGCTGGATGTGACGTTTGTGCCACCAGTCGCCGTTGCCGACGAATTTGGCCAGGGGGCCAAGGCCATGGTCAGCGACGGCGGGAAGAGGAAGACATGATGGAGCCATGGTCGCCGCCGCCGTGACGTTGTCGAGGATGTAGGATCGAACAATAAGAACTAAGACAACCAGAGAGGGGTGAATAGTTGTAGTACCCAAAAACCAAACTTTTAGCGAAATATAAAAATTACCCTCGAATCCGATGAAGATCGATTTGACCGGAGTTGATTTGCCGGTCTAACCACGCGAAGACCTCCAGTCTGACCGGCTTTGATGCTCTGGTCTAACTGCTCGATTCGCCGCCGTCGCCTGTCGTCGTCACCGATCTAACCGCTGTAGCCTTACCGGTCTGACCGGTGCGATGTCATCGATTTGACCGCTGGTGTCTCGCCGGTTGGACTGTCGCACCCGAGCAAACACAAATAGAATATCTCTCAAAAGTAGATTGAACATTATTGCTATTATATGTGTTTACAAAGTGCAGCAACAACACTCCTCTCAAAAATCTTGACTAAACTCGAAATCCTAACTTTTCTCTCAACTTAACTTTAACAAAATCGATACTGAGAGGCCTCAACCTCCCTCTCTATTTATACCCATAGATCCACAGTCTAAAGCCACGAATCCAACTCATACAAGAAGTTCTAATCCCCTAGGAAATCTTCTTGTACAAGAAACAAACTTTACAAAACCAATCATACCAAATTTGACTCCTCATCCCATATGCACACAATATCTCCATCGTATACCATATGGAATCTTCACCGACCACGCGCATTGATTTTTAGCCTAAACATCCCGCATGATATCCTGATCGTCCGAACATCATGTTCTCCCAAGTTAACTCCCGATCCATCACCTACACATGCATCAACCAATAAATCATATCCGAGCACAAGTTCTCTTCAACTTGACTCAATGTTAGCATACAACAGTATTGTATACGCATAAAAATCATCTCAAAGTCATAATCATGAATTAATCACAGATATCCAAAAAAACAATTCGAAACCAAAACCGACACAGTGTCAACCGGTCTGACGCACAACACATGCCGGTCTGACAGACAACACCTACCCGGTCTGACCGGACCACACAGTCAGCAACCTCCAGTCCATCATCTAAAGATCATACATCTCCAAAATCACTTTACCAATAATCTTCAAATATCAAGACCAATTATCTTACATGTCAATTGTTCATCATGAAATACCAATCAAACACACTTTGATTTTACAGAGGAGAGACGGGCCGCCGCCGTAGTGTCGCTCATCAGCTCTTTGGGAGAGAGTAGATCGAGAGAGAGGTAGAGGAGGAGGAGGAGAGGGTAAGGCTGAGGACTCTCCTGATCGTCTCTGACGCTCGCCACTCGCCGCGATGTCGACCCGCAACACTACCGCGCCGATGGGCTCACGAGAGACGAGACGAGAGGGAGAGAGAAGGTGTCGGTTTTTCTCTTGAACCCGCACCTATAGGTTCTCAATGGTGCCGATTATATATTTTTCCATCCCGCGGAGGTGAAAAGGTCAATAGATGTATGTTTTAAATGAATTGGCACCTATGAGTCAATACCTATTAGGGGTTCTTCAGTAGTGACGTACATTACATCTCTTCGAGCGTCAAAGACTAGTTGGCATATCCTTAGATTGACGAAGTCATCATAGGTGCAACAGAATGTTGAAAAACATTGAAAGAATAAATAGTCATAAATGCAAGTAGTCGTCTCAAGTCTATAACTTGAATTCGATGGGCTCATTTTATCACAAGAAAACTAACCAGTTGAGCTATACTCACTTTGGCATCTCACTGCAAGTTACCGCTCCCTCCTTCCCATAATGACTTTTATCTTGTACCCCACTCATTGTCCCACAAAGACTTTGCAATCAATGCATTCGGATTTGATAAATATTGAGGTTTGATGAAATCGAGGACAAATATATTCAGAATTGATAAAATTGAGGATAATTGCATTAGACTTTGATAAAGCAAAGGATGTTTTAGTCTTTTAAACTTCGTACGCTCATTCGACCAGCTGTTTGGACAAAAATTTTAGCGGCATGCAAAACGAGGTAAGCCATCAGTACATGATTAATCGAGAAATAATTATTAAAACTTATAAAATATATTTATTTAATATTTTTAAAAACTTCAATGTAGATTTTTTTAAAAAATACACCGTTTAAGATTCGAGAAACATGCTCATATGAAACGATGAAGTTGCTCACCCTTACGGCCAAATCGAATGGATTGTCCATGAAGTTATTTTGGAACGGTGCTAGTACCTCTGTTTAATTTTTTAAAACTTTTCACCTATACAAACTATTGTGGTTTATAGTCAAAATTATATTTTTTAGAATTGGTAGCAGACTTACCAATACTTCTATATGAGAAAATATATAGTGAAAACCATTAAATAAATAAAAATTCATAAAAATCGTACGTAAAAATTCTCTAAATTCATGAAAAAAATATAAGAGATAGGTATAAGCATAAAATATGTTCATACGAAATCTCAAACCCATACTCAACTTCATTTGATAGAAAAAAAAGACGAGTACTATTCACCTAAAACTTTTTCTTTTTTTTTACTCTCAAATAAGGTTGATTTTGAACATAAGATTTGATGAGAATGTATTTCATGTCTAGAACTATCTTTAGTAATTTTTTTATGAATTTACAAAACTTTTATCTCTAGTTTTCATGGTTTTCACTTATTTGATAGTTTTCATCGGATATGTCCTCTACTTCTGTAGTAATATTGATGGGCTTTGCTGCCCTGGATTTGTGAGGGAAACGACATTTGCTACACTCGGACGTGCGAGGTAGAGAGTTGTTGTCATCATCAAACTTGATAAGGACATCCCGGTGCTTTGGAGCTCCGTTCCTCCTCTATGAGATACAGATATAACTCGTTCGGAATTGGAGAATGGAGAGGAGGCAATACACGGAGTTGGGGGAAGGCGTCGATGGACAAGGTACATGGTAATCACGATGGTATGTCACCAGCGGATGCTAGAATGTGCCACACTATTGATAACGCTCAAAAGCGCAATGTTCCTGATGTGGGGTTCTTTGAGTCAAAGGTCTTGGGTCGAAAAATATTTTGAGATCATTCCAAACTTATGTTTAGCCCTTGCGAAGAGTTTTTGGCTTATACATGTTCTTGTGATAGGGATTAGGCCCTTTACAGTGCACCGACATGGTGAGAACTTTGGCTCGCCATGTTAGAGCCATGGCTCTAGCTCAACCGTGCTCATGTCTCCGTGGAGACTCCTCAAACCCTGCAGAGGGCATTAGTGTCCCAGTAGGATTAAGATGACTCATGCTCAAGACACTGTTAGCGAGCCACGTTGAGCATACTTGTGCCCATATGAGGATGTCCTACCTATTCGTGTGGAACTTTAAGCGGCAGTGTAGATCTATAATGGATCCACTTTTGTTTTGCGCTGGAAAAGAAGGGAGAGACGACGGTCGGAGAGCTTGTTGACGGAGAAGAGGGGAGAGGAGAGTGATGCACTGGGAATGGGAGGAGCTATGGGAGATTTTATGTTAGTCTTTGGTTAAATTTTTGACTTGTGTGTAAATTTAAAAAATATAATATCTAAATTTAGGGGCTGACATAAATAATTGAAGCCATCACTTCGAAACTAATTTTTTTCCAGAGAGATATATGGTCTCAGCCTGCGTGCTTAGTGGCATGCTTATTCGACGGGTAACTTTGAACTTTAAAATTATTTTAGGGGTCCTTTTATCGTTCTCACTTCTCATTGATTAGCCTAAGTTTTTCTATCGGTTAATTAAAAGTATATGGATAGGGGAAAAATGCCTTTCGATCAGATCCTAGCCTCAACCTCGACTAAGCCAAGCAAGAGAAACGATTTTGTCGAGAATGCGGGGACCTAATTGCAAAATATCTTTTAGTAGGCCTGTAAGTGATATGTTGCATTGAACAAGATTTTGTGGCTTATATATGATGTTAACATGGGACGCCTGATTTTTTTTTCCTACTGTGGGGCCTCTTGCAATGCATCCCAGTTTGATTCAGTTATCTATAAGGAAGTATTACGTGTGGGCCTTGAAACAATGTTTGGACCAAGTCGGTGAATAGTTTGGACTTAGTTTTTTGGCTGAGCAAATTGGTGGTACATAAAATGAAATAAGTCATTAGCACATAATTAATCAAGTATTAATTATTATACATTTAAAAATGGATTAATATGATTTTTTTTCACAAAACGTATCATTTAGCATTTAGTGAAATATAACAAAGGAACATGAGGAAGTTGTTTGAAGTTGCTCAAAGGAACTCACCCAGGCTCCTTGAAAATGTAAGATTAAAAAAACATAATGATTGGAGAAACGACTACGATGGACATGTAAAACAATGTAAAACAGAGGATTAAAACAATAAAAAATGACTGACTGTTTGTTTAGAACACAGAAAAACACGAAATTTGATGTGAGAGAAAGACTTAATATTAAATTTCCGACATTTCATAAGATTATATAGTGTCCAATTCCTTGTTTGAAATGGCTATTTATGAATAGTTCCTACAGGATTGAAATCCCACAAATCAATTAAAGGAGACCTTATACTTATACGCTCGGATTGTTTGGGCTATACCTAATGAGCCGTGAAAAAAAAACATAGTAACAAGAGTGAAATTTTTATATCTGTATTATTTGGGTTTAGAAGCCAATGTTAAAAAATATATTACAATAAAAAAATCTCAAAATTGATTCTAAAATTTAAGTTTGAAAATTTAAATTTTGGTTGTGCCGTAAGCTAACAAGTAGGAGTAGATGACAAGAGGCTTACTCTTCAGAGTCTAAAAACCAAGGGTGAGTGACCAAAATAACGGAAAATCATCTAAATTAATTCTTAAATTTAAATTTGGCTGTGGCTTAACTCCTCCTCATGCGTTTAATGTCTCGTGAGAATAATATGTTTGCCACAAGCATTATGCCGAAGATGTGTGACTTATGCAATGAAAATTTAATACTCCCTAAATTGATTCTAGATTAAGTTCTAATATTTAAAATTTACTGTGAGCAGTGCTACTCAATACTAAATCCAACTCATTTTGCTTCATTTCTCGCATCAACTAGCAAAAGTTAAATAAAGTTGAAATGTACTCCATAATAGCCACCAAAGGGGGTGAAAACGGTCAAAAAAAAATTCCCGAATGTCTGACGCTAGTTTTTTTATTTTTACCAATCGAGCCATATAAAAATGGTTACCAACAAAAAATAAAAATGAAAATGGAAACATAAACTATTTCATAGTTATACTCATTGTTTCTGAAATTTTATCGTATTCTTACGACAATTTCCTTTTTACATTATGGTAAATACGATATTTCTAAATGCCTCAATATCTATAATCTATTTCTTTATTTGATCCATAGTTTAAAGGCCCTTCAACTAATAAACCAAATCCCTAACTTGAGTGCTTAGTTGAAAGTTAAGGATATAATTTGTAATTTATATAGTGCAACCTTGAATTTATTTTGTTATATAGTGATATAGTTATTTAAAGTTAAATGTATGATTTTACATTTTAGGGCTCCTTGGAACACAGGATTTTGAAAATGCAGGAACAGAATGTCACACACTTCATATTCCCACAGGGTTTCAAAATATAGGAATTTTAGCCTTTACTTATTTGGATTGCTCGTAGGAAACAAAACAAAGGAATTTAGATGGAAATAATTTTGTGGAAGAGAGAAACTAGAGAGAAAGGGAGGAGTGAGTGGGACTTCTCAAAGGAAAATGAAAACATGATGTAGGAGGTCATGTTTGTTTTCATTTGGGATCGGGGCATAGAAACCAAATCCAGATTCTCAATCATATTCCTTTATTCCAAAGGAACTAAGAGCTTGTTCAGTTTACATGATTTCTAAATCATAGAAATAGGAAAATAAGGCGTACGAATTACATAGGAATACATGTGCAAAATAGAGGATAGAAAAAATATAGAATCGATCCTCTGGATGATAGGGAAAAGATACAAAATGCTTAGGGCCCCTGAATCGTAGTAATGAAAAAAATAGAGCAATAGAAAAAACAAATAATTGTAAAATACAAGAAAAACACATAAAAGATCGTTTGATTGGATCGCAGGATAAACACAAAAATCGAATAAGAGAGATAGACTCAAAATAAATTTTTCAAGAGGTTGAAGCTCTTACTAAGTTTCCTTCAAAATCACTAAACGAATATAGGATTCAATCCCTTGTTACAAAGGTATTCACAGGAAATTTTTCATTAGGATTGAAATCCTTCAAATTTACTATGTTTTTCTTACAAATCAAAAGAGCCCTTGGTTTTAAAGTAACATGGCCAAGATTTGAATGCTTTTATCTATACAATTGGAGAGCAAAAACATAGATCAATGTGTGCTTTGCCTCGATCCTACACGTAGGAATAGAAAAAAAGCTCTAATAGAAAAAATTCCTTACGAATCATAGGCAAAGGAAATTTTCTTATCCTTTTCCTTTGGTCAAATCGTACAAACCGAATGGATGAATAGTGATAATTCTTACGTTTTCCCTTCTTACTTCTTCCAAACTGAATGAGCCTTAATAGGAAAAATTCCAAAAGATCAAAATCCTTCAAATTTCTCTTGAAATTCATTCAATCCTTCAAAGGAGCCTCAATGTTTTTGATATTTATTATCGGTTTCCGATTGATACCAATATGTTTATGTCCGTAGACACATTTCCAATTTTTTTGATATTTCTGATACCTTTTTATTTTCAACTTTATCATTTCGATATCGGTTTTAAGAAAAATATGATTATGAAAATGCTTGAGATGTTTTTCAACCGCTTTCATGCCTAGCTGCCAAAACCATTTAAATAGGAGGGAAGTACTCCCTCTGTACATGTCTATGTTTACAGTTAAAAGTACATTTTACAAAGACGAAGGGAGTATGTTATATCTGCATTGCAGGATGAATCCTCCATCTCCAAAAGAAAACGGGAAGACACTATCTGCTGATAGTGATGGCAGATCTCGCTTGATATATAGGCTTACTCAAATCGTCGTGGCCCTTGCTCTAGTTCTTGTCTTACGTGACTGCTCTTCAAGGACATGCATGCCCACACATGACACAACACTTATATAATCACAGTGCATAAAGGGGAATAATTAACTAAGCTTATGATTGAAGCTAGAACTGTATTGGAGACCTCATTGAATGCCAGTGATATCATAGCCGATAACACTAGTACAATTTTGATTTTCCTAAACGAGGCCCCTAATAGTTTCCAGACGGGTCATAAGTGACCGTGCCTGAAAAAGCCGATGCGGCATTTTCCCGTGCGGTCCATTTAAGCGACCGCACGGGAAAATTGATTTTTCCGTGCGGTCCCTTCAGTTGACCGCACAGGAAAATGCCACACTATCCCGTGCGGCCCACTTAAGGGACCGCACGGGAATCCACTTAAGCGACCGCACGGAAAAATCGATTTTTCCGTGCGGTCGCTTAAGTGGACCGCACGGAAAAATGGATTGCGAAAAGTCCACCCCGTCTCCCTCCATATTAAAAAATGGCACACCTCTCCCCCAGCCTCCCACCCGCACGTGCCTCTCCTCTCTCCCCTACTCCTCTCTCTCGATCGGTCCCCTCCCCTTCCCTCCCTCTCCCTCCGCTCCCCTCCCCATTCCCTCCCCTCCCAGATCCGACAGATGGGAGGGGCGTCGGTGGCGGCGGGTGACGGCGGCGGCCTCCCTCGGCTCCCCTTCCCCTCCGGCTCCTCTCCCATATCCGGCGGCGGGCGTAGGTGACGGCGGCGGTGGGCATAGGTGACGACGGCGGCCTTCCTTGCTCGGCTCCCCTCCCCCTCCCAGATTCGACGGAGGGGAGGAGCGTCGGCGGCGGCGGGCGTAGGCGACGACGGCGGCCTCCCTCAGCTCCCCTCCCCCTTCGGCTCCCCTCGGCCCTCCGACCCCCGCGCGGATCCAACGACGGCCTCGAGCGGGAGGCCGGCGGCGGCTCTCCCCCGCCCGGATCTGGCGGCGGGCTCGAGTGGAAGGCCGCCGGTGGCTCTCCCCCGCCTGGATCTGGCGGCGGGCTCGAGTGGAAGGCCGCCGGCGGCTCTCCCCCACCCTCCCCCGCGCGGATCAAGCAAGGGGCTCGAGCGGGAGGCAGCGGGCGGGGTGCACGATGACGGTGGGCGCGGACGACGGCGGCGACACGGATCCGTCGCCAGCGATGATCGGAGGTGCGGATTCGTCGGCTAGGGTTAGGGTTTTGATTTTGGGAATTTTTATTTTTATTTTTTTTTGTGATTTTTCATTTTCACGTGCGGATGGCTTAAGCGCCCGCACGCGAGAATCAGATTTTTGCGTGCGGTTGCGCCACCCGCACGCGAAAATTGGATTTTTGCAGACGTTTTCGCGCGTGCGGTTAGCTCTACCGCACGCGAAAACCCCTCTAGAACCGCACGGAAAAATCCATTTTTAGTAGTGTAATAATCACATGCGAATGTTTTTTTCCAGCTAACGTGCAAACACTCTCGTCGTCGTCTGCTTGTTTACAATTCGAATTATACTAAAACTTACTTTTAAACACTCTCGTCTGCTTGGATTTAGCTTTATTTTATTATAGTCTATTTTTTGGCCTTAGCTTTCAAACTGCTAATAATTTACTGTACTAAGTACAAAAGTTTTTATCTATATATTAGTTTTAATGCTTCGTCTATTTTTCTACAAAGCCGTAAATAGTGGTTGACAAATAGTCAAGAGCGTTGTTACTAGCTCCGCTCCTAAAATATAAGAAATTATACCCAATCTTTCTTGTCCCCACAATATAATTAGGCTCCCTTGAAGCAAATAAATTATAGAGGAATTTTGTATGATTTAAATTCTATTGGAATTTTTCATATTTGATCCTTTGACACAAAGGATTGGAGTTCTTCAAATCTTATGAAATTTCTTATGATTGACTCAATGCATGTAGATTTTAAAAAAAAGTTGGCAAAAGCTTCGACCTTTTTAAAAATTTTCTATGAGTCTATCTCTCTCATTCGATCTCTGTGTTTTTTATGTGATCTATTCAAATGATGGTTAATGTGTTTTGCATTTCTTTGTTTTGCACATGTATTCCTGAAAATCCTGTATTTTTTTTTCTATTTTTCCGTTTTCTCAATCCTGTGATCCAAAGGTGCCCTAATAACGTTCAATGTAACAATAGATAAAGATTAAGTACAAGTACGTAAAACGAGAAAACCATCAACACATGATTAGTTGAGTTTTAATTATTATAAACTTAAAAAATAGATTTATTTGATATTTTAGAGCAATTTCTATATAAAAATTTTTCTTATAAAACATACCGTTTAACGATTTGAAAAATATGCTAATAAAACCAAGCTAGAATTGTCTTAGTCAGAAAGAAAAAAAGAGGCCTATTGAAGTAGTAGTGGTTACATCAATCAACTTCAATTTAAATTATTTTCATCTTACCCTCCAATTACCTATTCACCCACAATCAACATATATTTATATTTAATAAAAATATTCTAGTTTTTTCTCTACCTTTAATTTTTTCAAAATAAAAAATAATCTTTTATATTATATTATGAAACGAATATATTAGTAAGGTTAAAGATACTGTTTGAGCGTGTGTCAAGAGGTACGATCATAATTGTGAGTGAGTATGACGTGGTGTGATGCATGCATAAATAAATATGGATACACGTGCTTTGTGTAATATCTCTGCTATCTTAAAAGCAAATCGTCATCCCCCTTCCCCTCTCACGCTATCGAAGAAAGAAAGAGCTCCCGGTCTCCCTCCTCGCTCACGTAAAAAGAAAAACTCCAGATGAAAACGGTTTAAATATGGCCTGGTGCTATTTAAGGACATATTACTGGTAGAAATATAAAAAATGCGTTATTTTCTAGTGTAGTCTAAAATATTTGTGGCTGTTGGCTTCTTTCTCCTGCTCTTCCGGAGCGCTCGCTTGCTTCTTCATTAATAAGCAATCTTTACGTAGGTGGAACAAGTCAACTGAAAATAACTACAACGTGAGTACACTGTATACCTGTGAATGCTCTCATTGCTTTACTCCAAAACGATATGGTATCCAAATCATATACTTTCTCCATCTCAATTTAATCATCATATTTATAAATGACACCAAAATCCCAAACAAGAAAACATCCCTACTTTTAAAATTAAATCTCATCGATCAAGTGTAGAATTAAGGTGTTGATTTAATCTATGTGATGAACAATTATCAAAGATGAGTGTTTGTTGAAAATACGGTGAATAGTGTGTTTAGACGGTAAACAATGCGGTTGGCATTGGGTGGCCAGTCAGACCGGGTGGTGCACGCCAGAAAGACAGGAGGTGTTCGAGCGGTCTGACTGGGTAGCCCAACGGTCAGACTGACAGACTCCGGGTTGGAGTCGGTTTTGGGTTGTTTTCGTGAAATTGGTTTCAGGTTGTTTTCATGAAATTTCTATATTGCTTCATGTTTTTGACTTCCAGATGGTTTCTATACGTATGTGATACTATGATGTGCTGATATGAGTCAAGTTGATACGAACATGTACTCGGGTATGGAGTTTCTTTTTTGTTCACGTGCAAGTGTTGCTTGAGGCTATGAGAGTATAGCCGGTGATCGATCGGGACTAGGCTTGGAAGAAATTAAGGTCCAGACGGTCAAGTATATCATGTGGGATGCTCAGACTAGAGAACAATACACGTGAAGATGAAGGTTTTCATATGACATATACATGATGTTGTGTGCGTATGAAAAGAGGGGTCAAATTTGGATTGGAGTCCAATTTGAGATATAGCTCTTTGTATTAGGGTTTCGTGAGAAAATTGTGAGGGATATTGTGGTTGTACCTTGTGAGCAATAATGATCATATTTAATCATTAAGGCATCGACGAGCTCTTGTATTTGATCCTACATGAACATTAAGGTGTTGTTTTAGGCATGCATGTGGACATGTAACAATGTCATTTACTCTTGCACAGATAAACGAACAAACATGTAGCGATGACATTTACTTCCGCATAAATAAACAAATAGATACTGTTAGATGATGTGTATTTGGAAAGACCTCAAAAAAAACTTAGAGGATGATCATAATGAGCTGGAGTGAGTATTTGATTATATTTTTTTATTATGATATATATATAGAGAGAATATAGTTAATATTTAATTTTATTAAAGTACCTTTTCTAAAACATAGTTCAAACGTAGATACACTCTTTATTTATATGAGCATCTCTGAAAGATGAGTCGATATATTTTGAGATTGATGAAGTCAACAAGAACAACTCGCTGTCGACAAGTATGTCGTCTATCATTGAAAAAATAATTAGTCATAAATACGAGCACCATGTCAAGTCGAAACACACTCAGAAGTACAGGAAGCAACTCCTATGACATAAAGTCAGAGGAACGTGAGTCCATGATATGTGGGGCCCACCCCTATGTCCCTCTGACGGATGTTAGAAGAGCCCCATGAAGTAGAGGTTCCCAACTTTTACTCTCTTATTTTCCATGTGCATACTTCCTGAGCTGTTAAATGGTGTGTCCTATACCAAAATTTTTCATAAAAAAAGTTCCTTTCAATAGTATATTAATTTATTTTTATTTTTTATGCTAATATTTAATTAATAATGTGCTAATTAGTCATCCCGTTTTATGTGCACGGGAGAAAAGTTCCCAACCTTCCCTCGCAACACACACGGATGTGTTTGATAATCAATGTTCCAACTTCCCAACTCTCCTCCCTTGTCTTTCACACGCAAGTTTTTCAAACTGCTAAATGATATTTTTTTTAAAAAAACAATTTACAGAAAATTTGTTTTAAAAAAATTATATTAGTCCATTTTAAAAAATTAAATAATACTTAATTAATCATGTGTTTATGAGTCGTTCGGTTTTACGTGCACGAATGACCAGTTTAAAACCCAAACTACCGAACACAGTCTAGCATTAAGTTAGCAGATCATTGGAGGGTTGAAAGAAGGGAACATTACTTGCATTTGCTCCCAGCCATCGAAACTCTAACCTAAAAATCTTAAAGTCTTGAACACTCTCGCTTACAGTTTATAGGACGTACCGACATATAGTACAAGTTTTTATAGGTTGCAGTTACCACCGTGACTACTATTGCACTACATACAAATTATAAAATCCACTTGAGTACAACTGTAAATTACATAGCAACTGTGATCCATGTAGTGATGGTAATGGATACCCGAACCTAACACTAGGGATGAAAACGGTTCGGAAACGGACGGAAACCACCTTTATCGTTTTCGTTTTCATATTTTTTTTCGGAATCGAAATCGGAATCGGAAACCTCGAATACGGAAACGGAATCGAATATTATCGAATACGAAAGCGGTGCGAATACGAATCGGAGCGAATACGGTAACGGATATTTATCGAAATATAAAAAGCCCTTAAACTAACCTTCTTAAATCAACGAAGAGACGTAGCTAAGCATTTTTTTCTAAGACAATAAATCAATATTTTTATTCTTTTATTAATTAATAATAATACAACTAGTTGCAAACTTTACTTTCTTGGAAAAAAAAACTGTATTCATCTATAACTAACTATAATTATAATTTGGATGGTATGACCTAATAAAAATTAAAAAAATAGTCATTAGGAAAAAAATCTAAATTACTGGACCAATAAAATATCTCTATTTAATTAAACTTCTCAATACATAGTATAAATCTAAATATTTATAGTAGAGAAGGATGAAGCTACTCAGTTGTATATGAGAATTTTTTCCGTTTCCGATTCCGAGAAAAAAACCTGAATTTGTTTCCGGAAAGTTTCCGAATTCATTTCCGGAAAGTTTCCGACGGATTCCGGTTTCCGACGGATAATAGTCTTATCATATTCGTTTCCGTTTCCGAGAAAAAAATTCCGAATTCGTTTCCGTTTCCGAAAGTTTTCGAAAAATTTCCGACCGACACTTTCCGTTTCCGAAAACACGCCCGGAATCCGAAAATATTCCGAACCGTTTTCATCCCTACCTAACACCCGGGAAAACCTCTATTAGAGCCGTAAATGGGACCATATCATCGTCCGTGAGACTATTAACAGCTAAAATCTTTCCTAATCGGGTGGAGCGAGTTCAGGGAAATTCTCCACACCCTCGTCCCAATGTCCCCATAGGTTGCACATTCTTTATAAAAAGAACACAATCCCATATAGAGATCAAAAGCCCAGTGTCCCTATAGGTTGCACATCCTTTATAAAATAACACAACCCGTATAGAGATCGAAAGTCAAACTAGAAGGTCCAAGTTATATAAAGCATATATATACTCAAGAAAACTCTACCACATACTCCCTCAAAAAAAAACCCACTTCTAGATTTGAATCTAGACATAATGTATGTCTAGATTCAAAACCAAAAATGAGTTTTTTTGAACGGAGGGAGTACACTAAATAAGACTCCATCCGTCCTTAGATCCAATCAATCTCCTTCTCCCACCCAGTCCACACGTCATACGAGAGGCCGAGGCACTGGGTCCACGCGCTGTGCGAGAATGCAAGAGGCCAAGATGAAGATCTTGGAACTGCCGACTGCACGATCGCAGGTCCACATCCCACCGACGCCTCTAACCACATCGCGTGGCTGCTGCCTTTGCATCCCGCCGCATCGGGCTATCTTTGGTGGCTCTAGGCCATGCGCTCACACTAGCCCGCCGTCACCGTCTCCACGTCGGCACGCCGCCTTGCCTTCTCCTCTTCCACTCCTGCGTTGATGCGGGAATTTAGGATGATAATAGTAGAAATAACGTGTAACATAACTAAATGATGCAAGGTTATATGATTTGTATTTTTGGTCGGTTATTGGGAAAGACTACAACCATTAAGTTGATGTGGTTTGTGACAATTTAAATAATATATAGATTGATAATCCAAAAGTAAAGTTAGATGATATGGCTTCATGAGAAAAAATGAGAAAAATAATTTGAACTATATAATCATCTAAATGGTAGAAACAATTGAGATGATATGGTTTAATGGGAGAAGATAGAAATACATGTATATAGGATATTTTAAAAAATGATGGAGAGATATATATCGAAATATCATGTATATAGGATATTCAACATGCTTGTTTTTTTAAAGCTTTAAAATATAATAAAATATAGATGATATAGCATGTTTGCATGGGGTTTAAAGATATAATAATTGCTAATGAATGATGATATGACATCTTTGCATGTTGAGTTTAGGATATAATGGATTATAACTTTTACAGATAGTATAGATTGGAGAATGGCAGATCAAACATCCACCGAACTTTAGGTATGACCTGGCATCAATTAATATATACCACCTTTTTTCATATATACCATTAGTTGGCTAAATAAAATTCTTACAAAACTTCCATTGCTTTTCTTTTCTGAGACATAATAATGCAAAATGACAAAATTGTCATGGCCTTCTTCCTCTTTTCTCGTACACGTTGCCATGAATACCCTCAACTATCATAAAGCCATTTGTATCGATTCTAAAAAACCCCGATGTCACCAAGAGAGGGCGGGGCACGAATAGGCAGGCCTAAAAAATCACAACTTGACATCAAATTAAAACAACCGAAACATTCGATCTGAATTCAAAATTTTCAGTGTGAACACGGAACTTTCGGATTCAACCCAGAATATCCGGTGGCAGAGGAGATAAACCATGAACTAGCAACTTGTGACTTACAAAAAACATCTATATGAATCTAAAGGTGACAAAAAAAGGCTAACACAAACTATATCAACTAAGCACACGAGTAGATTGAACGATATGAAGCAAAGTAATGGTATAAACACAAGAGAGAGGTGAAGACAAAAGATCTATTTCCTGAGATTTGAATTCATTGATTCTACGTTTCCGTTGAGGGCCCCCAAATGGTCAAGTCTTTTTTTAACCCTTTTTCTTACAAAGGCAACACCATTACCCCTCCTCAGGTTCACTTTTAACTTTTTTCCTTAGTTAAGGCAAAACCGAATCCTTCATACATTTTTCATGGCACACCACAAGCTTGGATGCTCACTGACAACTCCTAGCCATCTAGGAGAACTTGATCTTCAACAGTAACAAACAAAATTAATGATTTGCTTGCGATGAACTCAAGTGCACTAAGAATAAGGTGAAACTCAATCTTCTAGTACATGAAAACACATGAATAAACGTTTAGTTAGACTACATAAAAAGCACAGGAAATTGGAAAGAGACAAACACTCAAATTAAACTTCCCATGAGCCTTGATCTCATATTAAATTTACCCCAAAACTTGCACGGGATAAGGTATTCTATAGGAATTTCATAGGATTCTTGAAGACGACACCTTTGGATTGTAGAATTTCAAACCTTAGGAATTTTCATATATGTATTATTTGGATTTCCTATGGAATTCTATTGTACGCACCAATCCTACAAGGAATTTTACCACAAGTTCAAACCTCATTTATTTTTCCTTTGAGAAGTCCAATACATCTTTTCTCTTCATTTCTCTTAATTCCATCAAATTCTTACGGTTATATTCATATAAACCATCTAAACACAATATATCTCAAATCATGTGTTTTGAATTCTTGTAGGATTTGCCCATATGTGCAATTCCAATCCTTTTTTTCTATTCCCACATTTTCACATCGTGCAATCCAATGTAGCCCTGAATGGTTTCCAATCCTTTATAGGTCCCCGTTTGATTTGAAGGAAAAATATAAGAATTCCATAGGATTTCATTCCTATAGGATTTTTTTACCCAAAATGATCCTTTGAAACAAATGATTGAATACTCTTGAATCCTATGTAATTCCTATAGAATGTCTCATTCCATGCAAGTTTTTGGAGAAAATTTAAGATGAGGTCCAATCTAACCAAAAATTTCATTTGAGTTTTACCTCTCTTAAATTTCTGTGTTTTTACTGCGATCTAACCAAATGGGCATTTCTATTTCTCTATATATTTTCTAGTTTTTCCTATTCCTTTATTTTCTCAATCCCATGTTTCTAAGGAGCATGGGACATGATTGGTGAGATCCTATAAAATGGTATTATTCATGCACCCGGATTCTAAAAAGGAAAATACTTATAAAGATAAGAGTTTCTCCTTTGAGAAGTCTTATCAACTGTTTCATTCCCTCTCTACTTCCTTTGTTTTCCTCAAGCAAATCAAAGCACATGAAATTATCCAAAGACACTACCTCAAATATTCTTATGTTTTAAAATCCTGTTTATTCTAAACAGAATGACGTTCATTTAGGGCTCCTTTAAGACATAGGATTGAAAAAACAAAAAAAAAGAAAAGCACAAAATTTTAATAGTTATACAAGAGCAAAACAAAGAGTTTCAAAACCTGAGAAAATACAAAATACATAGGAATGATAGTTTGATTAAACTATAGAAAAAACACAGAAATCGAACGAGAGAGACAGACTCGAAGAAATTTCCTAAGAGAATGGTTAGGCTAACTTTTCAATAAAATCTCTAAAAAATTGTGCATTTTATAGTAATTTCAGAGGAAATGTCAGGATTCAATCATTTATTTTAAAGATCTTTATAGGAATTTTTCCAACACAAATAAAATCCTACGAATTTTTTATATTTTTTCTATAAATTAAAGAAGACCTTACTATATGCTTTTTTTTGACACGCTTACTATGGCTGTGTTTAGTTCCCAAAATTTTTTTTCAAATCTCCAACTTTTTCGTCACATCAAATATTTGGACATATGTATGGAGCATCAAATGTGGACGAAAAAAAAACCAATTGTATAGTTCGACTGTAAATTGCGAAATGAGTCTTTTGAGCCTAATTACATCATGATTAGCCATAAGTGCTACAGTAATCCACATGCGCTAATGATGGCTTAATTAGGCTCAAAAGATTCGTCTCGCAGTTTACAATCGGAATCTGTAATTTGTTTTGTTATTAGTTGACGTTTAATACTTCAAATATGTGTCCGTATATTTGATGTGATGCTTTTGCCAAAAAAAATTTTGCAAGTAAACACGGTCTATATGCTTATTAGTATGAGTATTCCTGTATTTTTACAAATATGGAGTACGTTTCAAAACAAGTGGGCCATCTCAAACGAAACTGGTCGTATGTGCACATCACCCAAAACCCTCGGAAAATTTGCGCACCGCCCACTCCACCAGTCCACTCCCGGCCCAAGAAAGCCATGCTCAGGCCAGTGTGCTCAAGAAAGGGGTGCGCAGCGAGAGCTCACGCATCCTTTGGGAAATGGAGCTGCTCAGTGGCTCAGTGGCGCAGCTCCGGGAAGCGGAGGCTACCGAGAGCAACCGGACCACGCCAAGCAGCACTAGCTAGTGTACTGCCTCGGTGCCTCCTTCTCGATCTTGCTCTAGCTACCCCTAGCATCGAGCTTGCTTCGCTAGCTCCTGCATATTTAAGGCCGTAATAAGTGTAACACAACACCAATAGTCCAACACAGATATTAGTGGGTAAAAGGGTGAACTGAAGACCAGAGGCAAGGCGCCTGTGACTGTGGCTGTGAGAAGGTAGGATTAGAGTAGTAGAGAGAAGCTTGGGCGCCGCCATGGATGCATACGAAGCGACCAAGGTGGTGTTCTCCCGGATCCAGGCGCTGGACCCTGACCACGCCGCCAAGATCATGGGCCTCCTGCTCATCCAGGACCACGGCGACAAGGAGATGATACGCCTCGCCTTCGGCCCCGAGGCGCTGCTCCACAGCGTCATGGCGCACGCGCGCAAGGAGCTCGCCCTCCTGCCGCCGGCGTCGTCGTCGCCCACCGTGCCGGCCGGCCACTCGCCGTTCCTGCTGTCGCGGCAGAACTCCGGCCGCGGCCCTGCGCCGTCGCCGTCGCCGCTGTCCGCGACCTCGCCGTCCTCGTGGGCGCAGGCGCAGCCGTTCACGAGGAGTAACAGCATGGGCAATGGTGGCGCCGCGGATGAGATGGTCGGCGCTGGGGAGGAGCTAATGGGCCCCTTGAACGGCGGGGGAGGTGCCGCGGCGAACGCGCCGCCCTTTTTCCCTCGTGGTGGGGACGCGCTCCTGGACGACTTCGAGCTGCAGGAGCAGCTCGCGTTCCTGCACGACGGAGCCGGGGGCGTGAACCCCGGGCACGCTCTCCCGGCGTTCGATGGAGCGGAGTGCCGGAGCCCCGGCCCCGGCGAGAGCGGCGGGATGCTCCCCTACGGCCTCTCCTGGGCCAACGGCGGCCCCGGGCACCGCCGCAGTGCGTCGGTGAACGAGCTCTGCCTCGGCGGCGACGGCTTCGGGTGGAAACCTTGCCTGTACTACGCGCGAGGGTTCTGCAAGAACGGCAGCAGCTGCAGGTTCGTCCATGGCAGCCTTTCCGACGACGCCGCCGCCGCTCTCGCGGGCGCCGCCATGGACGCAGCCACTGCCGAACAGCAGCAGTGCCAGGATTTCCTCCTCCGTTCCAAGAGCCAGCGCCTCGGCCCCGCCGCCTTCCCGTTCACACCCACAGGTTCTCTCCCTGTCTCGCCATCCGCTACCAGCAAGTGCCTCAGCCTCCTGCTGCAGCAACAGCACAACGACAACCAAAGGTATTTTGCGACATCCATTCTGCAAGCCAGAAGTTTTCGAAGTTCCAACATTTCTTGCTTGCGCGTGTGAAGAGCCGCCGCGGCCGCGCTGATGCTCGCTGGCGGTGACGAGGCGCACAAGTTCATGGGGCGGCCGCGCCTGGACCGCGTCGACTTCGCCAGCATGATGAACCCCGGATCGCGCCAGATTTACCTCACCTTCCCGGCCGACAGCACGTTCCGCGAGGAGGACGTCTCCAACTACTTCAGGTAACGCGATGTTGCAATGATGCTTCTTTCATGGCGGACTCGGTAGGACGCCATCTGATTGACATGTTTGCTGTTCTTGGCAATGCGCCGCGCTGCAGCATCTACGGGCCGGTGCACGACGTGCGCATCCCGTACCAGCAGAAGCGCATGTTCGGGTTCGTCACCTTCGTTTACCCGGAGACGGTGAAGCTGATCTTGGCCAAGGGCAACCCGCACTTCATCTGCGACGCCCGCGTGCTCGTCAAGCCCTACAAGGAGAAGGGCAAGGTCCCCGACAAGTACAGGTACGCTTGAAACGCGGCTTGAATGAAGAAAGCCATGCGCGATTATGTTAAGCGCTCCAAATTAGTAGTACTACGTTGCTTGTCACGACTGCAAGCCACCAACCTCCATGCATGTGAATTTGTTGTTCGTCGCTCCTCAGGAAGCAGCAGCAAGGCGATTTCTGCTGCATGTCGCCCACGGGGTTAGACGCCAGGGACCCCTTCGATTTTCACCAACTCGGTATAAAGATTCAACATTTACCTGCTCCTACCATTCCGACGCTCTGTTTGCCTGATGTTCAGTGTGGCTTGCTAGAGCTGTGAATTTGATCGATGTTGGTTTGGTGTTCGTCAGGTGCAAGGATGCTGCAGCACTCCAACAGTGCGAACGAGCTAATGCTGCGGCGAAAGCTAGAGGAGCAGCAACAGGCGGCGGAGCTGCAGCAGGCCATCGATCTCCATAGCCGCCGCCTCATTGGCCTCCAGCTGCTCGACCTCAAGTCATCTGCCGCTGCCCATGCGGCGGAGACAACAACAATGTCTCTGCCCACTCCGATCGCCAATGCCTTCACCTCCGGCCAACCCGGTGCCACCACAATTGTTGAGTCGCCACCTAGCTCTAGTAAGCATAGATAGCATTGATCGAACTCATTCTTTAGCCATCAATTAATCAAGTTCTTAATTTGCCAATATCCACTGTACATTATCAGCTGGGCAACTGATGGCGAGCTTCGGCTCTCCACCGGAGGGGAAGGTTGTCAATGGTGGTAATAAGGCGGATTCTGCCAGTGAGGTTACCCACAATGCGGATAGTGACCAAAGGTAGAATTTTACTACAATGCACCATTATTGACATTCTGCTTGCTCGTGATTCTCGGACTAATGTTATACTCATGAACAAGCCTATAAATCCGCAATTGTTCCGTGGCTGAAAGCATGCCTGACCATTGTTTGTCCATGCATTTTGAGCAGTGGTGAGCACAACTTGCCGGACAGCCCGTTTGCTTCCTCTACCAATTCGACCTCATTCTCTACCGCAACCACTGCCATTGCCACTGCTAGCGAGGGAGATTTCACCGCCGGTAGTAGCTGCAATGTTGGTGGCAGTGCAGTCGGCGGCGCCAACCATCTCCGGCCTCCCACATTGGACATACCTTCGCCGAGGACCTGCTTCTTCCCCATGCCCAGGTTCGGCCATGCCACTACTTTGAGCAGTTGATTACTACTTGATTGTACTGGTCATTTTGTGATCACTTTGGAGTGGAATGATTCGACGAATGCAATGAGCAGGCTGTCCGAGCACGGGGCTATCGGGATGTAAAGTAGTCCACAATTGAAGTGGCTGAAACCCTCTCCAGAAATCATAGTAAGCACTGCTTTATTCTCACTATGTTTCCCAATTAGTAGGCTTTTACCCATCTAATTATGCTGCCATTTTTGTGTTCTTTCTTGTGGTGTTTGTTTTTGTGCAGGAATACATGAAGCAAAGAAAGTGTTAGCGGAATATAGGGAAAAAAAGGAGTGGAGTGTCAGCGTAGTTTTTAGGATGTTTAGCTCCCTTTCTTTTCTTTTTTAAGCTTCTCACCTTTTTAGTGGATAGCTCCATTAAACAACACGAGAAGAAGATGCCATCAGCCTTATGGAAGAAAAGCGGCAGCACATGAAGTATTGTGATATACTACTATATATATAATACTTCTATATATATAAATAATTTAGTGGTGCGTCTAATTATACTAGAGAATATAATATAGTACTATGTGGCAGTTAGCAGTTATTTTGTTTACTACTGCCATCAGACAATTGATGTTACCCAGTTCTTCCATGTATAAGAACTACTCGTATATTATACTTACTGATTATGTGGTTAATCCTGGAGGCAAGTGCCTGCCCCATGTTCACATGTTTCACAGCAGTACAACCTGCAAGCTGTAAGTGTGTCATATGTGGACAGCAGGACAGGGGTAGCCCAGAAACTGACGAAGGGCACATGGCCATTGCAGTGGTCTCTGAAGCTTTTTACTGGCCGCAAGGTCCTACTTGGCCGTGCGGTTACATCAGGTGATTAGTGAGATAACAGATCAGTGTCTCCCACCTCCCCCCGCTGTTTTGCTTAAACACAACCTATGGTTGTTATAGTAGGAGTACGACATTACGGATGTGTTCTTTCCTACACTTCTGTCTCTCGTTTTTTACACGCGCTCTTTTTTAAATTGTTAAACAATATATTTTTAAAATTTTTTATTATATTAATTTATTTTTTAATTTTTTTAAGCTAATACTTTATTAATCATACATTAATGACCTACTCTGTTTTGTGTGTCAAACGGATTAGTTCCCAACGTACCATACCGAGCTACGGATCGGATAATATTTGATCCGATCCACTACGAATCCGTCCGAACCGAGGATATGGTATGGATTTATAGAAATATGACGAATATGGATGCGGATAGTGTGGTGCAAATGTGGTATTACTGAAATCCGATAAATGCGGATTATCTGATATTTTTATTGGATTATCCAATAAGCCATTTGCTGGATAATCTAAAATTGTCAACACATATAATCACTCTATATGTTGAGTACAATATAAACCAATTCATAAAATGACCTAATTCATCAATTAATTTGGGCTCCTTAGTCCGAGCCTCTCACCGTCTCATCTTATACTTGCGTAACAGTATTTTTATATTATGGATGTCATGTATTTATGTTGTTTAACACTCAAGCATATAGTTATTATGACTAGATCATTTATTGATTATTTTGTTGTTGTCCGTTGCATTTCTAAGTTGATGTTGTGTTGATTACATATACAAGAAACATCCGATGATTTTAATCTGTTTCCGAACCTGGTCTGCATCAACTCTGAACCATTTTCGACATTCGAAATAATCCATTCCGCATCCGCATCTGCACATTATCGGCACCTGCTCTGAATCCGTTTAAAAAATATGGTTTAGGATATGATATGACCACTGTCCATTCGAATCCGATCCGTTTTCACCCATATACCGAACACAGCCTAAACGCTTTGCTTCTTAGTATATTGGAGTAGTACTTTGGTGCTTAGGGCGTTCACAGTGCATCGCGCTGTCGTTCGGCCTGAGCTTTCCATGTCAGCTTTTCCGAGCGATTTAGTGACACGTTTGTGGGTGGGCCTACCAAATTGAAGACCACGTGACCAAAGAGGTCACCCCCTTCTTCGGCCTGTTCGAGGGTTGGTGGCATGGAGAGAGAAGGCAGGAGACGCGTTGTGGGGAGCATGGCTTCGCTGCGTATCGTCGTTGTCCACGCCGCGGAAGGGAGATGGAGGAAAGAAGGGAAACGGAGGAAAAGAAGCTTGTCTTGACGGTCGGAGTAGGAGCCCGGTGTCCCCATCTTTCATGTCCCTGCTCTGCGCCGCGCTGAGGAGCTTGTCGTCGTCCCCCTCTCCGCGCTGCCAAGAAGGACACGGCCCTCGACTCCGCGTCACCACGGGGCTCATCGCCATCCCCCGTTGTCTCCTGCTCCTCTGGAGAGCTCGATGACCATCGCCTTGATCTGGAGGGTATCGACAGAGGACGCTCGCGATGAAGAGGACAAGACAGCCGCGGCGCCTCGATCCAGTCACTGGCGAAGCTCCACGGCCAACCTCTAGGTCATCGCTGGAGGGGAGGGGAAGGCGGCGGGGGAAAGGGAAAGCCGGTGGAAGGGTTGGGGAAGACGGCCTCAGCTTGCTCATCGGCTGCGCCTAGCATCGATCCGTGCCTGCCGGTGAGGCAGCCTCGATCCGTGTCGCTGGGAGCTCGCTGACCGTGCTAGCCTTGATCCGCGCCCGCTGCCGAGGCCACTCCATGAACACTGCCGCTGAGACCCGCCACGGGGTCCTCCTCCGCCGCCGACGTGAGGACTGGCAGGAGGGAGGAGAGGCGTCGGCTGGGGGAGGAGATGAGGGGTGCCGTCGGGGGACAGGCATCGGCCGGGTCGCCGGCTGCCGGCGTGAGGAGAGGAGAGGGAGTGGCGTGAGGATAAGATAGAGAGGTGCAAAGTGGGGATTTTATATTCTTTTCTGGATTCTAGGGTGTTTAATATAAATTTTGGACCTCCACATAAATTAAAGAAAATATGAGAACTAAAACAAAAAGTTGAAGGGGCTGAAATACAAAATAAAAGCCACTTCTAGAGCCACTTACACTGTGAAGAATTTAGATTTTGGACCCATAGCTCTAGCCTACGTGGCATTATGAAGCTCCTCATATGAGGGTGACACATTGTGAACGCCCTTATGCTCTATTGGTATCCATTTTGTTGGAATGAGTCTAGAACTTTAGGAGAGCTTTTTGTTACTAGCACAAGACAATAGTGATAAGAATATTTATATTTTTTTGGACGGAGGGAGTAATAAATTTTACCATGAATATATTTTTTGTGATAATTTTTGAAAATAAATGTATCTTTTTCAAAATTTTAGGCAATGAATGTGACGGAGCGTGAAACTCCTCACCGGGAGACCGTGCAGGTCCCCCTTTGCCGGTTCGGCCGGGGGCGCAAGGTGAGGTTCTTAGCCCCTGATCTGAGGGATCTCAGCGAGAAAGAACTCGTGGACACAGGCGGTTTAGACAGGTTCGGGCCGCTGAGAAGCGTAATACCCTACTCCTGTGTTTTGGTAGATCTGTGAATGTGAAAGGATCCAGAGAGAGTTCAACCTCTAGACCAAATCGGCCAGAGTCCGATCCCCTCTCCTAGGCCTGGGCCTCCTTTTATATGGCAAGGGCCTACCACATGGGCCATGAGCTGCCTAAGAAAGAAAACATTCTTTTACAATTAAGGCTATCGTACTGCCGGAAGCAGCCTCTGACAGACACCGCAGCACGCCTCTGCTCAGCCAGCTGACCCATCCGGGGGACGCCCGTTTCGACCTTCATTAAATGGCGGGCGACTTTCTCGTCTCGCCTGCGCCGGAATCTGGAATGCATCTGACCGGGACTGACGTACCAACTCCGGGAGTTGGCACGCCAGCTCCGGCTGAGAGACGAGAGACAGAGGGCTCTCATCATTCTGACGGGACGGGGCGAGGCATGCCGCAGGCCGCCTGGCGCCACCTAACCCGCGATCTGACCGGTCTGTGATCGGTCACTCGCTGTGATCGGTCACGGACCGGATAGGCATACGCCACGCCGCATTAAATGAGACGTAGTGCGCTTGTCTGAACCGCCATAAATGCGGTTAGGTGAGCTCTGCCATGCTCACCTAACCTTCGCACGTGGCACCAAAACCCCAGGGGGTCGGGGCGCCCCAGTCCTCGGGGCAGAATCGGGGGCAGCCCGACCCCAGGGGGAGACCAGGAGGGCAGCCGCCACGTCACCCTTGGGCCCGACCCCTCCGGGGGAACGGGCCACGTGGATCACCGCGGCCGTCCTTCCCTTTGATCTCGACACCCCCGGTCCCATGTTACCGACAGTAGCCCTCGGCGTTACGCCTGGGTGGCCACACACCGGGGGGGGGGCACCCAGGCTTGATGCCACCCCTCGGGCCTGGGGACCGGCCCCAGAGGCGGGCAGGACTCCTACGGTCGCGAGTCGCGCTCATCGGTGAGGAATGCCAATCGACATTAATGAGCGGTCTCTTTGTAACCGCAACATTACTCGAGGCAGCGCGCGGATCGGGACACGTCGAAACGTTTCGCCTGGGGATGTGATGATGGCGCTTTTTGCGGTAACCGAGCGCGATTAATGCGCACACGATCTGCCCCTCTTCAACCGCCACGGCCGCACGACTGCCGCGTGCGCCGTAAGCGGGCGAGTGGGGTTAGTGGAGGCGTGGGCGCGAGAAACGAGGGGGCAAGGTAGTCGGCGCGGGAAACGAGGAGCCGAGCGCGACATAGGCAAGGGTATAAAAGGCGTCGAGGAAGGGATTCGCTTCCTTCCTCTCGCCACTCTTTCCTTGTCTTTGCCATCCGTGCTCTAGCTCTTCGTTTCTCTCGCCTTAACCTCGCCACGCGCACTCGTTCTCAAGCTCCCCCTCCGCCGGCGCCATGACGCGGAGCTCCGCACCGCTTGACGGCAGCATGCTGCCGTCTTCTCGCATCACCAGCGAGAGGCAGGCCGGGCTGCCGCGCCGGTTCATGCCGGAATCTGCCACCCGGGAGGTGGTCATGCTGGGCGAGGGACGCCCGGCGCCGCACTACCCGGGGCGGTCCGTCTTCTTTCTTTCCTTCGCCATAGCGGGCCTGATCCCGCCATTCTCCACATTCTTTATGGACGTTCTGAAGTTCTACGACCTCCAGATGGCGCACCTCACCCCCAACGCGGTGATGACGCTGGCCATCTTCGCACACCTGTGCGAGATGTTCATTGGGGTGCACCCATCCCTTCGGCTGTTTCGGTGGTTTTTCACCGTGCAGCCGGTATCGCCGTCAACGGTGGTCGGTGGCTGCTATTTCCAGCCGCGGGGGCAGGTGCTGAACCGCTACATCCCGTGCGTCCTTCGCAAGAAGTGGGACGGCTGGAAGAGCGATTGGTTCTACACCCCCCTCCCCGACGAAGCGCGCCTCCGACTCCCGAGCCAGCCCCCAGTGCAGGCGCCTAGCTGGCGGGCGTCGGTGGATCTGGGGGATGGCTACGACGTCGTCCTGGATCGCCTGGCGGGCCTGCGAACCCAGGGGCTCACGGGGGCTATGGTGTTCGGCGACTACCTCCGCCGCCGGATCGCGCGTCTCCGGCGATGCGCCCGGGGCGCCTGGGAGTACACCGGGACCGAGGACCTCCTGAGGACCCACCAGGGGCGCAAGTGGGACTGGGACCCCGAGGACTTCAGGATGGTGGTCCAACGGGTGCTAAACCTTAGCTCCGTGGAATCATCCCTCATCCCTCAAGGGATCCTCCCCCTCTGCTGCGACCCAGAGCGCGCCAACATCCTGGCCATCATGCAGGTGGTCAGGGCGTTGGGGGACCGGGCCCCCCGAGGCCATGACGGCGCGGGCGGCAGCCGCAGAGGGGATCAATGTACCCCCGGAGAGGGCCATGCTTCTGGGCCCCGCGGCGGGGGCCCGGGGGGCAGCCGTCCTGCCGACGCCAAGGGGAAGAGGAAGCAGGAGCCGACCCCTCCTCCCTCTCCTCCCCGAGGGGACGGGGCGGTGTGCGCCAGCGGACGGCGCCCGGAAGACGCCGCACCGACGCCCTAGCCCGAGGGGGAGCGGAAGAAGAAGCGGCTCCGCAAGATGGGGGAGACCGAGCCATGCAGGGGGAGCCTGATCACGCCCCCAAAGTGGTTGTTCAGCCGGCCACCCCGCAGGTTCGACCCCTCATCCACAGCGGCCACACTCTTATTTCCAAACCCTCAAGGCAAGTCTTTACTTACCTCCTTCTGTTTCTTGTATTTCTTCTACCTCAGCGAGATCCTGACCCGCCCAACGTGCCACTCCACGGCCGGCCGGCCCGAGGTCGGGGAGACGGCGACCGCGGAGGCCCGGAGGTGGGAGGCTGACCTGCAGGAAGCCGCAGGCCGCCTTCGGGAAGCCCAAGAGGCTGCTTGGGAGGCGACCCGAGTCCGCCAGGCCGAGGAGGCCGCTCGGGAGGCGGCCAGGGTCTGCCGGGCCGAGGAGGCTGCCCGGGAAGCAGAGGCGACGCGCGCGCGAGAGGCGCCGGCAGCCGATGCTGCCACCTAGGACCCGACCCGACTGCGCCCGAGGCAGAGGCCGCCACCGAGGCCGCCAGCGACGATGCCGAGGGGGCACGCCCGGGGCCCGACGCCCCAGGCGGCGCTCCGGACGTGCCGGCCTCGGGAGAGGCCCCCGAGGCCAGTGCGCCAATCGGCGAGCCGAGCTGCGCTACGCCACCACCGAGGTGGCCTTCCCCTCTTCCTTCTGCCGCCCCGTTGAGCGCGGAGCCCCTCCTGCAAGCCTTGGCCACGGCCAACAACACGGTGCTAGACGGGCTAAGCGCCCAGATGGAGGCCCTACAGGCGGAGCGGGCAGAGATCGACGCGGCGTGGGCGCGCATCGAGGAGGGGCGGCGCTCCGTGGAGGCCATGGTGGAGGCCGGCCGTAAGGTGCACAACCTGCACACCTCGCAGCTCGAGGCTCGTCGCAGGAGCCTGGCGGAAATCGCCCGAGAGGTGGAGGAGGAGCGGGAGGCTGCCCTCATCGCCACCGCCGTGTTCGACGGGGCGCGGGACGACCTCCGCCTCCAATACGGGAGCCGGGTGGTGGAGCTGGAGGAGAAGCTCGACGCCGCCCGGGGAGTTCTCGATGCCGCCGCTGCCTGGGAGCGGCGGGCGGCGGAGATCGAGGCAGCGACTCGCCAGCGCGAGGAGGACCTAGAGGCTCGCGCCATGGCGCTGGAGGAGCGCCTTACCGCGTTTGGGGGGCGGGCCTCGCGCCTGCTGGCACAAGAGGCCGCCGTGCGCCGGCGGGCCGAAGCCCTTGACCTCTGCGCCCGGGAGCTAGAAGTGCTGGAGGAGCGCGCCCGCGCCCTGGACGCGAAGGAGGCGGCGCTGGCGGCCCGCGAGACCGCCGCCGCCACACGGGAGGCAACGCTGGCGGCGCACGAGGCCACCTCCGCCGAGCAGGAGTCCGCACTCCGCCTCCGCGAAGACGCGCTCGCCGAGCGGGGGCGAGCCCTCGAGGAGGCCGAGGCCGCGGCGCAGCGGTAGGCGGACAGCCTGCTCCTCCGCGAGGCGGCGCGGGAGGAGCAGGCNAATAAAATACGACTCAAACTTTCCTAAAGATAAGAAGGAAACTAACAAACTTATCCTAATTAAAAGATACAAGCCACATCCTCCTCAAACTCGGTCTTCTCTAGATAAGATCTTCCCGAATCTAACAAGAATCCGACTGCTGAAAATATGGATAACTCCTATCGGCCGCTTGTAGACCTCCGAAGCCGATATAGACTTTGAGGCCGATATTTACTCTGAGCCGATATACAAACCAGGCCGATGATGACTTTGGGGCTTACCAAATTCTGGTGTTAACAACCGCGTTCGGGGGACGGGCCTCGCGCCTGCTGGTACAAGAGGCCGCCGTGCGCCGGCGGGCCGAAGCCCTTGACCTTCACTCCCGGGAGCTAGAGGTGCTGGAGGAGCGCGCTCGCGCCCTGGACGCGAAGGAGGCGGCGCTGGCGGCCCGCGAGACCGCCGCCGCCACACGGGAGGCGACGCTGGCGGCGCACGAGGCCGCCTCCGCCGAGCAGGAGTCCGCACTCCGCCTCCGCGAAGACGCGCTCGCCGAGCGGGGGCGAGCCCTCGAGGAGGCCGAGGCCGCGGCGCAGTGGCAGGCGGACAGCCTGCTCCTCCGCGAGGCGGCGCGGGAGGAGCAGGCGCGTCGCAATCTGGAAAGCGCCCGCGCCGAGAGGGGCGCGCTGAACCAGCGGGCCTCTGAACTCGAGGCGCGGGCGAACTGGACGCGCAAGCGCGCAGCGGCGGGGCGGCCGTGGGCCACGGCGATCTAGCCGCCCGCCTCACAGCCGCCGAGCACACCATCGCCGAGATGCAAGGCTCCCTGGACTCGTCCGCCGGGGAGGTTGAGGCCCTCCGGCTGGCGAACGAGGTAGGGCCCGGCATGCTTCGGGATGCCGTCTCCCACCTCGACCGCGCTAGGCGTCAGGCGAGTATTTGGAGGGGGCGGTACGCGAAGTACGCCGCCAACCAGGGGGGTCTCGCCCAGCGCCTCTCGGAGATGGCCGGGGACCTTGATAGGCTCCCTGAGGAGATCGAGGAGACGATCAAGTCTTCCTCAAGGGACCTCGCCCGGGGGGCAGTGGAGCTCGTGTTGGCGAGCTACCAAGCCGGGACCCCGACTTCTCCCTGTGGATGGCGCTGGAAGAGTTCCCTCCCGGGACCGAGGACAGCGCGCGCGCGCAAGTCCGGGACGCCGCCGACCAAATTGTCCACGGCTTCGAGGGGACGGCCCCTTGGCTCGCTTTCGCCCTCGACTCCGACGAGGAGGGGGACGGCGACGACAGCGCGGACGATGACAGCGACGGCGAGGCCGACGACCCGGGCGCGTCGGAGTGAGCCCCCGGGCCCCCGCGTATCTTAATAATTTTTCCTTCATCCTCTGAAGCCTTCAAGCCAATGCTTGTACAGACTGGCTTTATTTTACCTGCGATCAAATAAGATTTTAATCTCTATTTCAGTTATGTTTGCTATATGCACGCGATAAGGATGGTCTGTGTCGCGATCCTTCTGCGTCTTGGCTTGAGCGAGGGCTCGTGCTCGGGCCCCAGCCTCAAGCGGCGCGGGTCGGAGCTAGTACCTGGGGAGATCCGCATGTCGAGACTGGCCAGGCCGGGAGCGCGGTGACCGAGGGTTATGGGGACCCGATTGTGGGCCATTGCCGATTCCCCTTCGGAGTTCACCGCGCCCCGGGGCACGGCTCGGTTCTGGGCCCCGTTTGGCGATTTTAGACGACCCGGGCTGCCGAGGGCAAGGTCGAGCACGAGCAGACTGACTCAAGTCAAGACTTTTCAAAAGGAAACAATAACACCGACGCGGTCCTTAGGAAATTGAAAATGCTTGTTATTGAAATGCTGGGAAATAAATTAAACAAGTATGTGGATGTGGGAGCCCCCGGCCAACCCTGCGTGGCCGAGGGGGGCACGGGGTTGGCCTGAGCCCGAGGTACGACACCCGACCCCTTTATGGGTAGAAGCGGCGAAGATGCTCGATGTTTCACGGGTTAGGCAGCTCTGTGCCGTCGCTCGTGGCCAATTGAACCGAGCCCGGCCGGGGGACGCCGATCACTCGATACGGACCCTCCCACATTGGTGAGAGTTTGCTCAGTCCAGCACGCGTTGGGACGCGGCGTAGGACGAGATCGTCGACGCAGAGTGATCGGGCCCGGACATGGCGCTGATGGTAGCGCCGCAGGCTTTGCTGGTAGCGCGCGGCTCGGAGGGCCGCACGCCGCCTTCGCTCTTGCAGGTAGTCGAGGTCGTCTCGGCGAAGCTGATCTTGATCAGCCTCGCAATACATGGTAGCCCGAGGGGACCTTAGGGTGAGCTCGGATGGGAGGACCGCCTCCGCGCCGTAGACGAGGAAGAAAGGCGTTTCCCCGGTCGCTCGGCTTGGAGTGGTTCGGTTCGCCCAGAGCACCGCCGGCAGCTCCTCGATCCACGAATCATCGTGCTTCTTGAGGATGTTGAAGGTCTTGGTCTTGAGGCCCTTGAGGATTTCCGCATTGTCGCGCTCCACTTGGCCGTTGCTTTTGGGGTGGGCGGGTGAGGCGAAACAGAGCTTAATGCCCATGTCTTCGCAGTAGTCGCCGAAGAGCTCACTAGTGAACTGGGTGTCGTTGTCCGTAATGATACGGTTAGGTACCCCGAACCGAGCAGTGATGCCCCTGATGAATTTTAGCGCCGAGTGCTTGTCGATCTTGATGACCGGATAAGCCTTGGGCCACTTAGTGAACTTGTCGATTGCGACGTACAGATACTCGAACCTGCCCGGAGCCCTCCTGAAGGGACCCAGGATGTCCAGCCCCCAGACAGCAAATGGCCAAGAAAGAGGTATGGTCTGCAGGGCCTGAGCCGGCTGATGCATTTGCTTGGCGTGAAACTGGCACGCCCTGCATCGTAGGACCAGGTCAACTGCATCGTGGAGCGCCGTCAGCCAATAGAAACCCTGGCGAAAGGCCTTGCCAACCAAGGTGCGCGAGGCGGAGTGGGCCCTGCACTCGCCTTCATGGACATCAACGAGAAGCACGACGCCTTGTTCCCGAGGAATGCACTTCAGGAGGACTCCGTTGGCCCCGCGCCGGTAGAGGGTCCCTTCCACCAGCACGTAGCGTTTGGAGATGCGATGGACGCGTTCACTCCCTTCGCGGTCCTCGGGTAGAGTCTGATCTGTGAGGAACGCCTGGATCTCAGCCATCCAAGCGATTAATCTTGGGGGGCCGGGGTCGGCCCCCCCGGGCCCCGAGGCCTGGACTCCGACGGGCCTCGGGGGCCGCTCAGGCGCGTCCGTCTCCCCTAGGGGGTTGGGCCGCGCCGACGGCTGAGCCAGCCTTTCTTCAAAGGCGCCTGGTAGGGTCGGGGCTCGCGATGAAGCGAGCCGTGAGAGTTTGTTGGCGACCGCGTTATCCCGTCTGGGCACGTGCCGAAGTTCTATCCCGTCGAAATGGCGCTCCATACGCCGCACCTCGCGGACGTAGGCGTCCATCTGCGGGTCGGAGCACTGGTACTCCTTGGAGACCTGGTTAACGACCAACTGGGAGGCAGCGGATCCCCATTCCGGCCGCCACTCTGAGTCCCGCAAGGAGTCCCTCGTACTCCGTCATATTGTTGGTTGCCCGGAAATCTAGGCGAACCAGATATCTGAGGACGTCTCCGCTCGGGGAGGTCAAGGTGACCCCCGCATCAGCGCCCTGAAGGGCCAGGGAGCCGTCGAACTGCATCACCCAGTAGGCGGCGTGAGGCAGCTGCGAGGGGCTTGTGTTGGCCTCGGGGGCGGAGACAGACTCGGGAGCCGGGGTCCATTCCGCCACAAAGTCGGCGAGGGCCTGGCTCTTGATCGCGTGGCGTGGCTCAAAGCGCAAGTCGAACTCGGAGAGTTCGATTGCCCATTTTACCACCCGTCCCGTACCCTCTCGGTTGCGCAAGATCTGGCCGAGTGGGTAGAACGTGACCACCGTGACCCGATGCGCCTAGAAATAATGGCACAACTTCCTCGAGGCCATCAGAATCGCGTAGAGCATCTTCTGGGCCTGAGGGTACCGGGTCTTGGCGTCCTGCAGCACCTCACTAACGAAGTAGACATGCCGCTACACCTTTCGGCGGGGCCTGTCCTCCTCGTTGGGGGCACCGTTCCCGGGGCGCTCATCGCCCAAGGGGCCTTGCCGGGCCCACTCGGCTTCTATGCCGACGACCTCTGGGTCGCAGGGCGTCGGGCGCGGCCTTCCCGCAGTGGCCCGAGGGCCTTCCTGAGGGTCGGGGGCGTCCGGCGCCGTCGAACAAGCGGGCAGAGGGCCACATCCGGTCGTCAGGGGCCTTAGGCCGCCGTCCGGCTCGGGGGCCTCCCCTCCCTTCTCTCTCCCGGGTCGGGTTGGCACAGGGTGGGGGCGCGCGGGCCGAGGGCTGTCCTCGTCGCGCTCCACAACCAACGCCGCACTGACTACCTGCGGAGTTGCCGCCAAGTAGAGTAGCAATGGCTCATCTGGCTCCGGGGGGGAGCTGAGGTATGCCTTCAACTGGGTGAGGGCCCGCTCAGCCTCCTCCGTCCAGGTAAACGGCCTGGAGCGCTTAAGGAGCTTAAATAGGGGCAGCGCCTTCTCTCTCAGCCTCGATATGAATCGGCTTAAGGCAGCCATGCATCCGGTGACGAATTGCACGTCCTTAAGCTTGCTGGGGGGGGGGCGCATCCGCTCTATAGCTCGTATCTTCTCGGGGTTGGCCTCAATGCCTCGGGCAGAGATCAAGAACCCGAGAAGCTTGCCCGCAGGCACACCGAACACACACTTTTCGGGGTTCAGCTTTATGCGGGCGGAGCGGAGACGTTCGAAAGTCTCCGCTAAATCTGAGAGCAAGGTCTCTTGGTTGCACATTTTCACAACCAAGTCATCGACATAGGCCTCAACATTGCGTCCTATCTGACTACCCAAAAAAATACGAGTAGTACTCTGAAAAGTAGGACCCGCATTCTTTAACCCGAAGGGCATGGTTGTATAACAATAAGTTCCTACAGGGGTAATGAATGCAGTTTTTTTCTCATCCTCCCTAGCCATGCGAATCTGATGATATCCTGAGTATGCATCTAGAAAGCACAAAAGGTCGCACCCCGCGGTGGAGTCGACGATTTGATCTATGCGTGGCAGGGGATAAGGGTCTTTAGGACATGTCTTGTTGAGGTTGGTGTAGTCGATGCACATCCGAAGCTTGCCGTTCGCCTTGGGGACGACGACTGGGTTCGCGAGCCACTCCGGATGGATGACCTCACGGATGAATCCGGCCTCCAGAAGCCGCGCCACCTCCTCGCGGATGAAGGTTTGGCGTTCCGAGGCCCGCCGCCGCACCTTCTGCCGGACGGGCCTTGCGCCCGGCCGCACGGCGAGACGGTGCTCAATCACCTCCCTGGGGACCCCGGGCATGTTCGCCGGTCTCCAAGCGAAGACGTCAGCGTTTGCCCGCAGGAAGGAGACGAGCGCGTCTTCCTATTTGTCGTCCAAGAAACCACCGATCCGAGTGGTCTTGGACGGGCCGTCGCCCAGGGCGACCTCCTTCACCGGGACCTCGTCGCCTGAGGCCACCCGCTGCCTCGGGGCGGTCGAGGTGGAGGCGCCGAGCCTCTCGTCGCCGCCCGCGGGCTTGGATACCACGGCGAGACGGTCCGCGCGCTGCTCCATACAAGCGAGCGCGACTTTGAGGTCGCCGTGGACGGTGATGGGGCCACTGGGGCCCGGCATCTTCATCTGGAGATAGGCGTAGTGGGTAGCCGACATGAACTTTACTAACGCGGGCCTTCACAGGACCGCGTTGTAGGGTAGACTGAGGTCCGCCACATCAAAGTCCACCCGCTCGGTGCGAAAGTTGGCGGGACCACCGAAGGTGACCGGGAGGTCGATGTGACCTAGCGGCCAGGTGTGCCCCGGCGTCACGCCGATGATCGGCTGGGACGGCCGGAGCTCCATCCCCGGGGCCTTGATAGCATCGAAGGCCGTGGGGGAAAGGATGTTGAGGGCCGCGCCCCAACTTCACATTGCAGACGGTGGGGGAAACCACCATCGCGATCTGCCCTCCCCGGGCAACGCATGGCGGGTGGTCGGTCTGGTCAAAGGTGAGGGCGACCTCCGACCAACGCGCCCGCCGCGTCGCCTCATGGGTAGGGGCCGCGACCAGAAGCTCTCGCTTCATGGCCTTGAGGCTCCGGCGAGAAGCGTGAGCGCACGCTCCCCCATCAAGGGTGGCGACGGTGGCCTCGGGCTCTTGAAAGCCCAGATCATCGTCGCCATCGTCGATGTCCTCGGCGGGGGCCTTCTGCCTGGCCTCACTTCGCCGGTTGCCGGTGGGAGTCGCCGAGGCCTTGCCCTCATGGCGCTCCTGCCTCCTCTCCTCCTCCCACTTCCTCGTCCACTCGGCCAAGCTTTTGACCGCGCGGCAGTCTGCGAGGTCGTGGAGAGAGGTGTTGTGCACGGTGCACCATCTGCCGGCCGGGCGCTCCCTGCCGGGAGCGCCAGCCTCCTTCTTTTTGTCGCCCGCGGGCCTCCCCCCGCGAAGCGCCCTCGACGGCGAGGACGTGACCCTCATCGTCGGAACGGGCCGACCTCTTCTTCCTCCTCCTATCCCGCCGCCCTGAACGAGCGGCGGACTCGGGGGCAGCCGGAGCCGCCGCTCCAGAGCCGGAGGAGTTCCAGGTCCAGGCCTTCTCCTTGCGAGCCACACGGTCCGCGAGCTCGAAAAGCTGCGCGGTGGTCTGGGGCTCCTTGGAGGCGATCTTCTCGAGCATGCGGTTATGCCGCACGCCCCCCCTGAATGCGTAGATCACCGCATGCGCAGGGATGCATGGTATAGTATTGCGGACTTGACAGAACCGCTGGATGTACGAGCGAAGAGACTCATCGTCCCTCCGCTGTACCGCGTGCAAGTCCGCCTCTTCGCCTGGGCACGGGTATGTGCCCTGGAAGTTAGTGGTGAACTGCTGGCACAAATCCTCCCAGGAGTGGACCGACGTGGGTGGCAGGTTCATTAGCCAACCCCGCGCCTGGCCTTTCAGGGCCATGGGAAAGAAGTTCGCCATGACCCTATCATCACCCCCCGCGGCTTCTATCCCGGTCGTGTAGATCTAGAGAAACTCAGCGGGGTTGACGCTTCCATCATATTTTTCGGTGATGGTGGGCCGGAACCTCGGGGGCCAACGGACATTCTGAAGGCTCGACAGCCAGCACCGCCAATCGGGGACACGGGGGGCCGGCCCCGGTGACCGGAACGGAGCGGCGCCCCAGAGGAGGAGGCGACTTCCGTTGCATGGGCGGCGCGACGAGCGTCGCGCCGGCGCTCGATATCGAGCCGGACATCTGGCCCCCATGCATATCTTCTTGAGTCGGAGGCGCTGATGAGGGAACCGCAGACGTACGGCGTGTGTCGGCCATCGTCCGCCGTGCCCTCCGCCTCGATGACATAGAGCCGGCAGCGGCAGCTCCAGAGGTCCCGGTGGTGGCAGATCGCCTGTCGGTGCCTATGCGCTGCTGCGCTGTCATGACCAGGTTGGCCACGTCATCCAGCCAACGCTGGGCTGGGGTCTCTGGATCGGGGACGACGGGCGGGTGACGCAAGAGCGCGCCCGCAGCTTGGAGCGCGACCTGGGGTGTGCCGCCATCGCCGTAGGTGACGCGACGACGCACCCCGCCTCGCCATCCTCCTCCATCGCCTGCGAGCAGCGAGGTCGCGGATCCCTCGACCTCCTCAAGCGCCTTCCCCCGCCCAAGATTCCGGCGGGAGGGGGACGACGGGGTGCGAGCCCGATGGCGCGGGTTCTGCTCCCCGCCATTACCGCTGGCGCTCAAAGAAGAGCTGTATGCCACTGCCTCTTCGGCCATAGGGCTGACCTGGCGAAGCTTGGCGCACACGAAAGGAGATGGGGGCTCAGAAAAACACACGCGCGCGCCCCCTACCTGGCGCACCAGATGACGGAGCGTGAAACTCCTTACCGGGAGACCGTGCAGGTCCCGCTTTGCCGGTTCGGCCGGAGGCGCAAGGTGAGGTTTTTAGCCCCTGATCTGAGGGATCTCAGCGAGAAAGAACACGTGGACACAGACGGTTTAGACAGGTTCGGGCCACTGAGAAGCGTAATACCCTACTCCTGTGTTTTGGTAGATCTGTGAATGTGAATGGATCCAGAGAGAGTTCAGCCTCTAGACCAAATCGGCCAGAGTCCGATCCCCTCTCTCCTAGGCCTGGGCCTCCTTTTATATGGCAAGGGGCTACCCATGGGCCATGAGCTGCCTAAGAAAGAAAACATTCTTTTACAATTAGGGCTATCCTACTGCCGGAAGCAGCCTCTGACAGACGCCGTAGCACGCCTCTGCTCAGCCAGCTGACCCATCCGGGGGACGCCCGTTTCGACCTTCATTAAATGGCGGACGACTTTCTCGTCTCACCTGCGCCGTAATCCAGAATGCATCTGACCGGGATTGACATACCAACTCCGGGAGTTGGCACGCCAGCTCCGGCTGAGAGACGAGAGACAGAGGGCTCTCATCATTCTGACGGGATGGGGCGAGGCGTGCCGCAGGCCGCCTGGCGCCACCTAACCCGCGATCTGACCGGTCTGTAATCGGTCACTCGCTGTGATCGGTCACGGACTGGATAGGCATGCGCTACGCCACATTAAATGCGGCGTAGTGCGCTCGTCTGAACCGCCATAAATGTGGTTAGGTGAGCTCTGCCATGCTCATCTAACCTTCGCACGTGGCACCAAAACCCCAGGGGGTCGGGGCGCCCCAGCCCTCGGGGCAGAATCGGGGGCGGCCCGACCCCGGGGGGAGACCGGGAGGGCAGCCGCCATGTCACCCTCGGGCCCGACCCCTCCGGGGGAACGGGCCACGTGGATCACCGCGGCCGCCCTTCCCTTTGATCTCGACACCCCCGGTCCCATGTCACCGATAGAATGTTTTTTGCAAAATTGAATGCTATACCTTTTTTGTCTGAAGTCCCTACCCTTTAGGGAGCTGCAGAGAACTACAGTTATTCTTCACCATGCTCAGGTTTGGTAAAATCTTGAAAGCAAGCTGACTTGTATCAAAGATAGGCATGTCTTTTGGGGTGTGCAGAAAGAACTAGAAAAAAAAACAGGAGCGAGACCGAAGTATCCGATAGATCGGTTAATTGTTTACAGATTGGTGCTTGGTTTGAAAAGACCGATCTATTTTTCGGTGTTTCGGTCGTGTTCCTCAGCTTCCTGAACAAACCGATTATTACGGCCAAACTTAAGTCCACCTTCGCTAGACTCAAGTCCCCATTGAGGTGCCACCATGCCAGGCGGCCAAACCACTAGAGTAGGGATGGCAATGAATCGGGCTGGGTTCGGACGGAGTAAAAATATACCCGACCCAAGACCCTAAAGTTTTTCCCCGCCCATGCCCAATGCTCTAATTGGACGTAAAATAAAACCCATGCCAATACCCGTTGAATATCAGGTATCTATGGATTTTTAACAACATAATATGATATATCAATTGATACATATAAACCATCACAATTAGACACCTATGTTTAGCCAATAAGTTTAAAACCACAAACAATGAATACTGCAAGTTATAATCATTCACAAAGTATTAAATACGGGCCAAAATCCATAAATTCTACTATTACAAATTATTTCATCACCGAGAAAAAAGGCAAATGACTAAGCCATTAGTAATATATGACTTTATTGCACTTACACATTCATGTTTTAGTTAGTATTGACATACAACCTTCTAAAAAAAATCATGTATGAACATGAATATTTGGATACCCATGGGTTACCCACGGATATAGAATAAAACCAACGACGCGTCCATTAATACCTCGAATTAAGGTCGGGCATACCCATCGGCAAAAAATCTAACCTATACCCATACCCATTGAGTGTGGTACCGGCGGATACCCGGACCCACGGGGAAAATTGCCATCCCTACACTAGAGCCTGCTTGCGTGTGGGAGTGTTTGGTCAAGTTAGGTAAGACCGTAAGACTGAATACTAAACCGTCATATCGGTTAACCAATCGTCAGTTCAAGAATTCCTATTGATCGAAATTTTGAAGATTGAGATATCGGGTCCGAATTTTTGGTGAAGATCGAGTACATGCCATGTCATTGTCTTTTCTTTGCATGTAACCAAGAAAGTACCTGAGCATTGTGATGCTTGTTGACATAGAGATCGACCAAACACTAAAGCACTAGGACATGTGGACTGATGTTGGATCAACTCGTGGCGCTCCTCAAGAAAACCGATTACCCTATTTTGGAAATTGGGGTATCCTATTCTTGCAAAATCGCCATGAAGACCTACAAACACCCGCTCAGGAGGAACCCCGTTAGGGCAGGTGTGTCTAGGGTTGCTCTAGAATCGGCAAGCCACCTAGAGCGTCTTCAGTTGTCATAGAGATGAAGGTAGGACATCAATTAGGGTTTGGAAACGTAAAAGGCAAAGAGATAAAAAAAAGATAAAAGTAGTTTGTTGACTGGATTGTGATTACTCAATCAGCCATGATCCTTTATATTTACTAGATGATGTCTCGCGTTTTAGTGCGGGATATATGTTAGATATTGGAGAAATGATAAAATGATTTGAATTGAAATATTGTGAAAAGGATTTGAAAATGATGATTTAGCATGTGTATGTTTAGTTTTAGAATAAATAAATTACAGATATAATTACTATATGCTTGCATGTTGAGTTTTATGTGTTTAGTGGATTGATGTGGCATGCTTGCATGTAGGTTTTAGGAGTGCTAATAAATACTATACTTGCATGTTAAGTTTTAGGTGTTTAGTGGACATTAGCTTTATAGAAAGAAGAGATAAGGTGGGTAGGTTTTATCCCTTATACAAGTTAAATTCATAATGAATCCGTAAATAATACAACCTTTTTGTTTGAATACCCAAAACCGGACCATCCGATTTTATCAGGACGAGCCAGTTTTAGGTGTCAACAATGCTCTACCGCTAGCAATTTCTCTTTCTCAGCTTGAGTCCTTGACTCGTAAACCATTCTACCCAATTAATCCATTTTGCTTATCCACTCTGTACTGGGAAAGGTACTAGGGTGAAGCTGTCTGTGTGGTGCTCCGTTTGCCTTGCATACGCGCACAGGAGTTGACCGGTGTCTCCGTTGTCCTCGTATGTTTCTCGCACGCACAGCAAAGCTTCTGCTTGGCTTTACGGCTGTTGGTACAGCGTACGTGTAGCTTTGCCCCGGTTTGAAAAAGCCAGTATCTGTGGGTCTCACGGCTTTGCTATGCCCATGTGGCCCTGTGCAGTGCGTCCCCAGGATTTCATACATGGGTACTATACTAGTATTACCAGACGACTAGCAAACCATAGCAATTGCTTATACTACCACATGCATGGCACAGTACAGTCTGTTGTCTGTACTCTTTTTTATTTTTACTAGTATTTGCTTTATCTTTTCTGATAACAAAACGCACAATGCTACGTATTGAATGTCAATCACCAAAGACAAATAGATAATGGGGTAAGCGGTAGCACTAGAGTACTTCGCTCGCTGCCTTGTTTATAGATGAGGAAATTTTACAGGATTTTTGTCCGAAATTAAACTATGGCTCCCCTCTTAAAACGTCGTATGATTGAAAAGGAAAAGGAAAAACAAAGGAGTAAATAAAAGATTGAAAAATACAAAAAAAAATGTAATAATAAATTATTATTAGAGTAAATTGGGTTACTCATCTACTTATACTCATCTAGCCTACACTAATTAAATAGATAAGAGGCCAAGAGCTACTAGCCTACTATGGGCCTGTTTAGAAAAGCTTTTAACAGTTGTAGCTTTTTTAGAATTAAAAGTTCTTTTAAACAGTTTAGCTTTTCGTTCAGATTTTGAGAAGTTGTAATTGTAGAATCTAAAAAATAAACTAGAAAACAAAAGCCTGTTTTTTAACTTCTTTAGATTGTCACAAGTTGTATTTCCACCCGCCCCTTCTTAGAATGTAAAGCACTTCTAAACAGATCTAGATTTGCCTCGGTCCTATGTGAGCTAGCAAAAATCATCTTGTGGTGGATGCTAAATTTTCATAGTTTTTCCTCTAAAATCATTAGGAATGGAAATTTTCATGTGTTTTTCTTTTGCTCATTCACACGAACCAAAGGAATGAACCGTGACCTTTTCCAAAGGATTCCAATTCCTTTGCTTTTTCTCAGTTTTTTTTCTCCAGTTCAAAAAGGCCCTAATTCCTGCATTTTAAAAGGTAAAGAGCTTTACTGTATCGTAGGGAAATACTCCTTAGTGCTAGAACGCTCACAACTCCTGCCTCATTTTGCGAGCTCCGGTAATTTTAGGCCACTTTAAATGAATGATTGTGAAATAGAATGCCATTCCCATTGAATTTTCTATAAAAACTGAAAACAAAAGAAAATCTTAAAACTATAGTTTGGTTGATACATAGGAATTTAGGCTCCTTTGAATCGTAGGAATAAAAAAATATAGGAATAAAAAAAACATAGAATTCTGACAGGGATGTAAGTGTAGAACAGATGATTGCAAAACACAGAAAAAACACATGAATGATCGTTTAATTGGATCGCATGAAAAACACAGGAATCGGATGAGAGAGATAAACTCAAAGGAATTTTTCCAACAGGTTAGACCTCTTGCTAAATTTTCTTCAAAACCTACATGCAATGAGCCATTCCATAGGAATTTTATAGGAATTAAAAAAGTCCAATCCTTTGAATCAAAGGGCCAAATAGAAAAATTTCCTATAGGATTTCAATTCTATGAAATTCTTTGATAAATCCTTTGATTCAAAGGGGCCTTAAAGTTATAAGAAAAACTTGAGGTAAAACCTCATGCTTACTTTCCTTCAAAATCTCTATAGAAAATTCCATTCCACATTCTCAATCCATTGTTTCAAAGTGGAATTTGAGCCGTTTGGATGATAGGATTGCAAACGAGATTTTTGTAGGATTGGAAAACCTCCTTTTGTTTCATACCAATTTTGGAAGATTCAAATTCTTTGGAAATTTTCCCATAAAATCTTTAGAGTAGAGTTGTTTTACAATGGTCTCTACCACATGAGGCTTAAAATGTAGGAATAAGAAAAATGTAATAATAGATTGTCACATTCTGTGCAATAGTACATGATTTTCAAACATAGGGACACTAGAGATAGAGATGCAGGAAGTGAAATACATAAAATTTGAAGGAAATAACATGTGAAAAAGGGTGTAGAGAGGGAAAGAGAGAGTATGCATTGAACTTAGCAAAGGAAAATAAAAACGTATGAGCTCATTGTCAACGGGTTATATCCGTAGACCGTATTCTGAGGGTATTGAGGTACGTTGGAATAAGGATATATACGAAATGACATTAAGCACACAAAGATAAGGATTATACTGGTTCAGGCCCCTCGTAAGGTAATAACCCTACTTCAATTTATATGAAATTATGATGAGAGCCACAGAGATTACAGTAGAGATCAATAGAAATATCGAGCACCGACGAGATCTCTGTCAAGACCGACTCGACGAGATCCAGGCGGCGACTTCAAATCAAATGAATCCACAATGTTCTTGAGCCGAAGTCATTGAATAAATAATGTCGTGCTTACCTAACCGTTCTCGAGTTATCAAGAGGGTATGAAGCATTCGACAACACCACCAAAAAATAACGGTCCACCATGAATTTAAATTGAAGTCTAAAAAACTACCATAAACAAACCAAAAAAATCACGATGGCCATCTTTCTTTTTTCCTTGAAATACGAACTGCCGGATGTGACCTATAAATTCTAATTCTGAGATTCATTTGGGTTCCAATTGCGCAAGTAACTTTCCATCTCCCTACGTACCCAACTCTCACAACTTTCACCAGCTGAAAAAACCCTAACTCCGCACATCTCCCTTGCCCTCAAGTCAACCAATGGATTTGGAAAAATCCAACGTCGACACGAAGGATCTGAAGCAACTGCAGATTGAAGGATCCCTTCCTGGGAAAAATTCCTTAAATCGATCGGAAGGAGGTACCAATCCTAAACCCACACTAGGGCAAATAGTTTGTCTTGGGGATTTTGTGCGATGTGGTTTTCTATCCCCTCCTTCTGAATTCCTTCTTTTCCTTTTGGATTACTATGGCCTCCATCTTCTCCACCTAAACCCAAACTCTATAGCTTTCCTCAGCATCTTTACACATCTTTGTGAGGTGTACCTTGGGATACCACCATTCTTAGATTTTTTTTAGGATACCTTTACAAGCTTAGGTGGATGGAGGCCCGTAGAATTTCCGGTTGTTGCGGCTTTCGCCTCCGAGACGAGATGAAAGCGGAATATATTCCCTTCAACTGCCCTTCCTCTCGAGGATCGTGGAGGTCGAAATGGTTCTACCTTCATGTTGAAGATCACCCATATTGCCTTGCTGTCCCAAACAAGAAGCCCGAGCGCTTCCCTTTGTTGACCTCTAGGCCCTCCTTAACCCCTTCTCTTAAAAGCTTCGTAGATAAGATCCACGACCTCCGAAACCAAGGGTTGTCGGGGTATGAAGTCGCAGAAGACTTTACACGTCGTCGGATCCAACCTCTCCAAGCCCGCGCCCACCCAACATACGAGTACACGGGGCGCAAGATGAAACACGAATCTCGGTTCGGGGTATACGTTCTTGTAACCCTCCTGACCTTAATTAGTACAATAATAAGATCTTGAATACTGATATTAATGTCTTGCTTTTAACACTTGACGACAGAATGGTGACCACCTGAGTGGGTCATTTGGTGATCTACGCTCCACTAGACCCGGACAAACTCATCACCTCGCTATGCAACCTTCCGTCGTCGGAAAAGGACGCCGCCATCAATGTAAGTGATCTCAACTACTTTCCTTCCTCTAACTATTGTTGTCCGAAAGAATAGTAATCTCAATTTTGTAGGCCAGGCCTCTCACAGACGTCATTGGCTCGCTTGCCGACCACCAGGTCGCGACTTCTCTGAAAGAGAAGGCGATCTCAAAACATGCCACTGCCGAGAATGCTTCCAGTGGTAGAGGAACAAAACCTTCCAAGAGGAGGTGGATGGCTTTAACGAAGTCATCCGGGGAAGGAACGCTTGTGCAGACAAGCGGTTCTGAAGTTAGTCAAACTCCCTGTGGTCCATAAACCATCTTGAGGAGGATCTTTAGATGCATCGAAGATGTGGTCGTCCCACAAGGAGGATGTCCTCGCTATTTTAACGTTGCGTCTCCTTCTCCCCGTGCTTCCTCGACCCCAAGTGGCGACAACTAAGCCATGGTCATCGTCAATGCTGATAGCACTCTGAATCCACTGGGACTCCAACTTAACTCTCTCCTCAAGCGAAATCAAGGTACAAGACTTGACCTTAGTAGCCCTTTCTCCCGTTTACGTGAGGGAAGCTAATCGAGATCACATGTCATGCGTAGGCCTCAAGAACGGTTTGAAGGAGAGAGAATGCCACGTCGAGTACTGGAAGGCGAAACTTGATAAGATGGCCAACGCTGCCAGGAAGGAACAAGCCATAGAGGATCTTCGAGGCAGGGAAATCTGGGTCGAAGCCTACCTCGAGGGTTGTTGTCTGGCATTGCAACGCCTTTGCGAAGTGCTGCGGGTGGTCCGTGCTCCTCCCAAGAAGTCCATAAGTGGTCATCTGTCATGGATGCAGAGTACGTGTGATCAACTTATAGGGATCGGGAAGCGGATCGACGACAGCCTGAAGCAGGAGTGTCGTCGTGCTAGCCAGTATGCTGGTGGTCACATTCTCGCCTGCATTCGAGATGGGCGCCCACAGATAAGCTTAGGTTTTCTCCGGGAGGGCTTCTCGCGTTCTCATATGAAAGCTGACGAGATCGACCGCCTCACTCAATCCTTCGCTCCGCTAGCCGAGGACTTCTTCTCTACAATGAACTGGCAGTGACCGTCCTGGTAGTTTATGTACCTAGGGAACACTCAATGTACATATTAGCATTTTATATATCAGAACTTGAGTAAGAATTGAAATCTATTGTGTAAGTATTTAAAATAAATATAGTGTACGAGTACTCTCACAAGGACTGCCCTTAGTCGATAGAGTATGGTACTCTCCTTAGCCTCCAGCTGTTTTTGTTGCAAGGTCATTTTCCACAAAGATAACTTAAATCTTATAACAAACCAAATTGAAGCAGCAAATTCCTAGCTTTCAGCCGTGAAGTCGGCAAAACCAATTCCCGATTACACGGCTCGGTTAATACGCTCAAGTGGGTACTCTAACATGACCAGATCTAACATGGTCGTTTGACCCTGCATGGCTTGACAAACTTTAACAGTGCTAGACGTCCCCAGCCAAGGACCATGGGACCCCGAAGCTTGCCAGACTAGCGTAAGAGGACAGTAGGATCGACTTCAAGACAAGGCGATATGAGAAAAGGAGGTCATCGGGTAAAACACTTCTAAAGACAGGAATTTGGAATACTGTATATTATTAGACTGAAGTTACAGACTTTGGTACACCGGATTTATACATAAAATTTACGTAGTTGGTCGATATTCCAAGAGTTTGGCAACTCGCGGCTTTCGTTGTCTGCGATCTTGAACGTGCCTGGCCTTAAGACTTCGACCACCGTGTACGGTCCCTCCCACTTGGGTGAGAGCTTGTTTCGTCCTGCCTGGTTCTGAACTCGTCGGAAGACGTAATCGCCGATGGTGAGTGTATGGGCACGAACACGCTTTTCGTGATAGTGACGTAGGGCTTGTTGGTACATGGCTACTCGAACGGCAAAACGTTCTCGATGTTCCTCTATGAGGATGACATCATATGCTCACTACTTCTCATGATCCTTGTCTGAATATTTTTCGACTCGTGTAGACTGATGTCGCAACTCCGAAGGGAGCATGACCTCGGAACCATACACGAGAAAGAAGGGAGTGTCTTTGGTGGAGGTTGTCGAGGTAGTGCAGACGACCATAAGACAGAAGGGAGTTCGTCAACGCAGCGTGTGTCATAGGTCAAGAGCCTATCGTACACACGTGTTTTGATCCCCTGGAGCACAATACCGTTTGCCCACTCGACCTGCCCGTTACTCTGAGGATGGGAGATTGATGCGAAGCAGATTTTTACTCCGAATTCGATGTAGTAGTCCTGAAAGGCACCGCTAGTGAACTGGGAGCCGTTTTCTGTCAGGATCCGATGTGGTAGTCTGTATCTACAAAATATCCCTTTCATAAACTTGATGGTGTGTTCGGCTTTGATTTCTCTTATTGACTCTACCTTGATCCACTTGGTGAATTTGTCAATAGCCACGAACAAGAACTTGTAGCCGCCTTGTCCTGGGGGAAACGGTCTGAGGATGTCGAGCCCCCAACACGAGAACGCCCAGGTGAGAGTGATAGTTTGGAGTGCTTGGGCCGGCATCTTGGTGTGTTTGCTGTGAAATTGGCTGGCCTCACACTATTTTACCAAGTCGCAAGCATCTTGAAGGGTTGTTGGCCAGAAAAATCCTTAGTGAAAGGCTTTTTTGACCAGAGTTTGCCCGCCGCGTGAGATCCGCAGATTCCTTCATGGATGTCGAGTAGCAAATCCTTGCTGTCCTTGGGAGAGACACACTTGAGCAGAAATCTGTTTGGGAATTTTTTGTATAGGTCATATAATAAGCTATTGCCTGACGAAAAGTTTTTCTGCCATGGTGTCTTCATCAGGTAACTTGTCTGCATCCAAAAAATTGATGAGCGGAGTACGCCAGTCTTCCGTGGTCTCGATGTCTGCCACGACGTTGTTGACCTCTGCAGTAGCCCCGAGCTATTATCGACATTGGCTAAGGTGCCTTCATCGTTCGTGGTTTTAACTGAGGGTTTTGTCAGGACGTTCAGAAAGGTTCTTGGTTCCACATATTCTCCTCTGGATGCGTGACGTGCCAAGTTGTCGGCATCGGTGTTGTCTTTGCGGTAGACATGACATACCTCTAAATCGTCAAACTTTCGCTCCAGCTTCCTGACTTTAGCAAGGTACTTGGTCAACTCGAAGTTTGAGCATTTGTAATCCTTGTGCACTTGATTGGCGACCAGTTGAGGTGTATTGTGTCAGTGTTATGGATAAGGTATACCCAATGATCTTGGATTGGGCTCGATGGGGCCCACCATATACCAAGTCTTATACAGAATCATGTCTCATATACGGAAGGTGTTCCGGATAAGGAAGAAGAAGCAGAGTTCAAGTTGGAAAGTATAAGGACTACTCGGATCGTATTCATATTTGTCTCCCTAGTTCTACTTGGACAAGGAGACATTTGTGGGTACAAATACAATACCCCCTAGGAGGAGAGGGGAGGAGGCTCAGTCAGAATAAACGAAGATATGCCGCCAGATATCAACATCAGAGAGAAGCCTAGACATACTCAATTTGGTGCCATAGAGGCCGACAAGAGGGATCTAGCGCTATCTCTGATCTGGCCGAGTTCGTATTTGAGGAGGAAGACTACCCTGTTGTCGACTACGTGTGGTGTTCCATGCCGCCAAGTCGATGACGACTAGATAGGTTATCTCAAATATTGTACTTTTGTGATTCTGATATATACGAGAAACACCGGCTACGGCCCACAAGAGTAGGGTTATTACCTGACAGTTAAGGGGTCCGAACCTGTATAAAAATCCATGTCTCCCGTCTCTTTACCTCAATCTCACATATAAACTGGCACCAACAATCCCCATACTCTACAAATACCGTAGACGCGATATAATCCGTCGACATATTGCATGTCTGAACTCATCCCCAGCTGGAGATGTCAAAATGAATCCTGCCCCTACTCTCTGGCTGTTGAATGCCCCGTCGAAGGCTATTGTCCATGCCTCATCATTTGTCTGACCAGTTGAGGTGTTCTCGGGAACGGTCCAATCGACAACGAAGTCAACGAGAAGCTGAGACTTGATAGTTGTACGTGGGACAAAGTTGACATCGAATTGGCTGAGTGCGACGACCCATTTAGCAATGCGTCCGACGATGTCTTTATTCCTAACTAACTCGCCTAGAGGGATGGAAGAGACGTCCGTGACTTTGTGGGCCTGGAAGTAGTGACGTAGCTTCCGCGATGTCATGACTATAGCGTAGAGCAGTTTCTGGATTTGAGGATATTGAGTTTTGATATCGTGGAGGGCCTCGCTGACGTAGTACATGGGATGTTGTACTTGTCCCTCTCAACAATAATCACAGTGCTAATAGAATAAAGTGTGGCAGCAATATATAGAAATAGTTCTTCCATTGGCTGTGGGGCAACGAGTACAGGAGGGTTGGACAACTACTGCTTGAGTGTGATAAACGCGTTCTTGGCATCCTGTGTCCACTCGAATCTATCCTACTTTTTGAGTAGAGCAAAGAAAGGTTGTCCTCGTTTTTCCATCCTGGCCATGAACCGGCTTAAAGCTGCCATACATCCTGTAAGCTTTTGTACTTTCTTGAGTCTTGTCGATGACTTCATGTTCACTTCACGCAGGGAATTAGATCTTGAAGATTCCAAACTGTGAAAAACGGAAGGTTCACGAGGATCAATGTCGATGAATCTGACCAAACGATCTGGAGTCTCCATCTCGTTCTTGTCCACCGGTGCATCCAGAAATTGATCTCGATGTTGGTGAATCGGACAACAGGGAGGGAGCACGGACCATGGGTCTAGTGATCTTCAAGAAGATTTTGCAGTCGGTAAGGGGGTGACTTTTTGATTTGTGGATCGGGCACCATGCCTTGGATGGGGTTGTGCGCTGTATATCTCGATCTTTGCAACCATCGAGTTCAGTCTTCACTAGAAGTATTACCCGACATTCAACCAGAGAGTGCTAAGATATCTTGTGGATCGAACACTAGGTGTCGTGGTTTGGAGGCGACTTCCTTGTCGGCACCTGGCCGCCAACAGATGTCTGGGGCTTGGCCGCTTCAAGAGTTCTTTGGGGAGCTAAAGTCGTCGGCTTCCTCTTTTCTGACTGGATAAGAGGAATAGCTGACGAAGGGTTGTTTTCTATCGTCCTTGCGGTTTCGTTCTCGATCTCGACTTGCATTGGGGAAGGCGAGATTAGAGTCACGGCGAAGACGAGAAAGACGATGGATTCGACTTGAGTTCAAATGAACGTCGGTTGGGTAGGATCTCCCAGACCAGGACGAATATAGACATTGTTGTCGGAAGATTTTGAGCTTGAAGCCATCTCGACGAAACCTTGAGCACCAAGTCCCCCTACCTAGCGCGCCACAGTCGACGAGTTATATTCGTAGATTGTATTCTGAGGGTATTGGGGTACGTTGGAACAACGATCTATATGAAATGACATCAAGCACACAAAGATAAGGATTATACTGGTTCAGGCCCCTCGTAAGGTAATAGCCCTACAACAGTATATATGGAATTACGACGAGAATCACAGAGATTACAATAGAGAACAATAGAAATATCGAGTACCAACGAGATCTCCGTCAAGAATGACTCGACGAGATCCAGGCGACGAGTTGTCTTCAAGTCCTCCGGATTGCCTCTGCTATGGTGGTGACTTGCGCTATGATTTGATAATCCCGTACCCCCTAGGGGACCTTGTATTTATACAACAAACTATCTTGGTCTCCAAGTAGAACTTGTAACACCCTGGGAAAATTCCTAAATAAAAATACACCGATCAAAAATCATTTCTGTTTCATGTTTAAATTTTTGCATCATGCCGACAGTTTCTTTGTTTTATGCCAGTGCCAAACTTTTATTGAAATTTACCATTTTTTTTTCTACTCCTCTGATCTTCCGGTCTTTGTCCCAGAATTTTCACTCTAACCAAAATTAGTTTTACTCCAAAAAGTCCACGTAAGCTCCCTCTACTATGGCCTTCTTGTTGCTGGGCTTTTTCTGGAAAAAGTCCATGTTACCTCCCCAAGCCCTTTTCATTCCTATTAGGTTGGAAAAGAGAAAAGTCTAATTTTCCCCCATACTATTTTCGGCGACGACGTCGCCGCACGCCGCGCCGCTACGACGAGGCCGCTACGACATCACCGGCTGTCGCCTTCCGCTCCTGTCTCACCGGCGAGCTTGCCATCCATTCCATACGCATCCGGCCCCACCTCGCACCGCCGCGAGCCATGCAGCAAGCTAGTTGTGCATGCGCGTGCATGCAGGCAAGCCAGCCACGAGCAAGCACCATGCAACTAGCTAGCTATGCGTATGCCTGCATGCAAGCAGCTAGTCGGGCCCAAGCTAGCATGCATGCAACAGCCTATGCAGTATACGCGCCAACCCGCGCGGCCGCTGCAACTGCCCCGTCCCTGTCTTCATGGCCATTTAAGACGAGCTCGTGCGGTGAAGCCTATATAAGGGCAACCATAGCCAGTATGCAACCCGTCCCTTTCCATCCTCTTTTCTCCTCCTCCTGGCTTTCTTTCTCTTCAGTCACACCCTTCCGCGCACACGCCGCCATCTCTCCGCTTGCTCCGCCGCGGCCGGTTTCGGCTGGGCCTCAGTTGAGCAAGAGGACGGATAGGCCGCCGCGCCGTCATTTGAACCCGAGAACGACTGACTTATCGAACGGCTAATCCCTAACATCTGACCCGCTGACTTCTAACTCACTAACCCGCTGACTTCTAACTCACTAACCCGCTGACTTCTAACTCGCTGACCCCTGACACCTAACTTGCACTAATCCGCTAACATTTATTCCTTAACGCTGTGTGTTCGTTTGTTGCCGAGCGAACACGTGGTGGGCGAGGACGATCCGCGGGTCGACCGGCCCCAGGCAGTACCTCGACGACCGTAGTTCGTGCGAGGACCGTCGGTCGGTACGCCGCTACCCGGCTGCCGCAAGGTGAGCTCCCCTCCTGCCCTTCCTCTTGCTTTCGTTTCCTTACCGCATTTCTCGTCTACCGTCGTTACCGCGGCACGGTGGCGTCGTGAGACGTGACACCGTAACCATTCCTTGCGCGACCGTCCTTCGCAGCGATCGCCGCATCACAGCCGGCCGTGCATACGCCATATAGCTAGCGAGCCGAACGTGTGCATGCATGCATGTAAGCAGCTAGCTAACTGCAGGTATGCGCATGCATGTATGCATGCAGCCACCCGAGCCCTCCATCTTACCAAGCACACACTCTAGGAAAACCACGACCACCGGAGAATCCCACTGTCGCGACCGAATGCCGTAGGCGCCGACCAAGGTCCCCGTGCCCCGCCCTTGCCGCGCAAGCCAAGCCGGCGCAAAACCACCTCCCGGCCTCGCGCCACACTGCCAACCAACCAAGCCACAGACCGGCGCCGCCTCTCCGCACGTGCCACCATGCCCAGGCGCCGCCCGGCGGCACACCGCCACGACGCGCCCCCAGGCCGGCGCCGCCGCCCCCGGCCTCCCCAGCCGCAGCCGCAGCCCGGCCTGCGCCTCCCGCGCCACGCGCGCCCCAGGCCGCCGCCAGCCCGCCAGGCAGCGTCGTCACCTGCACGCCGCCCAGCCGCTCCGCGTTCCCGCCGGCGCCGCCTCGTCCCCGCGCGCCCGCGCCGCGCGAGCTGCCTCCTGGCCGCGCGCCGCACTGCCGCGGCCGCGCCACCGAGCCGCGCCGCACCGTCTCCCCGGCCGCGCAACACGCTGTGCCGCGCCGCCGCCTTGCCGCCCGCGCGCGCCGCACGCCCAGCCGCCCCACCGCCGGCGCCCCTCCCTCCCGGCCTCTCTCACCCGGCTAGAGCAAGCAGAAAAGGAGAGAAGGAGAGAGAAGGCAAGATAAGAAGGAGAGAGAAGGGAAAAGAAAGAGGTGGGACCCGTCGGTGGGCCCCACTATCTCTCTCCCCATGGGCCCCCTTGGCCCAAGGACTTTGGGAAAGTCTATATCAGCTCCCTAAGAAGTCTACAAAACATCCCCGCATTCATTAGGGCCAACCGGCCGGATAAACTATCCAGAAGTCCATAAAACATCCCTCTTGTTCCCTGGGCCGAGCCATAAAGTCCTCCTACAAAAGTCTGTATTATATCCTCCGAGCCGAAACCCACCAACAGCCTCTCTCCTCGACGAAGTCTAATTTATACCCCCCCTACTCACCCAACTCTCCTCTTAAAGTCTGTATTACGTCCCTAACCGACCTACATCACTTTGGGCTAAGGCCAAAGCACTCCCAAAATAAAAGTCCAACATGCCCCCCCTCTGAGCCCCTCAGCCAAAGAATATTCCCAAGAATATTCCTTTCCAACTTAATAAATTCATTTCGCATTCCAGAAAATCCATTAATCTTCCAAAATTCATATCTCCTCAACCGTAAGTCCAATTGACTCCGTTCAACTTCCATAATTTTTCTAAAAATGTGATCTACGCAATGGCACTGGTTGGGTTATTTTCTTTTTTGGAATTTTTGGCTCTTTTTGTGTTAGCGAGTAGTTCGTGACGTTATTATTCGACCGGACAGGGTATATCTGCGAGGAGGAAATTGAGCCAATTGATAACGAACCCTCAAGTGAGCAAGGCAAGTCACTACGCCCCCTTCCTCGAACATGTTGATCCTATTTTTATAAATGTGTTGATTGCAAATAAAATTGCATGCTAATTATAAAACGCGTACCTACATTTGCTTAAAGCCTTACCTTTGATATTGTTTATCCTTATGTATTTACACACCTTTGTTACCTGAGTATATTACCTTACGCGTGATTATTTACTCACTGCTTAGCCCTGCTTACATAGACGTTATACACTCCATATGTGGGATATGTGGAGTGGTTAACTATCACTCGATGGGAGTGATTGTAGAGATCGGGTGGAGACATAAGCGCCACCCATAGCATGAAAACCTTTGTGAAACCCAAAAACTTAATTAAACAAAAGTGATTTCGACTGGGGCGGCACGGATAGAATATGGGTGGTTCTGGGAACGGTAAGCCGCCGACCCTGGTCAGTTAAGGACCGAGTCAAGAAGCTAAGCAGGAAACGAACCGAGTACGACCACACTTCTTGAGTGGGGTTAGACCCGGTGGACTAGGTTATTCTCGTGGGGTGGCACCCCAGACATGGTAGGTTCTGGATATCGGTATGGAAATGTGGAAGTGTGTGGTTTAATGACGTCAAGCTTTATATATGTATGATGTAACCTTCAATCTCGGGAGCGCCAGGACTCCCCTCACAACCGGCTCGAGGTAGGAATGTGGCGCCGGGGGTGCAATGGGGATTCATAGTCCTTGGAGCGGGTGCCGCCATGCGAGGGTAACTGAAAAACCGGGCCGTGACAAGTCTCATGTGTTGGGTGAGTCACGGAGTGTGGGATTAAAAGCGTACATCCACTGCAGTGTGAGTAAATTAAACTATTCGAATAGCCGTGCTCGCGGTTAATGAGCGCCGGGACTTGTATTACTCTTGACTAGACTCACATGTTTTTAATTTGGTTAGAAGAAGTTGGGATAAATACAACATGGGTGACCTTGCCCCATGCGTGGGAAGGTTACATTGTGATGAAGGAACTTCTAATTAATGACAACCTTTACATAGCGGCAATTCTTTTCATGGTTAAAACTGCTAGGCCATAGGCTTGTAAAATAACTTGCGAAAACTGGCTTTATGCAAATAAACCAAAACCTGCCTTGGATCCCTATATGCATTGGTTGCATTTCTATAGTGGTGACTTGCTGAGTACGGTTGGTACTCACCCTTGCATATTTCTACCCTTTTAGCTCTTGATGATGAGGACATGCCAGTCGAACTGATCCCTGAGGAGGGGGATGGTACGGAGGAACCATAGGGACTAATCCCCAGTTGATGCCTGTGGAGTATAGATGGACCGCCGCAGCCTCGCTTCCGCTATCCTATGTTATTTGGTATTGTATCCGGTCAGACACGGCCTATTAGAACCTACTCGAGTTCCCATGTAATATTTGGTATTGTAAGACTATGCAATGCAGACTATGTGTACCAGAGTTGTAATGTGTGTATACCAACCTACCGATCCAGGGAGTTGGTATTTGTAAACACATATGGTTTCCTGTGCTATAAAATCAGGGGCTGACAGAACTCGAAGAGTGTTTTTGGCCCACGAGATCACAGAGATTGTATTTTCCCCGAATAGGAATCTAACACCTTTTATTCGGGATACACTTTCTCCGTTTATTAGCCGAATCCATAATGTCAAGGTAACCTTCCCGTATACTAAAGGTATGTCGTATCCGTATACTATATGACCCCAAGAATAAAAGGTATGCCTTATCCGTAACCCTGACACTCATTTAAAATTTTTGTGAAATAGGGGTATCAGAAAGCAATCCTTATGGCTCCTTTGTAATAAAAAAGAGAAAAATATAGGATTATTTGAAGTATTGAAATCCCTTGGAAAACTTTCTCAGGCGCTAATTTCGAACAAAAGAACGGATATTTGAGGTTCCTATTAAATTCCTATGAAATGGCTTAATTCATTGGAATTTTGGGATTTCTAATGGACGCCTTGAAACACAAAATATGAAAAACTCAGGAATAGGAATAACATTTGAAATTGAAGTAACATGTTTTCTAGTCCTACAGAAATGGAAAAAAACACATGGAAGGAAAAGACGAGCCATTAATAGCATCACAGGAAGCAAACGAATGAAAGTAGAGTTTTCATTAGGTTTGACCTCTTGCTTATAAATTTTCCTAAAATATTGAGCAATATGGATTCAACTATACGGAAAATGTCCTTTTCATTTCTACGAAGAAAGGGTTCTATAGGAAAATTCCTGAGGGAGTTGAATCCTCAAAATTCCTATGACAATCCTCTATTTCAAATGGCCCTAGGGTTGGATCTCATGAGAAAACTTCCCTTGTGTCTCTATTCTCAAATCTTATACAATGAAGCATCCAACGTGCTACTCCGATTTCTATGGTTTTTCCTATTTTCGTGTTTGTGGATTCGTGATTTTCCAAAGGAACCCTAAGGAATTTCGCCATCCTATTTTTTTCCATATACGGCTGACTTAAAATCTTGAGTTTAATTCAAAACAGTTTTTTAAACAACTATTTAATTTGGGTTTGTTCTTTATCACCTCTTTCCAACTTCTATTCCCTTTTTTCACGCGCTCTCTTTACAGACTACTAAACGTCATGTTTTTCTAAAAGAATTCTATAAAAAGTTGTTTTAAAAAATCATATTAATCCATTGACAAGTTTATTGTAGCAAATGTTTAATCATGTCCTAATAGATCGTTTCATTTTGCATACTGGAGGTGAAGTTCCTAATTTTCACCCCGGAATGCAAACTAAGAAAGAGTATAAAAAAGTGACAAATAACAGCAAACTACGTAAATCTTGATGTAACTCTCACTGGTCCCAAATAGTCCCAAGCTAAGCTTTCTGAAGTTTTCACTCCTTCTGTTTCCAGAGAGAATGAAATGAGAAGTAAAAAGACAAAAATGCTCTTAATTAATTGTCCTATTTATGAAGACGATGATATTTTTGACATTTCATCATTATAAAATTAGTTATATTGTGCGATAGGGAGATTATTAGTATTGTTCAAACATGTAGGTTGAGGATATGAATAACAATATATTTTATCAGGAATTTAGCAAAATCAGAGCGATAGTGACCATGACAGGTGGAACGTTACGTCAGATGAACTCTCTCCATCCTACCAGTCCTCTTTGTTTGCTTTCATTCAAATCTAAGTGAAATTAATCTGATTTTTTTTCAATACTTTTGGCAAGAGTTTCTGGGAGTGCACAATTTGTAGAAAACTTCAGGATTTAAGTCCAATAGAAATTATTTGACATTTGAAATAATGGATTAAAGATTTCCAAATACTATAATATTTGGAAAGTTTTTAATATACTATGTATATTTTAAAGGAAAGTTAGCAAGACCTCCAATCTTCTAAAAATTTTTCTTTTGAGTGTCATTCTCATCGGGTTGCTGTGTTTTTCACAAGGCCTATTCAAACATTTTTTCTTGTATTTTTTTATGTTTTATAATACTCTTTTTTATACATACCTTGCTATCAAAATACTTGTGTATTTTCTATACCTTTGTTCTTAGGATCTGTTTTAAGGGAGTTTCTGACAGTTACAGTTATTTTTAGAGTCTCTAGCTAACAAAACTTTCCAAACAATCTAGATTTTTAGATTTTCATCCAGATTCTAGAAAGAAATGTATAGTTGTAGAATTTAAGAAATGAAAAACTTCTCCGAAGAGGACCATAGTCGAGTCAGGACGTATTGGAAACAGCTTATGAAACTTTTGTACTCGCCGAAAATTTTCACAAAGAGGACTTTTGAAAAGTGAGAGTCCAGCCAAAAGTCTTTTGTCAATGCTTTACACTGTAGACTGGCAACAAAAGCCTGTAAAGTTTGCTGGATCCTGAACATGCACAGGCATATCTTTACCCAATGAACAAACAATTGGCAGGAAACGACATTGGAAAGCAGAGCTCGAATTCCAAGAAGGAATAAATAAACAGAGAGCCTCTCGGTCACGGGCAAAGGTACTGGGTACTCTACCAGGAGTAGCAAAAGTGCAAAACTCAAGGGGCTCGATGGAATTTCTCCCTCAATGCAGTAGTGGGGCTTGTACTCCTTTTGGACAACGTTGCAGTCAAACCTAAATTTAAAGCAAAAGACCAGATCTTGGAGCCCCAGTCCCACATCCCCGCCGCTAATCTATATACTAGGATCTCACTAACACGTAGTTATGTCGTTTTCATTAGCTTGTGCCTAAGTTAATATCCTAATGATCATTTGCTACTCTGGGGCAAACGGGAGACCCGGGGCCCGGCGCAAGCCCGTTGGACCCACCTATCAGTCTGTCCCCCGTTCCGGGTCCCGAACCTGGGCCCACAGGGGCAAAGCTCTGTTGGGTTTTGTTTCCTAGCCCGGGCAGTGCAGTCCAAGATGCAAACTTGCATTGCAGATAGCGCTGCCGTATATGCACGCCGGCCACGGGCCACGGCTGCTGCTGCTGCCACGCACAGGTGTGGGCAAAGTGTGGTAGGGCCGAGGATAAGCAGGGCGTGATACGGTATCATGGTGCTGTGTCTCTCCAAGACTCCAACGGAGTTGGCCCGTGGCCTCTCTGGGCTGACTGGAGCCGGGCTGTTTGCCGCTGCGCGCCTGTGCGTCCGCAGCGGGTCGCATGTGCCGCCATGTGCACACGGTCTGTCCTAGTATGGATTAGTACTGCTACGGCGGCTCGCTCGGTTTGCATGTGGGTTAAGATCAGGATTGGATCGTCCGCCGATCTGCCTCCTCGGCCTTGTCGCGCCGAGCGAACTGCAGCGAACCTTCTTTGCGTGCACACGGTCGCGGCCGCGCGAGTGTCACACGTACACAGCCACAGCCACTCAGCCCAGCCAGCCCGACGACGCGCCGTGCGTGGTTGTGCGCGCGCGGTGGATACAGACATGGTCACATGCCGCCGGAAGAGTTCATTAGCGCGTATGAGTTGAGGGCGCAGACGCTACCAATGAAACACACATACGCTAGCGCTAGTTTTTTTCGCTCTTTTTTTTCGGAAATTGTTCTCTTTTTTCTTCATACACACACGTGATATTTTATAAATTGAATCTTTCATCTCCAATTTCAGTTGAAAGTTTTGAATTTGAGTTGAAAGTTTTTTAAATTTATGTTGAATGTTTTGAATTTTGAGATAAAAATTTTAAATTTTAAAAATTGAATATTTTAAATTTTGTAATGAAAGTTTTAAAATTTGAGTTGAAAGTTTTCAAACCTGAGTTAAGTTTTCAAATCTTAACTTTTTTATATCTGAGTTGAAAGTTTTAAATATTAACTTAAAAAATTTTAATTCTGAGTTAAAAGTTTCATTGAGAAAAGAAAAAGTAGATTAAATAAAGTATGCACTACTTCGGCCCTGGTTGAATCTCCTGAAAATAAAGATAAAGATAAAGATAAAGTGTTTCACGTAAAACGAGGTGATATTAACATGCGATTAAGTGAGTTTTAATTATTACAAACTTGAAAAATGGATTAATCTGACATTTTAGAGCAACTTTTATATTAAAATTTTTCGCACGAAACGCACCGTTTAAAAGTTTGAAAAGCGTGTCACGATAATTTTTATCTTTTATCTCAAGTTTAAGTTTTATGAGTTTAAAACAGGCATTCGTCGTTTACTATAGCATATGCACTAAATAGGAATCCCCACGTGCCACAGCCCACACCCGAACGAGTCGAGCCGCGAGAAGTTAGAAGTTGCAACGCCCGCCGAGGGAGTCCATTGCAAACTTTGATTGGGGCCGACAACATTTTCGGACGGGGTTGGGCCTTGAATTGGTGGTGGTAGTAGTACTACTACTTTTTTCTGTATCGCATTTTCTTTCATCCGTATTCGGAGTTCAATCCATTTACCCGTAATTTGAACTCGCCACAGAAAAAGCGAGGTTTTCTGCCGGACCAATGCGGCGACAACAGAAGAGAAGAGAACCCCTTGTTGGCGCCGACCAAATTCGAATGGCCATTATCCAAAAGTATACCAGCAGGGAACTCGCTTGGACTGGATTAGGAGGTCCGCGGGAAACCTACTCCGGCCGGCGGGGTAGTAGTATGCCACCGGCGGGGCCGGTCGGTCGTCACAGCCAAAAGAAATCGGAACGGTGCAATTAAATCCGCCCAGGCGCACACCTAGTCACCCACTGCCTGCCTCTACTGTCAATTGATTTGTTCTGCCGCTAGCTTTGTTTTCGTTTAGTGTAGGCAGGCCGCGGGTCCCGATGCGGGATTCAAATCGCGCGTGGGAGACCGCGCGGTTTCTCTGCTCCGCGACTGCGCGTTGGTGCGCAGGAAGGCTTGCGTTCCTGCGCGCATCGATGCGCTCCGGTCGCGCATACTCCATCCGTTGTTCAATTTTTTTCTCTCTTCCGATTTACTCCTTTCGTTCTAAAATATAAAAATTTTTAAATATAGTATATTCTAAAATATAAAAAATTTTAAATATATGTGACATAAAAAGTTTGTTCAAACTTGTAGAATTACAATGTGTCACATACATTTAAAATTCTTTATGGATAAAAAGTTTGTCCAAACTTGTAGAATTACACTGTGTCATATACATCCAAAATTCTTTATATTTCAGAACGAAGGAAGTACTATATAAAATAAAAACACTAAAATACCCTTTATTTTTTAAAATATTAATATAACTATCTCACATTTTATCTAGTCATAATATAGTTGTTTTTTATTTTCATAAATTTTAATATAATTATTGCTTGAAACATAAATATATTTTAGAATAAACATGAGAGATTAAAATAAACCTATTTTGTGACGGAGGGAATAAGTCCATGGCGACCGTATGCGGTCTAATAATCAGGCTTGATACGATCAGACAAGCACTCCTTTTGTTTTGTCTGTGCCCATTCCGTTCCCAAACAAAAAATATTACACTTGTATGTGTTCTTTTCATCAACTCTAAACTATAATTTTTTTATTTTTCATTAGCATAATTTTTAAACTGCTAAACGATATATTTGAGTAAAAGTTTCTATATAAGGTTCTTTTTGAACAAAGGATTTTTTAAAGAATTTTAGAGGAATTCAATCCTATGAAAATAATTTCTAGAGTATTTTGGGTCACCTTTTATTACCGATGTTTCGTTTTGAATCACCCTTTAAACAATGTTTTCACTTTGGACCGGATATTTTTACCTTTGTGTTACCTTGGAACACCCTCAAATATTTTATCTATCTACATCCAACTTATCATATGTCAAGAAAATGATTTTATATATAATTGTGGGAGTTTTTTTGACGAAGAGGAGCCGACGTACTCGAGATTATTCATATGCTTGAAAAAAGAGTCGGGTGATCCAAAATGAAACAAAAAAGTGAAACAAAATAAAAATATCCGGTCCAAAATAAAAACATTAGTTAAAAGATGATCCAAAATAAAACATCAATAATAAAAGATGGTCCAAAGTAAAATTTACTTAAATTTCTATATGGTCATTTGGATTATAGGAATAGCTATTAAAAAATCCTATGGAATTTCTTTGCATTGGCTCACAACATAGAAGTTTATCTCTATATGTTAGAGGAATTCAAACATGAGCTTCAATCTTTTAGAAAAAATATTCTTTGTGTCTATCTCTTTTCTTATTCTTATATTTTTTCTGCGCTTTATTCAAATGGCTAATTCTGTAGGTGTTTTATTTGTGTTTTTTCAGGATTTGAGGTGTGAGGACACTCTAATCATGTATTTTTGTGTTCCTTCGTTTTTTGAATCCTATATTTCAAATAGACCCTAAGACTGTGTTCGGCTGAGGGAGCTGGGAACGCGTATAGTACTTTTTCTCCGTGCACGCTTTTCAAACTACTACACGGTGCAATTTTTTTGCAAAAAGTTTCTATACAAAAGTTGCTTAAAAAAATCAAATTAATCCATTTTTGAAAAAAAATTTAGCTAATACTTAATTAATCACGCGCTAATGGATCGCTCCGTTTTCCGTGTTCACTGTGCGCGCTGGGAATGGATAGAGCCGAACACAGCCTTAAATACACCGTGTAGTAGTTTGAAAAGCGTGCGCGAAGAATAAGTAGGCGCTGCTAACACCATTGCCGGTGTTAGCAACGCCAGGGTTATTAATTATTATCTTATCGCCAATCAAATAAGATAAGTCTCTTAAAAATTAAATAAATTTATTTTTTTAGTTTATAATAATTAATATTTGATTGAGCATACACTAATGACTTATCTTATTTCATTTCATGCATCATCAAAATTTAAAACTGCTACTGCTGTCCCAAATGCAGCCAAAGGCTAGTATAGGAAGGGTACGTGTTACTAAACCGATATGAATTTAGACGATAGGAATAATGTGTTTTGATGGCTCACAAGGTTTTTTTATGGATTATAGAGAGAAGCTAAACAAAGATATATTAAGATATATTAAGGGTGTGTTTGGCAGTATAATTTTTCAACTTTTAGTATTTTTTATTTTTCACATGCACTTTTTCTTAAAAATTAAACCGTGTATAAAAAGTTACACCCACAGCCATGTCTGTCCACGGATACCTAAGACCCATGAGCAAAATTGCTCCCTCCCGTAAGAGACTACAAATTACTCTGTCTAAAAAAACCTAATCTAAGATGGGAGATTTAAAAGGCTGAGTTTGTTACTAAGTTCCCAACACCAAGCAGTGCGCACGAAAAACGAAACGATCCATTAACGCGTGATTAATTAAGTATTAGCTTTTTTTTTTCAAAAATAGATTAATTTGATTTTTTTAAGCAACTTTTGTATAGAAACTTTTTTAAAAAAATACACCGTGTAGTAGTTTGAAAAGCGTGCGCGGAGAATAAGTAGGCGCTGCTAACACCATTGCCAATTGTCTTAGAATGGTCATATCTTATCCTATGATGTGTTTTTTTTGGACTATCTTAGGTTTTTTGTTTGTTATGAAGAGAGTACGAAGTGCTTCTACCGTTGTGTGTGCGGCTTTTTTCTTTGGGGGTGTTTGGATCTATGGACTAATTTTTAGTCCGTCACATCGGATGTTTGAGTGCTAATTAAGAGTATTAAACATAGACCTATAATAAAACTAATTGCATAAATGAGTGCTAATACGCGAGGCAAATTTTTTAAGCCTAATTAATCCATAATTAGCACATGTTTACTGTAGCATCACATAGGCTAATCATGAATTAATTAGGCTCAATAGATTTATCTCGCAAATTAGTCCAGGGTTATAAAATGAGTTTTATTTTTAGTTTACGTTTAATACTTCTGCAAACATTCGATGTGACAGGAACTAAACTTTTTAAACTTTTTAGTCCCATCCAAACGAGGCCTTTGAAGACCGTTAAATTGCCATGGGCTGGAGAAATAGTTATGCGGCCCGGGTCTTGTTGAAGATTACACCACAGAGCACGGACAGGCTTGGACCTGGCCTCGTAAGAATCATCATCATTCATTTTTTTAGATTATGAAAATGGGTTGCAAGAATCATCATTATTCATGGCCTTTGGCCCAAATGTGGTACTCAGTTTCATCTCAGTAAATCGAACGGGTTACGACATGAACGTTAATATGTGCATTGCAGTTTCATAGACTGATTCAAGAAAGCAGTCTTAAAAATGTAACTCCCACAAATCCACGAGGAAAGATAGTATTAATTAGTAAGTTCATACCACAACAGCAATAGTGTTACATAACATGGAGATTATACAAGTATACAACAATGGGAGAAACAAAGAGAAAAACCTGACGCCTTTTCTGTTAGGTTTCCCCCAGCATTTCCAGAACAAGGGAGAAAATCACTAATCTAAATAAGCCGTATACAAAATGAATCAGAATCAGATAGTGGCAGCCAATTATGGTTTCCATGGTGCCGGAGGCGGTGGGGGCGAAGGGAACATCGGCGGCACAGCAGAGAACATAGTGTTCTTATCCACGCCATGGCCTTCACCTGACAATGCTACCAATGCTGCAACTAGACCGGCATTGCCAGCTAGAGTTGCTTCCGTGTAGTTGTAATTCTTGCGAGCATCCTTGAAGCCGTCATGGCGATCAGGGCCAGCAACCATCGCACCGACAATGATGTTAGGGTTTGGCTTCTTGGTTTCCCTCCACTTCCAACCTCCTTTGCAGCCGTAGTGGACACCATTCTTTGGGATCGAGGCACCCCGGTGATGAACGCGCTTAGGGTAACGGTTTCCATACCCAACCACATAGCTCATCTTCAAAGGATTTTTTCCTAAGATGTATTCGATCTGAAATAAGTAGTAAATCAGTATCAGGATTTTAAAGCTGCTGGAAATACAAGATTCCAACATTTAGACTCTGCAAACCTACTTGAGTTCTTGCAAAACTGCGAAGAGTTTCAATCGGGTAGAAATGGGGGCCACAATACCAGCCAGGGGTATCTGCAGCCTCAAGATAGTCACTGTACAAAGAAGCAAGGAATGCGGCGTTCACCACATACTGAAGAGGTTGTGGCCTCCCGTGATTCAACTGGATCAAACCACCTGAAATACAATAATATTAAGTAACTAACTGTTCACAAACCATCGTGTGTCACTGTGATTCAGTGAGTTGAAGGTCAAACCTTTTGTCATGTTGAAAGACTTGAAAATTGGAAGATATGAGCACATGATAATGCTTGTTTGATTGTGGAATGTCCTGAGGATCTCTTCATATGGATAACCAGGACTTAAGAAGAGCCTTAACCGGCTCAAAAGAACCTGTAATGCCAGAGCACAAAATAAGTACCGATTGATATGTTAAATCCATTTATTTGTTCATCTGGATTTTTTTTTACCAGCTACTGCTATGTAGCAAAGAATTTTAGCTCTTGAAGGTTAAGAAATAGCATATACACAAAAGTTACCAGGTTCTATGATTCAACGGGTCAAACTGGCAAGAAGTGTGACTAATTCTTTTGACACACATTGTTGAAACCTACCAGAACTGGTTATTTAACAGATGATCCCAAATGCAGGTTGCATGCTGAAGACAATTGTTATCATGGGTCACATTTTTAGAAAATTCCAAAGAACAAAAAAGGGAGACAGGACAACACTGACGGTGTTCCAAACCTTAATATATCATACAAGTTGTGTACCTCTTTCTCTATAATTGTTACTAATGCTCTACATTTCAAGTCTTGATATACCGCATAACAAGTTGACTCCACACTAGATAGCTACTGCAGGTCTGCAACTAAACCACCTCACATATTATATAGAAAATTCGTGATTCAACAGGTAGTCCTATATTATAATGATCAGCATGTTAGATACGGAATCATCATGTCAAGCATCAACCAAGTACCAAATTAAATGCCAATGGGTCAACCTGGGAAGTCTATATCATTGCTTAAACAAAAGAGAACAAATGCAATTACCTGTGCACCAGTAAGCTTATTGTCCCAGCTGAATACACCGTAGTCTGGACCACCCCAGTAAGCACCAGCATGCTTTGCAAGCTTGGGATGTGTTGCCAACTGCAGGTACGATGAATTGCCGGTTGCGAGATACATCCATGAACCACCCCATACAAACTCATCCCAGTAGCTGGTTGAGTTGTAGAATTTTGCAGCATCGGAACCACCTGCACTATATCTTCCACGGTTTTTCCTTGCAAAATTGAAGAGGGTGGTAGCACCGTGTACGAGCTTCTGCGAGTATGCCTTATTGTCCTTGAACACAATGGATGCTGCTGCTAATGATGCAGCCATCTCAGCAGCAAGATCTGAACAAGCATGGCACTCAACTACTGGGCGAGGGTAGTCAATGTCCTCTGGTCTCATCCAACAATAGTGATCATTCGGCTGAGTCGAACCAGGCGATGTTGCACCGCTCCCCACCTGCACCCTCCATAAAATCTCACATTAGCAATGGCTCTGATGGCAAGAACTACAATCCCTCTGCATATATATCCATGTCTGCATCTTTGTTTTACCTGCATAACGACACGATCAATGGTATCCGCCGTTGAGTTGAAGGTCTTCAAGAAGTAATCGGCCCCCCATTTGATGGTGTCACGGATATGGCCAAGTTCCCCAACTGCCTCGTATTTAGCACTGTACTCGATGACGCTCCAGCTGAGGAGGGTCATGGAGAAGGCAGCTGGAAAGTTGAACTTGATGGCATCGCCGGCGTCATAGTACCCTCCGACGAGGCTGCGCCGGACTGCCGGGTCCGAGAGACCGTCCTTCATGCACGAGTTACCACGCCAATGTACATTGTTGTGCTTCGGAAGCTTTCCAGCTGCAGCAAATACACAAATGGGAAGTGACATCAAAATATTATCTTTGAGTTGGACAGATCATTCTTCCAAATAAACTCCTGTAATCTTTACGAATGGATCTGATGGACAGACCGGTTTGGTGCCTAGCTATTCCCATTTCAAGTACCGGAAAAATAAATCCAAGCTAATAAATTAAAAATCCATCTCTGAAGCCGGCGTCTCAACTCTCATGCCATCGCAACTCGGAAGAAACCAGACTGAAACTTGAAACTTTGCATCCACAAAATCACCATGAGAAACAACAGAAATATCCGGTCTTTCCTATTCTACCAAGAGAAGCATGAAAAAAAATCGAATTTTCAGAGCTTGGCAAAGCTCAAGCGCACAATAATCAAATCCTAAAATCCCGCAAAAAAAATCCTAAAAGCTCCCGAACATAAATCACCCAGATCGCCGTAAAAAAACCCCACCATTTCTAATCTAGCACAACTGAGAACTCACAAAAAAAAGGAAAAAATGATCTGATATTCCGACGCGCGAGGAAAGCACTCACATTTCTGGGCATTGAAGAACATGAGCGCCTTGCGCAGCGCGACGGTGAAGTCGTCCGGCGGCGGCGGCGGGCGGTGGTGCCTGGGGATGGCCTTGGCGATGCCGGCGACGAGCCCGGCAAAGACGGCAGCGGCGAGGAGCACCCCGACCGTCCACACGAAGAGCTTGCGGCTGACGACGAGGCACCCGAGGTCGACGTACTTCTTCTTCTTCCGGCCCTGGTCTCCTGGCCCGGCCAGCAGCCAGCTCTGCTGCGTCTCGTCCAGCGTCCGCGACAGCGCCCCCCTGTCCAGGTCCAGGTTCCGGCTCCGGTCGTCGTCCGTCGCCGAGTCGTGGCATATCTCCAGCGGCCCGCCCCACGGGTCCCTCCCGTACATGCTCATCTCGCCGCCCGGCCTTGCAAATCCTCCGCCGCCGCCGCCGCCCAACCTCAAAACCCCTAGTGATTCTTGCAATGGCGGTGATTGCTTCTTGGGACGGACAGTGAGGAGGACTGGAGGAGGAAAGGAGCGGCTTTTGGCGTGTGTGGGGAAGTGGGATTTGTTAGGGACGGATAGCGAGGTTGTGCTGTTTTCTTCTTTGGTAATCAGGTAGTACTACTGTTGCCGTCGTAGTGTGGTGTTGGGTGCGGATAGCGATGGACGCTTACGAGACAATCTTAATATGGATTTTTTTTGTTTTGTTTTGATCTCTGGTCGTCTGGGTTTAGGAAGGGCAGTTTCAGTTGTGCCGTGCGCTGTTTAGTACAGACCAAAGCAAATTTCAGCTGTTTTGTACAGAGTTTAGGCTGTGTTCGTTACCGTGACTTCCCAGCGTACACAGTGAACACGAAAAATGGAACGATCCATTAACGCGTGATTAATTAAGTATTAGCTATTTTTTTTCAAAAATAGATTAATTTGATTTTTTTAAGCAACTTTTGTATAGAATTTTTTTGCAAAAAAATACATCGTTTAATAGTTTGAAAAACGTACGCGGGGAAAAGTAATGTACGCGCTGGGAAGTCCGGCTGCCGAACACAGCCAACTGTGTTTAGCAACTTCTTTATTTTGCCGGTGAGAGTTTACTTTACTTTAGTATGACTGTGATTCTCGTACTGGAATAAATTACCTTCACATTATTTTTATTCTCCGTAGGATGTGTTTTGGAATATGTTTATTAGGAGTAGTTTTTTCAGTTTTATACATGACCTGGGAGCTGGGAGTTATGAAAACGCTGTTTTAAAAAAGAGAACTGTACATGCATGTGATTTAACATTCGATGGAATGGAGCAGGTGTACTCCCCATTTCACCAACGCACCTGCGGGACAACCCGCATCAAATTGGCCTCTCAGATTGATCTCAATTAATTGCATAATCTGGAAGCATCTGGACTTAACTACAATTGATTTAGGTCACTCGCTGTGCTGAAAAGGAGTTGCACACAGCTAATAAAGGCGCAGGGACAACGCACGGACCCTTCCGTATGTCGAAGAATGAATTAACAGTGGATCGTTATGTTGATCTAGATGGAGCAGGAGGATTAGCGTTATAGGATTCTCTTACAAGGCAAGGTACGGGTGAAAGCCGATGGGACTAATAAGCAACCATACGCAACTTTGTTAGTTGTTGAGAGTCCGAAAGCTTAGTGCTTTCTGGATTCTACTTTGTGGCCACTAGCTGGTTTAGCATGCAGCCGGCATGCTGAACAGTGAAGCAATTAACCTTCAGGCTCAAGCTAACCAAGACAAGTCATCTCTTGACGATCATATATGTATGGCCGCCTTTTTGCTTGAGCAAAGTTCTAGATTTCCTCTTGTGGCTAAAAAATAAGTGTGTACCGTCCTTGACTCTTACTGGCATGAAAGTATGTTCAATACATACCTACCGTCTGTCTGCGTGTAACCCGGCCTTTTACAAGCAACTCCGTGTACAAGACTCTGAGATGCGGAGGGAGACAGTCTTTTCGACAAAGTTCTAAAGATCGGACGACTAGCTAAGCCAGTTTCGGGAAATTTTTCCAGCTTGGTCCTTGGGTGCAACGGGGCCACCACGCTACGTACAAAGCGTGGCGGCTACCTTACATTGCCACATGACACGCGCCGGACCGGACGCCGATGATCCAGCTGTCTCGAGGTGAACGCATCAACTGATGAGCCGGTTTCGCCCTGTCCGCGGTGTGTCCGCAGGAAAACGCATACGCATCGATCTCGTGCTGCTCGGGAGAGCCGTAGGCGAGTTGCTGTGTACCGGGGCGGCCGGGGGAAATGCGTGCATACAGCTGGATATTGCGCCGAAATGGTGAGCGTGTGCCAGGCAGGAAACGGCGCGTCGCTACTCGCTACTCGCCACGAGGGTCCAGCGCCGAAATGCTTTGGATTGGTGGCGTGGCAAGGGTCCACCGGGGTTAACAGGAGCGCGTGATATAGGGAGTGAGGGTTTGTCATGGTTGGCTTCACGTGCCCGGGCCTCGGACAAAGGCTGCCGGCTAGGATTTATGTCCGTCCAGGGGATAGGATTCCGTGTGGGCCGTCGGCTTGTCGTCCAATATTATCGTGTTGGTTGACCAAACGTTAGGTTGTGTGGGTGAAACTGGACGGTTCTGTAACAAAAAAGAGAAGGCCAATGCACGAGAGGATGCTCAATGAACTGGGCTGGAAAAAATCGATGGCTATTGCAAGAGACGGAAAAAGTCCACTGTGGCTCCCTTAACTGGCCGGATTTGATTTGTATCTCTCAACCGCAACTATTAAAATCGTCTAAAATAACTCCTCAACTGTTTTAAGAGCGGTTTTCGCTAAGGTGACGTTTATGTGAAGCCCAATCATCAAATAAAATAAAAATAATAAAATGAGATCCACATGTCATCCCCTCTCTCTATTAACCTTTCTCTCCCTCTTTCTTATTCTCGGTGTTCAGTGCAGCAAGACGGCAGGACGGCAACGGGTAGTGGCGGCGAGACGATGGCGGGGCTCTCCTCTTGTTAACGTCAAAATTTGGTAAGATTCTTTAGTGAATTTAGTTTAAAAAAAGGTCAAATAGCCGATGAAAATTTATCCAGGAGAGATCGAGTTCAAGAAATCTTGAAGACTATTGCATGGCGACTTAAGTTTATCTATTAATTAAGCAAGTTTTGTATTTAAGAAAATTTATGTCATGTCCAATGAGGACTTTATGTTTTTTCTTTTATCTTTAGAAAAATTTATGTCGTGTACAATTAAGACTCTTATCGGTTTATGGGTATAACTATGTACACCCAAGATCCCTGTAACTTATCTCCACAGATCAATATACATCTAGTTTCGGCGCATCGCCATCCTCTTATGAGGTTTTATTTCAACGAGTTCTTGTTTTCGCACATGGGCTGCATCGATTGAGTTCGACCTCGGGCAAAAAGTGAGTTCCGTCATCTTCGCTTGCGTTGGCGTGGCTAGGACTTCCTCGATTGAGTCCGATATTCTAATTGGGCCAACACAAGTGTTGCCTATTTGGTATATCATCTTTATCTTTAGTTACATTACTATTTATAGTTACGTCGGCTTAATTAGGACTTTCTTGGTTAGGTCCGATATTCTGATGAAGTTGATGTTTCTTTAAACATAATGTCGCTTTAGATAGATTTGTTATATCCATCATATTAGACAAATTTATCGGCTCATTGAGTATTAGATATACAATTTCGTGCTGCATCGGTTAGGTCCAACCTACTAAATTGTTATTGATAATCTAAATCTTGTTAAGCCGATAGATTTATGCTAATGTTTTATCGGAGGGTTAGCTGATCTTATCTGATGTGTTAAATTTATCTTTAGTGGTTTACTGTCTTGGTTAAATTTAATACATGACCACTTAGATTGGTGTCATATCGGCTGGTTTAAATCTATCAGGCAATTATCAACCTTATGTTACACCGATTAGGTCCGATCTATGAGATTGTGGTTATAAATTATATTTATTTGTCAGTAGGCACCAGTCATTGTTTTATCGGGGTTTCAGCCGATGAGTTATCTAAATATTGTTTAAGTGTTGCATCGGCTTATAAAGATTATATACAAGTTGGTTTTAGCCAATTACAACAAAGGTTTCATTGATCACTTAATCATTTGGATTTAATGACATCGAATTTCTAGTCGATGTATGCTTTAATTATCGGATCATCATTTATTCTATCATATTATTGGCCAATTGATTTCTGTTGGATTACATTATTATTAGCCGATTGCCTTTATATCATTATTTATTCAAGTGTGAGAATCTACATCGAACATATAGCCGATTGCTTAAAACTCTATCGACATCGGCTAGTATCGCTACATCGGCTTGTTAGCCAATTGGCTATTTGATCGTCAATTTATATATCTTATCAGTTGCATGATCCAACTGACTGGCACGCCCGCATCTCATCAAAATTTAGGACATGCACTGGAGCTAAGCAGATCTCCTAAGCCATTGTATTTGTCAACATAGTTCGCGTCAACACAGATTTGGCACCATCCGTTGGGCACGAATTTTTCGTCAACACCTCTCTCTCCTACCCCGGCCCCTTTCGCCCCGGCACTGGCGGCGGAGTGGCCGGCCAAGAGCATATGCAACCCCTACAACCCTTGCATGCTGCATCTTCCCACCGCTCCATCTCCTTCTCCTTCTCCATAATTCATAAATGCGCTTCAACTCGCTGCCTACACCTTCCTTTCCTCTCCTCCTCCCCCCTTCCATGCCGCCATAGCCACAATCGATAGAGTGAATAGTGCCCTCTCATTGCACCATCCCCGGCCATGTCACCGGAGTTCAATTCTAGATGGTGGGCAAGAAACCCTCCTTGAGTCCTTGTTCAGTCCCCGGAGCATTGTTGTGTTGCGTCTTAGCAATCGATACACCTCTCCGTGGGTTGTTGATCTTGCCAATAAAGATCAACTTTATTCCTACAATCAAATCGAAGAAACAAGCGAGAATAAGATAAAAGCAATCTGAATTGCAAATAGAAATTGAATACAAATGATAAGTTGGGGTTCCGTAATGAGCAAACCGGCGATCTAACCGATCATGGGATTACACAGAAAGTAGCGAAGCTAAACTTTAATCTAAACAAAACCCAAGAAACCCTAAAGGGGTACCTAGCTATTTCACGGGGTGGGAGGACAACCAAGGGGTCCCAGGATCGTGCACCACCAGATTGGGACGCACCCACATGGGCCTCACTTGGGCTGGGGTCCCAGATAAAGTTACAAGCCCATAGACCCATTATAGATGATGTAACACCTTATTTCTTCAATTGCGGATTACTAAGATGGAATTTTGAGATGAGGCTGGATCCTTTGGAAAGAGGACTCCAAGAGCTTTTCATCAAGTACTCATAGGCTCAAAACAGAGTTCGTATGCATATTTGGTGGTCGTTTGAAGTCAGCACTGTAGTAGGTGGCCGAATTGGATTCCAGAACTTATGCGGCTCAATCTTGATGTTTTCCAGTTGTCCTATGATGTGAGCAATGGTTGTATCAATGTTGGTCATGGTCACATCATCCTTCCTTTCTTCATGAAAAACCGTTCTCGGATTTTCCATATGGTGCTCTTCCCGTAGTCTATTTAAAATAACTTGTTTCTTCCAATCAAAACTAGAGAAACTCGAAGTAGCATGATTAGCAATAATATAACTCTCTAGCATGCAATATTAATGGCTACAGGAGGTTCGAAAACTAAACATATGTAAACACTATGCACCAAACTGTTGATGTAAAAAACACACACTGGCCTGAGAGATCTGCTTAACTCCAGTGCAGGTCCAAATGTTTCTTTCGGGTTCTAGGCGTGCCAATTGGTTTGATCCTGCAACCAATAAGAAACAAAGAAAGAAAACACAGTTAAATCCACCAATGATAGCCGATCGGCTGGCTTGCCGATGACATATCATTGAGCATTGAGCCGATGCAAGATGCATTAAATCGGCTATAACAGATAAAACAAGATAAAGCTAAATCTACTCAATCGGCTGTAGATATCAACAAAATATAATCTAAGTCTCAGAATATATTTAAACCAAGTGATTGGGATAGATCGGACAGGGCACCGAGACAGTATGAATCACTTATGTCTAAATATATTATAAAGCATAGAATATACATATTCATAGCATAGCCGATTAAGTAAATCTAACATGTATCGGCTAGTACTCCGATACTACTTTATACAGAGATATTATCATGAACAAAATATATTAAACAACTTGTCAAACTAATGTTAAGATGATCCTAACCAGATTTGACAACAAGCTCAATATATTTTACTAAGTTAATATCTCGATATAAAGGGCAGATTTAATATATCAAGATAACAAGATAATTAAACCAGATAAGATCGGCTGAAACCCCGACGCTACCTCTATTAGTAATCATAGACAGGCTAGAAACTATGGTTCTAAACATGATTTAGTAGGTCAAACCTAACTGATGCAGCACCAAATATGTAAAGAAACGTAATGTCTAGATGGTCAAGTCGATGAAAACCTTTTTGAGATGGTAGATATATTATATAATCTAGATCAATAGCGATATATAACCCTATCGGTTGTTTTTTTGTGAAACAGACATCAACCGATCTAAGTTATATATTGATATCAATTCAGATTATACAATATATATGATAACTCGACGATTCACACAAACAGGATCAGAGTGTCATAAAGATGGAAGCACTAATCCCGAGAGCGCAAGCCACCATAACAAGTTTTACCTCTTGTCAGAGATCGAAGCCGATGCAGCCCAACTCGAAAGCAAGAACTCGTCGAAAGTAATAAAAGAGTAAAGGTGGCGATGCGCCGAAATTGTTGTATTGATCTGTTGTTTTCTTTTACACAAGCCTGGGTTCAATTTATACCCAGAACTACACACTATGTCCTTGTCGGACACGACTCTTATCTCTATTACAACTCTTATCAAAGACAATTCCCTAATACAGACTCTAACCGACAATATCTATTAAGAGACAGACATTACATCCTAATTAATAGATACAATTCCCTGTTTCGGACTCAATCCGTACGTGGGAACCTTCATGAAGCTCATCAACCGAATCCGACAATGATTCACATATCTTCTCATCGGAATCAGCTACATCGGCTAACCTTGTCTGACTCTGTCTCAGCCGATGGACACGATAGCCGACTCGGCCACTAGCCGATGCGCACCGTAGCCGATTTGGTCACCAACCGATCCTTGCTCTGTTTCAGCAACCGCCAGCTTCCTCCAAATCCGTTTCGATTCTATCTTCAAATCCAATACTTGATTTACCAAATTTGGTCGTTAACACATGCCCCCCAAGTCCGCGATATTTGAAATGTTGCGGATTTGCTCGAATCCTCTCCGAATCGATCTAGGGTTCTGTTTCCATTTCAACCGTTACCACACGCCTTCTTAAATAGCAACCACTGCTTGGAGGTTTTCACGCCGTTACTCCCGTTTTCACCGCCTCAACCGTAATCGCCTCCAACTCTTGCAATAGCCTCATCGGATTCTCCGGCGACCACATAGGCGATTCTCTCGTCAGCAACAACTCCATCTCCGACGATGTCATTTTCTGCAGCTCCTTCAAGCGCTCCGGTCATCGAGTTCCCTGAGGTAACCCCATCAGCCGAATCCCATCTCTACTCATAGATTAGTTTTCCTTCGCAATTTATTTCTTCTCCCCTTTCTTTTCTGTAGCATCTCTCCCACCAAGTTGCAATCCCAAGCCTGGTTCATCCCAATCAGTACTTCTTGGGCCCAATTGGCAACAAAGACCCCATAGAAATCATCAATGCCGAGACAAACAGGATCCCCTTTAAGTTAACCAACCCTAGTTTGAACCATTGGAGCAACACTTTTAAATCCTGGCCATCGGCTGTCAAGACTTGGTCTGAATGGTATAAGAGGATGTCAGCTAGCAAACAAACTCACTGGGAAGAAATCGGCATCGCTCAGTGCTTAGCCCTAACCATAGCCGATTTAGCCAAAGATAAACCCATGCTATCGGCTGCCAGCTATTTTTGGTCCAACACCTTGAATGCCTTCCTCTTCAATCAAGGACCAATGACCCTAACTCTTCTGGACATCACCATGATAACTGGGCTAGACATCACCTCATCGGCTAACCCTATCAGCTTGAACAGCAAAAACCAATTTATTTTCAAAACTAGAAGCATTGGAGGCTGGAGTGGATTCATCTCTCTGAATATGGGATCTGGCCCTGTCACTCCTAAAGAACACGCAGCCTTTCCCTTGATGTGGCTGGAAAAGTTTCTGTTTTGTGGTTCAAGCTGCGGTCCAACCACCAACTGGCAACATATAGCCGAAGCCTTAGTCAACAAAAAGCAATTCCCTCTAGGCAAATACCTCCTGGGTTATCTATACCAAGTTTTGAATAACGCATCGGCTAAGCTTGCCGTCAACTCAACAATCGGCACAGGTGGACCTTGGTGGCTATTGCAGTTATGGCTTAACCTCCAAACAATCAAAGTTGCCAAGAGACCAGCCTTGCCCGAAGCTGATTTTCCTTTGGTTGAGCCGACCAAAGATGACGACGGAGATGAAGTCACAACCAGAAGATGTATGTCGTTTGGAGAGGCAGCATCTTCATATCCCGGATCAGAATTATCAGCTGAACTCTTCGTCGACTGGTTTGGCAACTTTTATGATGGATTTCCAAAAGATTCTAGAAATTGGTTTGCATATGAATTCTCCGCAGATTTTGAATTGCCAGCTGATTTCAGATTTGATGAAATAAACTCTGAAAAATTTGAGAAATCCAGAGAAGTTTTTACAACAGCTATCACCCCCTGTATCCTTCCTGTTGGCATCCATCAAGGCAGGAACATCCAGATATCTTATGAATTCTACCACCCTATGAGCGCTGCCAGACAAATGGGAATGGGGCAGATGCCAATCGGCTTGTTCTTCTCAGGAAAAATCCAAGCCAGAGGAGAAATCTCATCGGCTCTGATGATGGACAGATTATTAAGCATAGAAGGACCTCCCCTTGGAAGTTTGGAAAACATTGAATTGGCTATGCTAAGGAGTTCCACTTTTGATCAATGGTGGGTTGAATGGAAAAAACATCTTTTTCACCAATCGGCTTCCATGTATCTGACTGACATCATTCCAGACATGGTTCCACAGGTAAACATACTTCTTTTTTCAATATCCTTATCGATAGCCGATTGTCTTTAGAAAATAACTTAACTCCTTTTCTTCTTTTGTTTGCAGACCACAGAGTCTTCTCCTCCTCATGTCAGCAGAAACGGAGTCAATATCAACTATGTTGCTGGAATTCTCCCCAACGGTGGTGGATTGGCTCCTTCAACCATCGGCTATAATGCCCCCAAGATATCTTCCCTGCTCCATGGACAAACACGTGAGCCGATTCCCTCTGAAGCTGGTAAGAAGAAAAGGACCAGGTCATCGGCTATCGATCCACCGGCTACAAAGAAGAAAGCCACCAAAAAGCAGAGAAACATAACAGCCAATGATCCAGATGAAGAAGATATAGAAAAAGCCATCGATGAAGCAGCTGCCGAGCTGAGTGAAACAGTAGAAGAAACTCCAACAATCAATATCCCTATTCCTCAGCAAACTTCACCAATGCCGATCCACAAGACATATCAACCTCGGGTATGCACTTTGTACTCTTCAGTCCTTTCATAATTTTCTTTGCCGATCTCAGCGTTAACTCTTCTTTTGTAGAAAAAGAAATCGGCTACCAAGAAGAAACCTGCACCGCCTCCATCGGTAACACTTCCTTCAAAACTTTGTTTAAATCTCATTTCATCAAGTATTAACTCATTTTATATTTTAGCCGATCCGCTCTCCAACTCCTATCCATCATGATTCAAGTGAACATACTCCATCGGCTAGAGACAGCCACCACATTGAAGACCAGCCGATTCCTCCTATTCCTGTAAGTATTTGTATCAAAAATATAAATCGGCCATTAATATTCTATTGACTAACAATCCTGTCTCTTTCAGGCCTTAGCCGACATGTTCTCCTTTGACATTAGGCAATTCATGGATAAAGAGGAAGAAACATCCAGCAAGGCTATTACTCCTATAGCCGATGACTTAAAAGCTACCCTCAAGGATATTGCTCATCGGCTTGAAGGTTTCCTTGATGCTTTGGTTGTCAACTGTGGATCAATTAGAGCAAGATTTGAAGACATTCAAGATCAGATCCCAGACGATGCAGCCGAAATCATCTCTCCAGCAGTTTTTCTTGAACAATATTGTCACAAGCTGGAAAGATCAAGACAGAGGATAGCCGATAGGCGAGAGCGAAAAAACCTTGAAGCAACCATCCAAGCTCATCGGCAATCCATAAACCAAGAAAAATCCAAACTTGATCAGATGGTCTCTGGGCCAAGTTCTATTCAAAGCAATATAGATCAGTTAAAAAATAGGAAGATCGAACTCCTAGCTGAATTAGAAGCTTGCAACGCTGAATTATCTCTAGAAGAACAGAAGCTTGCCGATCTGCCAAGAGCCATTGAAGAACAAAAATCCAAGCTGAAGTCCTCGATCAGATACTTAGCCGATCTAAACAAATCCATGAAAGTTATCCCAGGAAGTGATGCAGCCGATGCCCAAGCCATAGAGGAAATAGAACAAATTAGGCAAAGGGCCATATCGGCTATCCAAAAACTTGTAACATGAATCCGCCGATGATAATATAAACTCCATACTTGTATTTTTGCTTTGAAATATTGAAATTTTTGTATGTATATGCCCCCTAATTTTGTTATGGAGAACGAAACATCACAAAATTACAATCGGCTAAGAAAAAATAACCATGAAACAACCGATTATACTGAAAAAATTGTGCTAAGGGCGATATAACTTATATCGGCCATCTAAAGGCGATGTCAATACATCGGCTACCATGTATCGGCAAGATACAGCCGAATCATGAATTAATCCAAACACTTGGGTAATACTTTTTCAAATATTTTCCATTAAGAGCTCTTCCAAATATTTCTCCATCAAGTCCTTGTGACATGTAAGCTCCTTTAGAGACAGATTTGTAAATCCGAAAAGGTCCTTCCCAATTTGGTGACCACTTGCCGAACTTATTATCACGAGTTCCAATCGGCAGAATTAATTTCCAAACCAATTCTCCCTCCTCAAAAGATTTCGGTACAACCTTCTTATTATAATGTCGCGCAACACGCTCTTTATCTTTTGTTATCTTCTGTAAAGCATACATTCTGGATTGAACCAAGTCCTCTGATTCATCTACCATAAGATTATGATAATCATCGGCTGTCAATTCATCTTGTAAAGCAATCCTCCTTGAGCCGATGACATACTCCCATGGCAACACTGCTTCATGCCCATAAACTAACTTATATGGAGGAACTTGAATGGATCCATGACAAGCCATCCGATAAGACCATAATGCCTCAGCCAATCGGCTATGCCACTGTCGTGGAAAATCGGCAATCTTTCTCTTAATTAACTTAATCAAGCTTTTGTTAGATGCTTCCGCTTGACCATTAGCTTGCGCATAGTATGGTGAAGAATTCAACAACCTGATCCCCATACTGTCCATAAAGTGAACAAATTCATCAGACACAAAAATAGATCCTTGATCAGTTGTGATTGTTTGTGGAAGACCAAATCGGTATATAATATGCTCTTTAACGAACTGAATTGCATCCCCAGAATCAACTTTTTTCAATGGAACTGCTTCCACCCACTTTGTAAAATAATCGGTTGCCACCAATATATACTTATGTCCTTTACTCGATGGTGGTTTGATCTGGCCGATCATATCAATTCCCCAGCCTCTGAACGGCCATGGCTTGATTATTGGATTCATAGCCGATGCTGGTGCTCTCTGAATTGATCCAAATTGCTGGCAATCTCGACATCCCTTGTAATATCTAAAGCAATCCTCCAACATTGTCGGCCAAAAATACCCAACCCTTCGAAGTAACCACTTCATTTTATGAGCCGATTGATGAGTACCACAAATACCTTCATGAACTTCTCCCATCACAACTTTGGCTTGATCAGCACTTAAACATTTGAGCAACACCCCATCAATCGTCCGATAATACAATTCATCATCTAACAAGACATATCTCAAAGCCTTATACCTCAATTTCTTTGAAACCGATTGAGAATGATTCTTCAAATAATGAAACACATCATACCTCCAATCATCGGCTGCAATTGTAACAATCCCCATCTCAACATCTGTCACCATCGGCTTGTATCCCGATGCCCCCTGAGCCAAAGCATTAGCCTCTAAATTCTGCTCCCGAGGAACATATCTCAACGTCACCAGCCGAAACTCATCTATTAATGCCCGACACTTTTCATAATAAGCCATCAATACATCACTCTTGTATTCATATTCTCCGGCCAGTTGACTAATTACCAACAATGAATCACCCATGACTTCAATAGCATCGGCTTCAAACTCCTTCAAAAGTTGCAAACCTTTGAGAACTGCCTCATACTCAGCTTGATTATTTGTAGCATATGGCTTGATGGTAAAAGCAAATTCAAAACTTGCCCCTCTTGGTGATATGATAACCAAACCGATGCCACAACCATGAGTACAAACTGATCCATCAAAAAATAACGTCCAAGGTACAATATCCACTGAGCCGATCGAATCATCACGATGTTCTACAATAAAATCGGCTATAGCTTGCCCCTTAATAGCTTTAGGTGACTCATACTTGAGATCGAATTCTGTTAAGGCATAAATCCACTTTTCAACCCTTCCTTTCAATACTGGAGCCGATAGCATATATTTGACCACATCGGCTTTGCAAATTATAGTACATTCATTGGATAACAAATAATGTCTCAACTTTGTACATGAAAAATACAAGCATAAGCACAACTTCTCCACCGAAGAATACCTGGTCTCTGCATCCAAAAGTCTTCTACTCAAATAAAAGATTATCCTCTCTTTACCTTCGAACTCCTGGATTAAGATCGAGCCGATTGACCTCTCATCGGCTGACAAGTATAATTTGAAAGGCACCCCTTTCTGTGGAGAAACTAAAACTGGAGGAGAACTTAAATACTTCTTAATATTATCCAAAGCCTTCCGTTGCTCTGCCCCCCATGTAAACTCCTGATCGGCTTTAAGTCTGAGTAAAGGCGTGAAAGGCTCTAATCTCCCAGATAAATTAGAAATAAATCTTCTGATAAAATTTATCTTGCCGATCAAAGATTGCAACTGTTTCTTGTCTTCTGGAGGTTGGATTTTCTGTATTGCACTAATACTCCTTTGTGGCACTTCAATACCCCTCTCATGTACAAGAAAACCCAAAAATTGTCCAGCCGATACACCAAAAGCACACTTAGTAGGATTCATCTTTAAGCCATATTTCCTTGTTCTCTCAAATACTTTTCTTAGATCGGCTATATGATCAATAATCTCTTTAGATTTCACCACTACATCATCAATATAAATTTCAACTAATAAACCAATCAGATCATAAAAGATATAATTCATGGCTCTCTGATATGTAGCTCCAGCACTTTTCAATCCAAAAGTCATAACAACCCACTCATACAAGCCGATTGCACCAGGACACCTAAAAGCAGTTTTGTGAATGTCTTCTTCTGCCATTAAAATCTGATTATATCCAGCATTACCATCCATAAAACTTATAATTTTATGCCCTGAAGCAGCATCTACCAATTGATCGGCAATCGGCATTGGGTATTCATCCTTAGGGGTAGCCTTATTTAAATCTCTGAAATCGATACAGACCCTAAGCTTGCCATTTTTCTTAATCACTGGAACTATATTAGAAACCCATTCAGCATATCGGCATGGACGAATAAAACTAGCATCATATAAATGAGTAATTTCAGCTTTAATCGCATCATACATATTGGCTTTACATCGCCTAGGTGATTGTTTATATGGCCGATATCCCGGCTTGATAGGAAGCCGATGTTCAACAATCGATCGGCTAAGTCCTGGCATCTCAGAATAGTCCCAAGCAAAGCAATCGTTGTATTCTTTCAAAAGCTTTAATAATGTAAGTTTGAATTCAAATGATAGATTCTTACTGATGAATGTCGGTCTAGGCTTATCTCCTGACCCGATGTCAACTTCTTCCAAATCATCGGCCGACATGAAACCCTGACCAAGCTTACCATCAAGATCATCTACAGCATCTTTAGTATAGAAATCGAAACCCTCCACGACACCCTCAAAGTAACAACTGGGGTTCTCCATCTCCAATTGGCTGTATACCACAATCAGACACTTTTAGATAATCTCCTTGCCAGATTTTTCCTGATAAGCAATCAATTCCATCCATCTCCCAAACAGATAAATCGGCATTAGCAACATGTACTGACCTGTCGGCTGGAACAACCTCTATCTTGTCACCTTGCCATTGGATTAAGCTCTGATGCATGGTTGAAGGAACGCAACAATTAGCATGAATTCAATCCCTTCCAAGCAGTAAGCTATATGAACCTTTCCCATCAATGACAAAAAATGTAGTAGGAACAGTCTTGCTGCCGATTGTCAATTCTACATTAAGAACTCCTTTGGCCTCTGAAGGATTGCCACCAAAATCTTTAAGAACCATATTAGTCTTGATGAGGTCATCTGAACTCCTTCCCAATTTCTTAAATGTTGCATATGGCATTAAATTCACTGCAGCCCCACCATCAACTAACATTTTGGATATCGGCTTACCGTTAACAAATCCTTTGACATACAATGGCTTGAGGTGCCGATTCTCTGTTCCCTCGGGTTTCTCAAAAACAGCCTGTTCTGGTGACAATATCAATCTAGCACAAGATTCTTCCATGATATCTGCATTGTCTTGATTAGCCTCGAACTCCGCGGGTAGCACAAATACCATGTTGACCGATGAAGAAGCAATGGCCTTTCCTTTAATTACCCTTCTCGCTTCATCGGTTTCACTCTCATCGGCTGGTACTATTTTACTCTTAACACGCCATTCCTATTTTGTTTTTGTTTTCTTCAGCCGATGATCGATTTCTTGTTCAACTTCATGAAATTGTTCCCTGCTCCTCATCCTCTGAACCCTTCTCTTCTGACTTTTAGAAAAAATCCCAGAAGGACACCATTGAGCTCTTGAAGTATCCTCAACAACCTCCTCCTGGAAATAATCTTGATGAATCGGGCCCAACCTCTGATGAACAGGCAACTTCCTTTGCATCAGCCGATCCTCTTTAGAATGAAATCGGCTAAAACTCCCATTATAGTTTTCATCGGCATTAGCACAACCTGGGCAGTCTTCTATCGATGGTAATCTCATCCCTTTATTTCAACAAAATATGAAAAATTCGCAGTTCCAATGTAGATCAAAGCTATCATCATCCTCATAATATTGCCTTTCTTGCCGATCATATCTCTTTTGATATTTATTAATCATACTCGTAGAGTCAAACTTATTGAGCCGATTGTCCTTTCTGTCGGCTGTCCTCCCACTTGTATGGACAATGTTGATAGGAAAAGGATTACCATCAATCTTCATCGGCTTCTTAGAGTCATCAAATTTTATCCTGCCTTGCTCAATGGCCACCTGGATCTGTTGCCGAAATACTTTACATTCATTAGTACTATGAGACCCTGTATTGTGCCACTTGCAGTATTTCCTCCTCCCTAATTCCTCAGCCGATGGAATCACATGACCAGCAGGCAGTTGAATTTGTTTCTCCCGAAGCAAAAGATCAAAAATTTTGTCAGCTTTATTGACATCAAAATCATATTTTTCCTCCTTTCCAGAGTTCTTGACCCATTGACATGAAATCACCTTCTTGTTCCTTGCCCATTCAGCTGCTGCTACCTCAGGAAGATCCTCTTCCTCAGAATCAGAAATATAAGAATTAATGAAGTTCACCTTTTTGAATGCTCTATTGGCCTCTTGAAATCTTTGTTCGTGTGCTGTTATCTTCTGGGCCAAATGAGCCAAACTATCAAAGTCTTGAGCCGAAAACCTCTCTTTGACTGGTGTTAATAAACCTTGGAAGGCTAAATCGGCTAACTGAGAATCTGTCAATGCCAAGCTGTAACATCTGTTTCTGATTTCCCTAAACCTTTGAATATAATCTTGGACATACTCTTCTCGTTTTTGCCTAATGTTTGTCAAATCAGATAGTTTCATCTCATGAACTCCACTGTAGAAATATTTGTGAAACTGTTTTTCCAGATCGGCCCAACTGTGAACAGAATTATAAGGTAAAGATGAAAACCAAGTGAAAGCCGATCCAGACAGAGACAAAGGGAATAGCCTGACTCTTAAAGCGTCAGTAGCTGTTGCTTCACCACACTGAGCTAAAAATCGGCTAACATGCTCATAAGTTGATACATTATCTTGTCCTGAGAACTTTGAAAAGTCTGGGACTTTGTATCGGCTTGGTAATGGCACCCTTTCAAAATACTCTGGATATGGATGCCGATACAGATTGTCACCATCCCTTGGTTTTAATCCAAACTGTTCTCTCATCACATCGGCTATCATATCGGCCCAAGGTTTCTGCCGAGCTCCATCTTGATGCTGTGGCTGTATCGGCTCGTCTTGATAAAACTGCGGCTGATGATATGGTTGAGGAGACGTTCTCTGCCGATATTGCACCTGTGGTGAGTGAGGTTGATATTGATAATTAAGATTGCCACTTGTGTGGGTCTGAGGCATTCGTGGAGCACTAAAATCTTGTTGATTAGGAACAAATTGAGTAGCGGCAGCTTGTTGCTGGAAGGTTGACACTTGCTGTCTTGCTGGTGTATGCAGGATCGGCTGAACAACTGGCCGATTGGGATTGAACATAGCTGCAACTTGCTCAGCTGATATTTGAGGTATGTTTTGCCCTACATGCTGAGGTTGTTATCGGACCAGTACATGAGGATTAAATTCTACTTGCTTCTGTACCGACGCTGGTATCTCTTGTTGAACTGTAGCCGATGTTGACGCCATCGGCTGTCCTGGGGCTATATTTGTGGCAGGTTTTGGCTGGCTGGTCATAAACGGCCTATATTGCGGGAAGACCCCATCTGGTAAGAAAATTGGTCCTTTGGCTTGGTGTTCAGCAATAGTACCATCAACCACAGACTTGATCATATTTGTTAAAGTGTTGACAAGCACTCCTGACTGGTTGATCAAAACATGATGCACAGCATAGTCAATTCGATCTTGCAAATTCCTGGGTTCTTCAGGAGATTCCTCTTGCTTAACCCCTTTTTCCTTCCCAGAACTTGACTCTGGCTCTTCATTGTTGGGCAAAGCTACTTTGTATCTCTGAACCACCGTTCCCGATCTAGTTTGGACAAAAGAATGTAAGTACTGGTTTTGAAGCTTGTTCATTATATCCTCCAGCTCTGCCTTTTGTTCCGACGTCAACTTGTCCACTGTCATTGGAATAATATTCTCTGGGTCAATGTCAGTTGTCTTGAGGTCTACCATGATGAAAATTCTTCGAAGTCCCACCGGGCGTGCCAAAAGCGTGTTGATGTAAAAAACACACACTGGCCTGGGAGATCTGCTTAACTCCAGTGCAGGTCCAAATATTTCTTTCGGGTTCTAGGCGTGCCAATTGGTTTGATCCTGCAACCAATAAGAAACAAAGAAAGAAAACGCAGTTAAATCCACCAATGATAGCCGATCGGCTGGCTTGCCGATGACATATCATTGAGCATTGAGCCGATGCAAGATGCATTAAATCGGCTATAACAGATAAAGCAAGATAAAGCTAAATCTACTCAATCGGCTGTAGATATCAACAAAATATAATCTAAGTCTCAGAATATATTTAAACCAAGTGATTGGGATAGATCGGACAGGGCACCGAGACAGTATGAATCACTTATGTCTAAATATATTATAAAGCATAGAATATACATATTCATAGCATAGCCGATTAAGTAAATCTAACATGTATCGGCTAGTACTCCGATACTACTTTATACAGAGATATTATCATGAACAAAATATATTAAACAACTTGTCAAACTAATGTTAAGATGATCCTAACCAGATTTGACAACAAGCTCAATATATTTTACTAAGTTAATATCTCGATATAAAGGGCAGATTTAATATATCAAGATAACAAGATAATTAAACCAGATAAGATCGGCTGAAACCCCGACGCTACCTCTATTAGTAATCATAGACAGGCTAGAAACTATGGTTCTAAACATGATTTAGTAGGTCAAACCTAACTGATGCAGCACCAAATATGTAAAGAAACGTAATGTCTAGATGGTCAAGTCGATGAAAACCTTTTTGAGATGGTAGATATATTATATAATCTAGATCAATAGCGATATATAACCCTATCGGTTGTTTTTTTGTGAAACAGACATCAACCGATCTAAGTTATATATTGATATCAATTCAGATTATACAATATATATGATAACTCGACGATTCACACAAACAGGATCAGAGTGTCATAAAGATGGAAGCACTAATCCCGAGAGCACAAGCCGCCATAACAAGTTTTACCTCTTGTCAGAGATCGAAGCCAATGCAGCCCAACTCGAAAGCAAGAACTCGTCGAAAGTAATAAAAGAGTAAAGGTGGCGATGCGCCGAAATTGTTGTATTGATCTGTTGTTTTCTTTTACACAAGCCTGGGTTCAATTTATACCCAGAACTACACACTATGTCCTTGTCGGACACGACTCTTATCTCTATTACAACTCTTATCAAAGACAATTCCCTAATACAGACTCTAACCGACAATATCTATTAAGAGACAGACATTACATCCTAATTAATAGATACAATTCTCTGTTTCGGACTCAATCCGTACGTGAGAACCTTCATGAAGCTCATCAACCGAATCCGACAATGATTCACATATCTTCTCATCGGAATCAGCTACATCGGCTAACCTTGTCTGACTCTGTCTCAGCCGATGGACACGATAGCCGACTCGGCCACTAGCCGATGCGCACCGTAGCCGATTTGGTCACCAACAGATCCTTGCTCTGTTTCAGCAACCGCCAGCTTCCTCCAAATCCGTTTCGATTCTATCTTCAAATCCAATACTTGATTTACCAAATTTGGTCGTTAACACAAACATACTTCTCTATCATTATATTTGTTAAAGATATGAAATATAGTATTAGTTGGACATGCCAAATCAATAGCAAATAATTTCTCCTTCAAATCATCGAGCTCACTAAAATCATCAAATAGAACATAGCCCAAAGTACTTAAAGAAGATAGCAATTCACGTTTCTCAACTTCATTAATAATGTGAACAACATGCTTAAAATCAATACATAATAAACTAACACTAGAAATAGCATGTTCATTTACTATTTGTGGCATTGATATAAGTAAAGCATTATCACATAAGTCTTTTTTATCACAAGTTTCTGTAAGTAAATCAACTTGTGACAAAGCCATCTTAGCAATTGATTTCACTAATGGTTGCTCTACTATAGCACAAAAAATGGACATGTGTAGCTCAGCTTAAGAATACTCACCTTTATTTATCTCAGCACCATTTATTTTACCTTGCAAACTTTCTTCAAGCATCGTAGGTGCTTCATGCTTTTTCTCTTTTTTCTCAAGAACATCATTCTCCTCCTTTTTTTGAATGTTCTGAACTCCCTGCAAAACTTTAGTAAAAGGAGATACAAAAGATTACTCCTCCCATGTTTGCACATCATCATTGCACAAGGATATAGAAGATTCAGAAACATGAAATAAATCTCATTGTTCATACTTTCTCGCATTTGATATGATTTGATTCTCAATGCTACGAGCAAGCATGAATAGGTGTCCAATATGATTATATGTCTCATTAGCAAGCATAACTTGAATATCATAATTAAGTCCTTTGAAAAATCTACGCATTATGTTCTCATTGCATTCTTTTAGACTACTGTAGATGATACAAACTTTAAATTCATAGATATATTCCCTAACAGTTCTATCATCTTATTTTAGATGTTCTAATTTCTCAAGAATAGTACATTTGTAATAAGAACTCACAAAACGCATTCTCATCATGGTTTTGCATTCATCCCAAGTTTTAGGTTTATTACTAACACGACTCCACTAAAAGAAAGCAGAATAGATAATCTTATTACTAGCAGCCTTAACCATTTGAGCATCAGAAAATTCATATTTATCAAATTCATTGTCTACTGCTAGCTCCTAATCAATATAAGCAACAGAATCATACTTACCATCATAGAATGGTAACTTAGATTCAACTCGTGCAAAATTATAGTCAGGTACCTCATATGCATCACGTGGAGAAGTCGTCATATCTCGTCGAAGATGAAGAAGTCGATGTTGAGCATGACTGTGAGCCCTCGGTTTTGTATACCGGAAACCCCATGTGTATTACAATACCATTCCCTGGATTAGTAGATGGTACACATATGGCACAGTTGTATATCACAAGTCGACATCGTCATACAGGTCTTACAATATATTAATAATACAAGGGTAGCCCAAATGGGATCCGAATAGACCAAGCATGGTCGACAACAACACAAAATACCAACACAAATAAATGAGGTAGCGAAAGCGAAGCAGCGGCAGTCCATTTTATCCCACACGCATCGACTGGTGAACCTAGGTCCCTATTCCGCCGTCCTCGGTAACTCCTTGCCAGCATAGCACATGTACAGATCGACACCAACACCTTTTCTAAAAGATTTAAATAAGCAAGAGTGAGTACCAACCGTACTCAGCAAGCCACCACTATAGAAATACAACAAACGCGTATAGGGATTCAAGGCAGGTTTCGGTTTATTTGCGTAAAGCCAGTTTTCACGAGTTATTTCACAAGCCTATGACCTAGCAGTTTTAACCATAAAAAATGTCGCTATGTAAAGGTTGTCATTAATTAGGAGTTCCTTCATCGCAATTCAACCTTCCTGTACATGGGGCAAGGTTACACATGTTTTATTTATCCCAACCTCTTCTAAACAATTTAAAAACATGTGAGTCTAGTCAAGAGTAATACAAGTCCCGGCGCTCATTAACCACGAGCACGGCTATTCGAATAGTTTAATTTACTCACACTGCAGTGAATGTACGCTTTTAATCCCACACTCCGTGACGCACCCAACACATGAGACTTGTCACGGCCCGGTTTTTCAGCTACCCTCGCATGGCGGCACCCGCTCCAAGGACTATGAATCCCCATTACACCCCCGGCGCCACATTCCTACCTCGAGCCGGTTGTGAGGGGAGTCCTGGCGCTCCCGAGATTGAAGGTTACATTATACATATATAAAGCTTTGACGTCATTAAACCACACACTTCCACATTTCAATACCAATATCCAGAACCTACCATGTCTGGGGTGCCACCCCACGAGAATAACCTAGTCCACCGGGTCTAACCCCACTCAAGAAGTGTGGTCGTACTCGGTTCATTTCCTGCTTAGCTTCTTGACTCGGTCCTTAACTAACCAGGGTCGGCGGCTTACCATTCCCAGAACCACCCATATTCTATCCGTGCCGCCCCAGTCGAAATTACTTTTGTTTAATTAAGTTTTTGGGTTTTCGCAAAGGTTTTCATGCTGTGGGTGGCGCCTATGTCTCCACCCGATCTCTAACAATCACTCCCATCGAGTGATCGGTACAACCACATCCACATATCACACATATGGAGTGTATAACGTCTATGTAAGCAGGGCTAAGTAGTGAATAAATAATCACGCGTAAAGTAATATACTCAGGTAACAAAGGTGTGTAAATACATAAGGATAAACAATATCAAAGGTAAGGCTTAAGCAAATGTAGGTACGTATTTTATAATTAGTATGCAATTTTATTTGTAATCAACACATTTACAAAAATAGGATCAACATGTTCGAGGAAGGGGGCGTAGTGACTTGCCTTGCTCAATTGGGGGTTCGTTCTCAAGTAGCTCAGTTTCCTCCTCGCAGATGTACCCTGTCCGGTTGAATAATAAAGTCACCAACTACTCGCTAACACAAAAAGAGCCAAAAATTGCAGAAAAATTGAAAAATAACCAAACCAGTGCCATTGCGTAGATCTTGATTTTAGAAATATTTTGATGAAAGTTTCGTTCAAATCCGACTTAAAACGAGGGAGATACGGAATTCGAAAGATTGGAAAAGTTTTAAATCAAATAAAAGGAAAAAGGTCTGACGGGTGGGACCGCCCTTAACTCCTCACGTGCAGGTTCTGTTTTTAAATGGGTGTGGGACCCGTGAGTCACCCTCTCTTTCCTCCTTCTTCTTCCTTGTGCTTCCTTCTCTCGTTCTCTCTCTCTCCTACCGTGTGCCTGTGTGTGCTCGGGCTAGCGCTTGGCTACGAAAATGGAATCCTCAGGTGTTTGTGGTTTCCCTAGGATGTGCGCATGTTGAGGTGGAGGGCTTGTGCGAGCTGCAAGCATGCATGCATATGCATACACACGGCTAGCTAGCTGCATGCATGTGAGCTGCTTGCATGCATGCATGCACACATACAGCCAACTGCTTGCATGCATGCACACGTATAGCCAGCTAGCTGCATGGCGCATGCATGGCCGGCGGCGAAGCGGCGATCGCTGCGGAGGGCGGCCGCGCAAGGAACGGGTATGGTGTTGCGCCTCACGACGTCACCGCGCCGTGGCAACAATGGTAGTCGAGAAATGTGGTAAGGAAACAAAAGCAAGAGAGAGAGCAGGAGAGGAGCTCACCTTGCGGCAGCCGGGTAGCGGCACACCGAGCGGCGGTCCTCGTACGAAACTATGGTCGTCGATGTACAGCCTGGGGACGGTCGACCCGCGGATCGTCCTCGCACACCACGTGTTCGATCGGTAGTAACAAACGAACACACAGCGTTAAGGAGTAAATGTTAGCGGGTTAGTGCAAGTTAGGGGTTAGCGAGTTAGAGGTCAGTGAGTCAGTAAGTTAGAGTGTCAGCGGGTTAGTGAGTCAATGGGTCGAATGTTAGATGTCAGAGGTTAGCCGTTCAATAAGTTAGTCGTTCTCGGGGTTCAGATGACGGCGCGGCGGCCTATCCGTCCTCTTGCTCAACTGAGGCCCAGCCGGAGCCGGCCGCGGTGGAGCAAGCGGAGAGACGGCAGCGTGTGCGCAGGAGGGGGGGAGTGGCTGAGGGGAAGCAAAATGAGGAGGAGAAGAGAGAATGGAGAGGGACCGGTTGCATGCTCACCTGTGACGGCGCTTAAATAGAGTCTGGGGAAGGGACGTTTGCTGCTGCCCACATTCATTCCATCCCAGAAAACGCGCATGTGTAGGTGGGAACGGTGACGGCTACGTATTGGCGGCGGAAACGTCGTCCACCTGGTCAGGGCACGTGGCAGCGATGAAGTGGTAGTGCGGCCGTGGCGGCCGTCAAAACACGGCGCTGTCGAACGTGGTTGCTGAGCGGCCATCGCCACCTACCCGACCCGAGGAAGAGCGGCTTTATTTCGAGTTTGCACGGTGTCGGCTCGAACGGGGTTTGCCGGGCTGGTGTAGTGGCTCTGGCTGCTGGCGAGGGGAGGAAGATGTAGACGACGACGACATATCGGCGGCATGGGCGGTTGCCTGCATGCGTGCTGCATGCTTGGCTAGTGCTAAGCTAGCTGCATGCATGCATATGCATTGCACTCACGTACAGCTAGCTAGCGACATGCACGCTTGCTTTACCGGTGAGGTTAGGCAAAGGCGCGGAAGCGCACGACGAGGTCGCTGGCACGATGGGAAAGAAGGGCAGTAGCTGGCGATGTCGCAGCGGCCTGGTCGTAGCGGCGCGGCGCGCGGCGACGTCGTCACCGAAAACAGTACCGAGGAGGAGCATTAGACTTTATCTTTTTATTACCAACCCAACAGGAATGAATGGCTTGGGGAGGCAACATGGACTTTTTTAGGAAAAAGGCTTGCAGCAAGAAGGCCCAGGTAGAGTGAGTTTAAGCGGACTTTTTGTAGCAAAACTAATTTCGGTCAGAGTGAAAATCTGGGGACAAAAACCAAAAGATCAGATGAGTAGAAAAATTGGAAATTTTCAACAAAAGTTTGGCACTGGCATAAAATAAATAAAGAAATTATCGGCATGATGCAACATTATAAAAATAAATCAAAAATGATTTTTGGTCGGTGTATTTTTATTTAGGAATTTTCTCAGGGTGTTACAGATTTTTAGTTTGAATCCAGGTGAAATAATTCGGTTGCTCAGTCGCTTGAGAATTAAATTTAGGATTTTATCGCGAGCGCTCTGACTGTATCGAAAAAGGAATTTCTAGGATGACGTATGACATTCAAATCCAACCGCCGCGGTAGAAATAAAATCGGGAATAGTCATATTGACGCGCAATAGGTAAATTCGTCGATCGATTGTAAATATTCGAGGGAAATATCGAGGTCGACTCGATAAAGCGGTTAAAGTTTAACCGTAGAATACGAGTTTACGAGAGGGATAATACTGCGGCAAAAGAGAAGAACTTCGGGACTTTAATTAATTAGCACCGAAGCGCTAAAAGAAACAGACGGATAGGATAAAGAAAGGAAAGGATGTCGGACAGAGGACAACCTTTTAGAAAAAGAATTTAATCGAGATCTTTTGACACCGATCCTAGACACACACAATTAAACAATAAATATTAACAAGCAAGGTAAAATTATGCCTGAGGACTAGAATTTGTCTGAGGAGGAATTTATATTAGGAAGTAGCCTATTAGGAATTTATATTTCAAGATTAAGTTTTTTAGTAAATACTTTACCAATAGATATTATTTTGCAATTAGTTTTCCAAAGGCAGACTCTGCAAGGTTCATAGAAAATAATCAAGCTATATTTCTTTAGTAAAATAGCATTTGTTTTAATAAGCTATCCCCTATAGGGTTTTATCAAAACGGTGTTACATATATATATATATAGCTTTATTCATAAAGTAAATATGCCCGAGGGTTTTTAATATATAGAGAAGGGTTTTTCGAAAATAGTTGGCATATGCAAAGATTAGGATATCTCATAATCATAGTTCCCTGAATAAATAATATTTGAAATCAAATACCGACATATTCTCAGACGTTCATCTATTAGCCCACGCATAAAAGAAAAACGACAGATCGAAATAAATTAATCCCGGCATGAATGCATTTTGAAAAAGATTTTTGATTATTCCGAATTTTTAATTTCGTATTTCAAAGTCAAAATTTTCAGGTTGTTACAATGACCATCTTGTATCCCCCTGCGTAACCCTGCCATGGTTAGTAGAAAACAAGAAACATACACAAGAATATGCACGCTCCTATCAACTATGAGGTAGTGGAGGCTCAAATATTACACACACTCAAGTTTTTAACCAAGCTCTTACAAAATCTTACCAAAGCAAGCGGAATAGTGACCACACCGACTCAAGCTAGACCCAATGAAGGTTGGATGTATAGATGCTTGGCAACCACTTGCTGTACGGCTGCAATCAAATCTGTGGAGTTCTGGGATAGGCTTAAATATGTAGCAAAGGAATAGCAAATGCTCAAATCAGAGAATGCAAAGTTGAATAATCCTTCAAAGTTAGTACCATGTTGGTCCTAGGCTAGAACGTACTAGAGACGCGAGCCTAGACACAAACGATACCACAAAATAGCACTAGGAACAACTCAAGCACAACTCTGATATATAAAAGCAAACTCAAAGATAACAGTTGATTTTCTCTTTTCTTTCTCTTTCTTTCTTCTTTTTTCTTTCTTTCTTTTTTTTGGTGCGGCTTTTGTTTTCTTTTTTATCATCTTTCTGTCTTTTTTTATTTTTTTCAGCCAAAAAAATGACTCAAGGACCTGAATGCAAGATTACAGAGACTCAAATGTAAATATGCAAATTACAGGGACTCAAATATAAAAGTCCAAACCCTAAAAATTTGGTCTATACAAAAATGGAATGCTCTCGTCCCATAGATTTCATTTTTGCAAACAGATCTCGAATCCAACACCGAAATAAAATTTTACCAAAGTGTTTGACTAAAGTTGATACCTGAAACACATGTGGAAAGGAGGGAGTTAGACTCAATTGGAACCGAGAGGAGAGGGAGGGAGTCGGACTCAATTGCAACTGAGAGGAGATCAACTTCTTGCACAAGATTTTATCCTGACTCAGTTTCCCCTTTTTTTCCTTTAGTTGAACCAATGTAAAATAGATTTGCTATATTCTTTCCCCTTCTTCTTCCTCACATGCAAAATAGAAGCACACGGCTGAAGCACTAGCCTAGCAATGTTCAACTCCCAAACTGACCAACAAAAACTTCTGAAAACTAGAAAAATTGAACCCTAGCGGCGAGACGATTCCGTTTTCAGGTCCCGATAAGAACAAAGACACGGCGGCAACGACAACAATGGTACTAAACGTGAACAGAACTTGAAACTCCAAACGGACTAGACGCTAAGACCAACAACACGATACGACGATGCAATGTAAAACTCAACAATGCAAAAACTAAAATGAACAATGCAATGGCACAAAGATGGCTAGGTAATGGATGCAATCTTTTTTGTATGGCAATTTTCTGGTTATAGGTAAATAAGAACTCATCGAGCAACGAAAGCTCTGATACCACTTGATAAAGCCTGAGCTCCACTTGATAAGCTCGCGGCATTGATTGGTCCGATTTTTTGATGAGTTGAAGATAATTACAATTTGAAAGAAACGTGACGACTCGACTACAACCGTACGAGACGTTGTTGTGTTGCGCCTTAGCGATCGATACACCTCTCCGTGAGTTGTTGATATTGCCAGTGAAGATCAACCTTATTCCTGCAAGCAAATCAAAACAAGCAAGAACAAGATAAAAGCAATCTGAATTGCAAATAGGAATTGAATACAAATGATAAGCTAGGGTTCCATAACGAGCAAACCGGCGATCTAACCGATCACGAGATTACACAGCAAAGTAGCAAAACTAAACTTTAATCTAAACAAAACCCGAGAAACCCTGAAGGGGTACCTAGCTATTTAAGGGGGTGGGAGGATGACCAAGGGGTCCCTAAGGTCGTGCTCCACCAGATTGGGGCGTACCCACATGAGCCCCACTTGGGCCAGGGTCTTAGATGAAGTTATAATCACATAGGCCCATTATAGGTGCCGCAATATCTTATTTCTTCAATTGCGAATTACTGAGATGGAATTTTGAGATGAGGCTGGATCCTTTGGAAAGAGGACTTCAAGAGCTTTTCATCAAGTACTCATAGGCTCAAAATAGAGCTCGTATGCATATTTGGTGGCCATTTGAAGTCAACACTGTAGTAGGTGGCCGAATTGGATTCCAGAACTTCTGCGGCTCAATCTTGATGTCTTCCAGTTGTCCTATGATGTGAATAATGATTATATCAATGTTGGTCATGGTCACATCACTGGAGCTACTCAATGCCGACAAGCTCTTCTCTGACAGCATTGTACTCCCTCTCCACACGCTCCAACAGGTGCCTTCCAATGACAACGACAGCGAAGGGGAAGAGGAAGGTGACGAGGGCGATGACGCCGTCGCCACCGCCAAGGAGTTCTCTGCTTTGCCGGAGGTGGCGAGGAAAGTAGAGGCAGTGATGCAGCGGGTCGCGGAGTCCGGGCCCACGCCAACGCCGGACCTCCCGGCGGTGACGTTTAAGTGGAAGGACATCTTCAAGGCGATCGACAGTGGGTAGTCTGAGGTTCGGAAGAAGGTGGAGCGGCACATCAGCAGTGTCGGCAATGGCGAGCTCATCAACATCAACATATGGCCCTTCTCCAGGGGCTGCTTGGTTGGCCACTCCCCCGTTAGCACTGGTGTGGAAAGGGTTGGGGTGGGAAAGAGAGGAGAGCCTGTGAGCCCCCGGTTTTGTATACCGGGAACCCCATGTGTATTACAATACCATTCCCTGGATCAGTAGATGGTACACACATGGCACAGTTGTATATCTCAAGCTGACATCGTCTTACAGGTCTTACAATATATTAATAATACAAGGGTAGCCCCAAATGGAACCCGAATAGACCAAGCATGGTCGACAGCAACACAAAATACCAAAACAACTAAATGAAGTAGCGGAAGCGAAGCAGCGGCGATTCATCTTATCCCACACGCATCGACTGGTGAACCTAGGTCCCTATTCCACCGTCCTCGGTAACTCCTTGCCAGCATAGCACATGTACAGGTCGACACCAACACCTTTCTAAAAGATGTAAATAAGCAAGAGTGAGTACCAATCGTACTCAGCAAGCCACCACTACAGAATGCATATAATGTTCATAGGGGTTCAAGGATGGCTTGGTTTATTTGCATAAAGCTAGTTTTCACAAATTATTTCACAAACCTATGCCATAACAGTTTTAACTGAAAACCACGTTAAGTTGAAGTTACCATTAACCTGCGAGGGTTCATCCACCTTCCCCAAACCTCGCTTGGTCCGGTTTACCCTCGCATCCAATTTTCACAGTTTTAACCACTACGACCTTTTTGCACATCAGGCAAGGTCACGCCTTCCATACCCATCATATTTTAGCAATATTACAAATTGACGAGGCTAGTCAAGAGTGATGCAAGTCCCGGCGCTCATTAACCGCGAACACGGCTATTCGAATAGTTTAATTTACTCACACTGCAGTGGATGTACGCTTTTAATCCCACACTCCGTGACGCACCCAAGACATGAGGCTTGTCACGGCCCGGTTTTTCAGTTACCCTCGCATGGTGGCACCCGCTCCAAGGACTATGAATCCCCATTGCACCCCCGGCGCCACATTCCTACCTCGAGCCGGTTGTGAGGGGAGTCCTGGCGCTCCCGAGATTGAAGGTTACATCATACATATATAAAGCTTGACGTCATTAAACCACACACTTTCACATTTCCATACCGATATCCAGAACCTACCATGTCTGGGGTGCCACCCCACGAGAATAACCTAGTCCACCGGGTCTAACCCCACTCAAGAAGTGTGGTCGTACTCGGTTCATTTCCTGCTTAGCTTCTTGACTCGGTCCTTAACTGACCAGGGTCGGCGACTTTCTGTTCCCAGAACCACCCATATTCTATCCGTGCCGCCCCAGTCAAAATCACTTTTGTTTAATTAAGTTTTTGGGTTTTCGCAAAGGTTTTCATGCTGTGGGTGGCGCTTATGTCTCCACCTGATCTCTATCAATCACTCCCATCGAGTGATCAGTGTAACCACATCCACATATCCCACATATGGAGTGTATAACGTCTATGTAGGCAGGGCTAAGCAGGGAGTAAATAATCACGCGTAAAGTAATATACTCAGGTAACAAAGGTGTGTAAATACATAAGGATAAACAATATCAAAGGTAAGGCTTTAAGCAAATGTAGGTACGCGTTTTATAATTAGCATGCAATTTTATTTGCAATCAACACATTTATAAAAATAGGATCAACATGTTCGAGGAAGGGGGCGTAGTGACTTGCCTTGCTCAATTGGGGGTTCGTTCTTGATTAGCTCAGTTTCCTCCTCGCCGATGTATCCTATCCGGTTGAATACTAACGTCACAAACTACTCGCTAACACAAAAGAGCCAAAAATTCTAGAACAATCAAAAATAACCAACTAGTGCCATTGTGTAGATCTTGATTTTAGAAAGATTTTGACGAAAGTTTCGTTCAAATCCGACTTAAAACGAGAGAGATATGGAATTCAAAAGATTGAAAAAGTTTTAAAACAAAGAAAAGGGAAAGGTCTGACGGGTGGAACCGCCCTTAACTCCTCACGTATAGGTTTTGTTTTTAAAAGAGTGTGCGCATGGTGAGGTGAAGGGCTTGGGCGAGCTACAAGCGTGCATGCATATGCATACACATGGCTAGCTAGCTGCTTGCATGTGAGCTGCTTGCATGCATGCACACGTACAGCCAGCTAGCTGTGTGGCGCATGCATGGCGGCGGCACAGCGGCGGTCGCTGCGGAGAGCAACCGCGTAGGGAACGGGTATGGTGTTGTGCCTCACAATGTCACCGTGCCGCGGCAACAACGGCGGTAAGGAAACAAAAGCAAGAGGAAGAGCAGGAGAGGAGCTCACCTTGCGGCAGCCGGGTAGCGGCACACCGAGCGGTGGTCCTCACACGAAACTACGGTCGTCAATGCACAGCCTGGGGACAGACGGCCCGCGGATCGTCCTCGCACACCACGTGTTCGATCGGTGGCAACAAACAAACACACAGCGTTAAGGAATAAATGTTAGCGGGTTAGTGCAGGTTAGGGGTTAGGGGTTAGCGAGTTAGAGGTCAGCGGGTTAGTGAGTTAGAGGTCAGCGGGTTAGTGAGTTAGAAGTCAGCGGGTTAGTGAGTCAATGGGTCAAATATTAGATGTTAGAGGTTAGCCGTTCAATAAGTTAGTCGTTCTCGGGGTTCAGATGACAGCGCGGTGCACGGCGACGTCGTTGCCGGAAGTAGCACCGGGGAGGAGCATTAGATTTTATCTTTTTATTACTTAACCCAACAGGAATGAATGGCTTGGGGAGGCAAGATGGACTTCAATAGAGGGGGTTGGGTGAGTAGAGGGATATAAGTTAGACTTTGGTGAGGAGGGTGGCTTGTTGGTGGACTTCGGCCTGGAGGATATGATATAGACTTTTTGCAGAAATGGATTTTCTTGGGCTCGGCCCGAGGAAATGAGGGAGGTTTTATGGACTTTTGGATAGATTATCAGGCCGGTTGGCCCAATGAAAGCGGGGATGTTTTGTAGACTTTTTATGGGGGACTTATGGGCTTGGCCTGACAACGTGAGGGAGGTAATATAGACTTTTTGAAAGTCCGCGGTCAAAGGCCCGCCGGGAGATAGTCAAGACAGTGGGGCCCACCGGCGGGTCCCACTCCTTCTTTTTCTTTTTCTCTTTTTCTTTTTCTTCTCTCCTTCTTATCCTCTTCTTCCTCTCTCTTTCTCATTCTCTCTCTTTCTTATCTCTTTCTCTGTGTTCTTCCCGGGAGAGAGGAGAGAGCCCGTGAGGAGGCGGTGGCGCGCCGGCCGGGAGGCGGCTCGCACGGCGCGGGCGCGGCTGGGAGGCCGGGGCGGCGGCCGGGCTGGAGAAGGCCGGCGGCGCGGCCGGGCAGCGGGGCGCTGGCGTCGGCTCGGGCAGCGGCTGCGGCTGCAGCGCGACGCGGCGAGGACGACGGGTGCGGCTGGCGCGGCGTTGGCCGGCGGCTGGGCGGCGCGGCACGGCGCCGACCACGGCGCTCGGCAGGGAGGCCGGCAAAAAGGGAAGGGGCTCGGCAGGGGAGGGCGACGGCTTGGCCTGGCCGGCCAGTGATGGCGCCGACTCGGCCGGTCGTGGTGACGGCGACAGTGAGCGAGAAGGACGGCTTTTATAGCCGTCGCGGCCGGCGGATGACGACGAAGGCTGCTCTGCCGAGCGGGGCCGAATGCTCTGTCCGTCTGACGCCAATGGCAGGGCCGCACAGGGGCGAGGACGGTGGACGGTGATCGATGGAGGACGGCATGGACTCGGCGTTTGCTTTCGGTGTGGACGCTTGGCTCAAAGATTCCTTGGCTTGGTGCGACGGTGCACTAGGCAAGGAGCAACGACGAGGTTGCTATGGAGAAACCTCTCTCTGTTGTTGCCTGACTTGCTCGGCGAGCGACGCTGCGACGGTGCCTAACCATGCTCGTGCCTAATTTTTGATTTGCAGGGACGGTGCCTAACCCTTGTTTTGGCCTAGGGCTGAGGAAAAAGAATAGGGGCAAAGAAATGTGGTTGAACAAGTGTTGGGTGAACCTAATTAAGTTGTCTGACTTAATGAAAATGAGAAGAACTACAGGTGCAGGAAAAAGGACAGATAATTGCCGGGCGGTAAAATTCCAAAAATATTTCGGAATACTTGAACGGGAAAGAAAATGACTGTCGATACGTGCGTAGAAATATTGATTTTAATATGCACATGTATAGGAAATATTGGTCAGGTGGTCGATGTCTAAAAATAAATATTTTTAGACTCTCTGGGTGGAAAGGAGATTATTTAACGACACGGTTAAAATCCCGAAATTGAAATTTCAACCGTACGAATTTTTGGAAAGGTTCAGGAGTGAAAATTCGAACTGCAAAATTCGAATAATGGAAATTAATTTTGGGAGGTGATGTCACGATCAAGATTCTGGGTTCACAATGGAAAGAATCAATTGAGATTTTTGGCACAAAAATCCTAATTACACTCAAAGAACCAAAATTTTGAAAATAGGTTTTTAATAAAATAAATTTTTCGACGGGCGAAAATCGGGGCGTTACAGAGCCCCGCCATTGTCCCGCCACCCTGCTGCTGTCAGCCGCCGTCCTGCTACGTTGGGCGCCGAGAAGAAGAAAGAGGAAGAGAGGTTAGCAGAGAGAGGGGATGACATTGGTCTCCACTTTATTTTTTTAATTTATTTGATGACTAGGCTGCGACATAGACGTCACATCAGCGAAAACCACTTTTAAAATAACCAAGGGAGTCGCTTTAGACGGTTTTAATAGTTGGGGGAGTCATCATATCTAGGTTTACGGTTAAGGGGTACTAATCAGATCCGACCACTAAGTAAGCGAGTCAAAGTGGACTTTTTCCTGCAAGAGACTGATGTGAGTGGGTATTTTCTTAGGCAGCCCAAGAGAGTCCACTAAACTTCAACATACCCAAGCCCAACTTTATCATACTACCATTCTATTCTTTTAGGGACGACATTATTACTTTAGATATGACAATTGCCCCTCTTATTAATACAACTTCATTATGCTGGGATAAATGCCTTCTTTTCTTCTAGAGATGACCATTGATCATTTCGCTTTTCTTTTCTTTTTCCTTAAACAAACAACACGTGAGGAGAACGGACGAATCAAATTTTTATAGTCAAGATTTATCTTGGGTTAACCCAAATTTTAAGGTCCATGAGTTACTTACTGGGCCTGTTCGGCAAGCCGGCTGTGGCTGCGCCACGTGCGTGTGGCACTGTTGGTGCTGGCTGCGCCGCAGCCACAAACCAGCAGCCGAACAGGCCCACTGTTGTAAGTTGTTTACAATATATCATAAGGATTTTCTGATATTTGGTACTACAGTTCGATGAACGAGCCTGTTTTTGAAGAACATAAGTTTCGTAGTTTTTTTTTTCAGAAAGCATTTTAATTTCCACAATATCTAGCCTTTACATGTCTATCGGTCTATACTTTCATTGTGTTGACTGTAAGATTATCTTAGATATCCATCCCAGTCAACATTAAATTCGACTTCAATGAGATGAAGAACATGAACATCAACATTGAATTCAACTCTCTTTCGTTCTGCAAACTGACAAGAAAATGTAGACCAAAACATATACACGATGGGCCAATGAATTAATTCCGTGAGAGCTTGTTCACATCAATACAGCCCCTCGTAGCCAAAAACCCGTCACAAACATAAACAAAAGGCAAACTTATGTAAAGATAGCAATGGTGTTTTTATCACTGCGAAAAAGGGAAAATATGTAGGATCCCGTGGTGTGAAGTAGCACTAGTCCAGTCCATTCCCCTGTGGCATGATACATGGAGCTTTATTCTCCACTTAAGATTATGGTAGGTGCTAGTTGCTGTTTATTGAGCGCACCAAGCTAGAGAGATGCAGTGGATTATTACTAACTAATGAGTCCACTACAACCACCTTAATGTTTTCTCTAAGGGCCTGTCAAGGGTGGGAATATGCATCATCTTTGTGTTTATTTCCATCTTAATGTCTTTCCATTTCTCTACCCTTTTATTAGTGAAGTTGTACCAAAAAGGGTTCGGTTTCAGGTAAGCCATCACGATTCACATGTAGTGTATGTGAAGAGCATTAGGTAGTCTCAAAGGATTAATCAGCCACTATCTCGATTAATTGGCCACTCTTCTCGTTTAATTGTCGAAATAAATTTTCCATTTCCAAATACAAATCCCTTGTGCCTTTTTTTTGGGAGGAGGGGGGGGGAGGAATTTTAAGGAATTTCAGATGATAAATTCTACAAAATCATGTAAATTTTCTACATTGTAAGGCCTGTTTTGGAACGTACGAAATACACATGAATCTTTTAGCATTCTAGCTCTATAGGAGAAATTTCTTAACAGGCCTTTTGGAACAAAATATTGAATCCTACCTTTTTCTTTAAAATGTATATGAAATAGTAACCCTATAGATATTTTGAAGAAAATTTCTTTAAGGTAATTTCTTTCTTTTTTTAACAAACCGGTATAAGGTGGTGTCAATTTCATTGGATAGAGACCGGGGTAGTTTCTTTTATTTGTCTATTAAATTTTTGTGTTTTTTAGTGTTATATGCAAACAACTTTTTTGAAGTTTTATTGGGTTTTCTCTTCCCATGGGATTTGAGAAACCATATCACTTATTTAGTGTATATGAATGCGTGCAATATAAAATTTGATTAATTCACTATATTGATTAATCATTTGGCAGTACCTTGTTCCTTGCAACATTTTCTGTCCACTACTTGAAATTCATCATCCTATGACAAAAGTTCCCACGAGTCATATTACTACGATCTTATTTGGAGAAACATTTATGTATCATTTGTCGTTCTGTAAAATATGGCAAGGTTCCATCTTTTTGCACTTCTTGATGTCGAGGTTTCTTTCATGGAACCTGTTGCATAACTTGTTCAATGCGTTTCCTCCCAACTTTGGACAAAAAGTTCCTAGACAGGACAGTCCACTCGTGATTGTGACCTAATTTCGTTTAGTTTTTTTCTAGCTAATTCTAGGTCTTTAATGTTGTCTTCAACACCGGCATCATCGCAGCCAAAGGCACGAGTTTGCCGTGTAAAGACCTCGTGATGGTGTTTTGGTTCTACCAGGCACTCTCACCGCAAGTTGGTAACTGCGTGGAGGATATTCCAGAAGACTTGAAACCAGGTTACTTGATGTATTTTTCATAAATTATAATTTTACAATCTAAAATTGCTGTAAAAGTAGCCCAATCATGATATGAAATTACTCTGCTTCGAAACAATTATCCCGCTAACATGATTCAGGACCAGCCAGCCATCATCATCAACCACCATCATGAACTAAAACGCATGAACCAGCCGGTAAAAAGAAGCGCTTCCCTTCATTTAACTTCTGAATTTTCACTGCACCGAGGGTAAAAAACAAGAGAGAACATATGTTTTCAAAACTATGTAGCCAGCGTTAATCGTCTCTTTTCGAAGTGAGTATATATTCTGATGAAAAAAAGGCATATCAGATCAAAGCTCTGTTTTATGTATAACTGGCTTTCCTTTTCCCTTGCAGCAGGCATCACTCTCACTCATTTCACTGTTGTCACACGGACCAATATCAGTGAAGTCCAGTTGACAAAGCATTCCTTATCGTTCCTAGTTAGGCCGTGATACCATGCTGACACTGACATCTTTGTGTATCTCAATATATTATGGTACTCCCTTCGTTTCATATTATAAACACTTAGACTTGTTTTTAGTCAGACTTTTTTTAAATTTAACTAAGTTTATAAAAAAATCTAACAAAATCTATCACACCAAATTAGTTTTGTTGGATGTAACATTTGATATGTTTTGATAGTACATTTATTTTAGGTTGAAAATGTTACTATATTTTTCTGTAAATTTTGTTAAACCTAAAAATTAAATAAATGTTTGACTAAGAAAAAAATTAAAATGACTTATAATATAAAACAGGAGAATAGTATTTTTCTTGCATCAAATCAGCATCGTTGAACATGTATTGCCTGCAACAATCTGTTCTCCACTTCTCCCTGAAACTAAACCTACAAAACATACTAACAACATTCCTTCTGTCAATCTGTCCACACACACCTTTTTTCTCCCAGTGCATGCCAAAGTCCCAGCACTTGATCATGGACATAATTTTGTTTAATCCCCACCAAATTGTCCACCCCTTGACGTACCTTAGATCACACCCCTCATCATCAGTAAGCTCCCGATCATCACCTTTAAGAACCCTCCATGGAACAAACCATTTCTTCTTCTTTCTTTTTTCTTTAGACACCGCGAACCACCCGTCCACCATCAAGACTAGCACGGAAGCAGCTTCTCTAATGTGAACTTCTCCCTAACATGATCACTAATATATGGATTCGTGGGTGATAGGGTCCACATATCAGTAACCACGTCCTCTAACTTCACGTCAGATGATTTCAATCCGACTAGCACTAGCACCACGTCTACGTACGTAGGCTGCTGCGTACGTCGCTGCCACGGTACAGGGCATCTGAGGACTTGCCGTGGAACGAGGGTATGTTGATGAGAGATGAGGGCGCGAGCGTGTCTTCTTCCTCTTTTTTTGACCCCTCGCACGGTGGCTTCCGCGGACACCGCGCGCGCGAGCTCACCATGACACCACCCAGGCGGCCGGGCCGGGAGCTTGCATTGCTTTCAAGCCAAGTCGTCGTCGTGGTCTTCGTCGTTTTTCTCTCTCTCACACACACACTCTGTGCCACTGTGTGTATCTCTAACCTCCAAGCTTATCATGTTGGCTTCTTGAATGCACATCCCATCATGAGGCGCATCATGCCGATGCGGTTGTGGTGCCGGTGGTTGCCTTGCGCGCTCTGTGTGTCTCTCCCGAGCTATCTATAGCTTATAGCCTTTTCCTGAATGCCCGGGTCGACCTAAAACCGCACCTCCGGTAGCAGCGAGCTCGCTTGCACGCAGCTCGTGTCGTCTGCATGCATGGCGGCACCGGTGCCCGGAGGCTGTGCGAGGATGAGACGGGTGGCTCTCGGCGTCGTGCTGCTGCTCACGGTTTGTGTCCGAGCAAGCCACGGCGTGACGGATAGCCAGGACAGTGAGTACCATGACCCAACCATTTCATCAGCTAGTGTTAAGATCGTTTGTTTTTCAGTCTGGAACGATTAGGTTTATTGGTTTTGAGGAGGGAAAGAAGAGATGTTTGTATATATATTCTTCGATGATTGGAAGGAAACACCAGGCGTGTCTCCATGATTGTCCAATCTTGAAAGAGCTTGGATAACCTTGTTTATGAAGCTTGTGCTGCTCTGTGTTTCTGATTTTGTTATGTGATATCTTTACCTGAAGTAAGAAATGAACCGTGGATTTGGTTGCAGCATCTGTTCTCCGCGCGTTGATGGATCAGTGGCAGAACGCGCCGCCAACATGGGGGCAGTCTGACGATCCATGCGGCGATTCGCCATGGGATGGAGTGGTATGCAGCAACAACAGAGTGATCTCCATGTAAGTGCTCTACTGCTCTGTTCTATAACTCTGCATGTTTCCAACTACAAGGTTTACGTTTACTCACTGCTACCCGACTGTTTCAGTAAAATTTCTACCATGGGCATCAAGGGAGTTCTAGCTGCTGACATAGGACAACTGACTGAGCTTCAATCCCTGTATGTAGCAGCAGAGCACACAGTTCAAAATTGATCTTTTTCTGAAACCTTATGTTGTTCCTACTTGCAACGGTGAATCATGAGAGAACTGCATGTATGCAGGGACATGTCATTTAATAAGGATCTTGGCGGTGTGCTCACTCCAAACATCGGAAACTTGAAGCAGCTTACCACCTTGTAAGTTCTGAAAGTGTCTCTGTTCGTTTCTCTTTCAGGTTTCTGCCACCTAAAGAAGTTAGTATGCTCATGTGCTGCCATTTTTGTAGGATTCTGGCCGGTTGCAGTTTCCATGGCAACATCCCGGATGAGCTAGGGAGTCTGCCAAAATTGTCTTACATGTAAGAATTACTCACTGGTGAATTAGTAGATATACAATTGGGAGACTTCTGCAACTTAGTGTCTGCAGAAGAAAACTGACATCATCTGTCTTCCAGGGCATTGAACTCAAATCAGTTCTCTGGAAAAATACCAGCTTCTCTGGGCAATCTTTCCAACCTCTATTGGTTCGACATCGCCGACAATCAATTGTCGGGCCCCTTACCAATCTCGACAAATGGTGGAATGGGTTTAGACAAGCTTTTCAAAACCAAACACTTGTAGGTCCTAAGAAGTTTGTTCATTCCTATTCCTCAAGAGGCCATACTAAATGGAATGTAGCACTGACCATATGTTTCTGGTTCTCTGCAGCCACTTCAACAAGAACCAATTGTCCGGACCAATCCCAGATGCCCTCTTCAGTCCTGAGATGACACTGATCCATTTGTAAGTTCCTGACCCCCTGCTTCTTTGATTCAGTTGGCAATTCAGCTAAAAAGGAGAACTAACACGTTACGAGTTTTGATGCAGGCTTTTTGATGGAAACAAATTCACTGGTAATATCCCAGACTCTCTTGGGTTTGTTACTACACTTGAAGTTGTGTAAGTGCCCATCCACAAACTAAACTACGTAAACAGTTCTTGTTATGTTGGAATAAAATAGAACATTCATCTGCTCTGTTTGTTGTTTGAACAGCCGGCTCGATAGGAATTCGCTCTCAGGGCCAGTTCCAGAGAATCTGAATAACCTCACTAAAGTAAATGAGCTGTAAGTTGTTCAAGAACTGCATAGATACCATTGACAGTTCAGTGCAGTTGTATATATGAGATGGAATACTCACACAACAAGCTATTCTGATGTTTCAGCAACTTAGCCAATAACCAGCTTACCGGCCGGTTGCCTGATCTATCTCAGATGACCCAACTCAACTATGTGTAAGAAACTAGCACCGCACAAGATCTCTTTTTCTAACTTAAACATACCACTAATCATGTTTGACCTGATCTCTGTCCAATTTTACCACAGGGATCTGAGCAACAACACGTTCGACCCTTCTCCCAGCCCAAAATGGTTTTCGAGGCTGCCACAGCTCTCAGCTCTGTAAGTGTTCTCCTTCTCCAGTCCCTTCAGCTTCAGAATATGCTCTCACATGTGACATAACCAAAAACCTGACACGATCATCTCTGTGATGTTCATCAAGGATCATACAATCCGGGAGGCTTTACGGCACGGTGCCGATGACGCTGTTCAGCAGCCCACAGTTGCAGCAAGTGTAAGCTCACTGACAAACCAGCCCCACCGTGCAGTAATCCGCCTGACAAAATGGCCTCTAACAAGTTGTGACGCTCACCATTCGCTGCAGGATCCTAGATGGCAACGCGTTCAACGGCACCCTCGACATGGGCAAGTACATCAGCAGCGAGCTGAGCATCGTCAGCTTCAAGGACAACCAGCTCTCCTCCGTCACGGTCACCGCCAGCTACAACGGCACCCTCTCGTGAGTCCATTGAACAAACCAGTCCAAGAATTGGTGTGTGTGTGGCCTTTGCTGCTTTGCTTAACTCGACTGTCTCGTCGTCGATCAGGCTGGCTGGGAACCCGGTGTGCGACCGGCTGCCGAACACGCAGTACTGCAACGTGACGCAGCGCGCCGCGGCGGCGCCGTACTCGACGAGCCTTGTCAAGTGCTTCTCGGGGACGTGCAACGCGGTGGGGGAGAGCATGAGCCCGCAGAGCTGCGGGTGCGCGTACCCGTACCAGGGGGTGATGTACTTCAGGGCGCCGTTCTTCGGGGACGTGACCAACGGCACGGTGTTCCAGGAGCTGGAGAGCCGGCTGTGGACCAAGCTGGACCTCACCCCGGGCTCCGTCTTCCTCCAGGACCCCTTCTTCAACGCCGACGCCTACATGCAGGTCCAGGTCAAGCTCTTCCCCTCCGGTGGCGCCTACTTCAACCGCTCCGAGGTCATGCGCATCGGCTTCGACCTCAGCAACCAGACCTTCAAGCCGCCCAAGGAGTTTGGGCCTTACTACTTCATCGCATCCCCCTACCCCTTCCCAGGTCAGTCCATGACTCCATGGATCAATTTGATTCAGACATAGTTCAGCTCGTTACCAAACTGACCAACACGGATGGGCTGTTGCGTGCAGAGGACCGGTCGTCGTCGAGGAGTAAGGGTGCCATCATCGGGATCGCGGTCGGCTGCGGCGTGCTGGTCGTGGCGCTCGTGGGCGCCGCGGTGTACGCGCTTGTGCAGCGGCGGCGCGCGCAGAAGGCGAGGGAGGAGCTCGGCGGGCCGTTCGCGTCGTGGGCGCGGAGCGAGGAGAGGGGCGGGGCGCCGCGGCTGAAGGGGGCGAGGTGGTTCTCGTACGAGGAGCTGAAGCGGAGCACCAACAACTTCGCGGAGGCAAACGAGCTCGGGTACGGAGGGTACGGCAAGGTGTACAGGGGGATGCTGCCGACGGGGCAGTTCATCGCTATCAAGAGGGCGCAGCAGGGCTCGATGCAGGGCGGGCACGAGTTCAAGACGGAGATCGAGCTGCTCTCCCGCGTCCACCACAAGAACCTCGTCGGCCTCGTCGGCTTCTGCTTCGAGCAGGGCGAGCAGATGCTCGTCTACGAGTTCATGTCCGCCGGCACCCTCCGCGACAGCCTCTCCGGTAAACCACAAACCACATTGTGCGTCCCTTTCGCGCCGTGCGTTCTTGCACGGCACGCGCCCTGAACTTGTTGGATTTTTGCAGGGAAGAGCGGGCTGCACCTTGACTGGAAGAAGCGGCTGCGGGTGGCGCTCGGCGCGGCGCGCGGGCTGGCCTACCTCCACGAGCTCGCCGACCCGCCCATCATCCATAGGGACGTCAAGTCCAGCAACATCCTCATGGACGAGCACCTCACGGCCAAGGTCGCCGACTTCGGCCTCTCCAAGCTAGTGTCCGACACCGAGAGGGGCCACGTCAGCACCCAAGTGAAAGGAACACTGGTAAATACACCATGCCGATCGCCGTCGGCTCGCCAGCGATGGTTGTTTGGGAGATCTGACTTGTTGGTTTGTTGTTCTCCTTTTTCCATACTTGCAGGGTTACCTGGATCCTGAGTACTACATGTCCCAGCAGCTGACCGAGAAGAGCGACGTGTACAGCTTCGGCGTGGTGATGCTCGAGCTGATCATCGCCAAGCAGCCGATCGAGAAGGGGAAGTACATCGTCCGGGAGGTGAAGCGGGCGTTCGATGCCGGCGACGCCGAGTTCTGCGGGATCAAGGACATGATAGACGCCAGGATCATGAACACCAACCACCTGGCCGCGTTCAGCAAGTTCGTCCAGCTGGCGCTCCGGTGCGTCGAGGAGGTGGCCGGGGCGCGGCCGTCGATGGGCGACGTCGTCAAGGAGATCGAGATGATGCTGCAAAGCGAGGGGCTGAGCAGCGCCTCCACGTCGGCGTCGACGTCCGCGACGGAGTTCGACGTCACCAAGGGTGCTCCATGCCATCCTTACAACGATCCTCTCCCAAAGAAGGACAAGGACATGAGCACCGACTCGTTTGACTACAGCGGAGGGTATTCCTTCCAATCCAAGATCGAACCGAAGTAGAAGATAACCGGATTGGGATTCTGTTTTGGTCGACCTTTTTCTTCCTCCTCAGCAAGTGGATTGCCGAATATGTAGAGATGCGAAGAAATTTTATTTTATGTGGTTGGTACATTTACACTCTTTAGTCTTTAAGAGTGATTTTGTATGGTGATTTTTCTAATATATTGTTAGAAGCACCACGAAAGAACCTATTCTCGTCTGGGTCTCCGCTGGCTGTTACTACTACTAGTAGTAGTATTAGATTTAGCTGTATCAATGGATGCTACCAAAGTGGCGAAAGACCAAAAGGACAATAAGTTTAGGATTTTCACGGACAGAGATGACATGAGAGTCGGTCATCAGAATAAAAAGAAGGATGTCAGAATCAGAAAAATACTAGGCTTTCAAGGGTTCGTTCCATCATTCCAGGCATCTACAGCCTCCTCGTCACTCCCACCACTCCGATGGACACATAACCGTCCAACACCATGGCTGAGGAGAGGCTTAGGGTCAAATTTCATTCAGATCTCAAAAGTAATTTACCCTAAATTCGGAATCATGTTCAAACCTTTGAACAAATTCACCCTGATTTTATCAAATTTTCATTTCCCAACGGGAATTGATTTCCCTGGTCAACATGGCCTGAACTCTGGTTTCTAGTGATCATGTGGTAAATCACGCAGCAATTACTATCATTTGTATTCTCCATGTGCAAACACATTCATCCTTTCCATTAAAAACAAATAAATTTCATTACAAGGGAACACACACGATATTACAATGGTATGGTGACTGTCGTCCGTAACATTAGCTTTCAAAATTTTGTATCATAGATCCTTCTTCCTACCTATTGGTGTACAATGTTAAAATGACAAATTGGGAAAAGCAAATGAACACTATCAATGCATCAAAGAGGAAAGAGTACCTCTTGGGAGGCTCTATTTGCAGGTACAAAACTTGAAATAAGAGCGAGCATAACAATGCCAGACTCGGAACTGCCTTGGCTCCAGATGGAATGCTCACCCCCTTTTTGGAGCTCCCACCAGGAGAGTAGTAAATAAGAACGAAGAGACCAAGAACAGCTATATACTGTAGAAGAAGGTGATCATGGCAGATAAGTGGGTACATTGAGAAAATGCCAAAGTACATGAGCCATCCGTACAACTGAGGTTCTTGTAGCGCTAAAAGGATTGCAGGCAAAACAGGTAACCAAATGAGATTAATGAAACATTATACATCTTCAATAAAATCAGAACCTATGAACTTAGTGAGGTTTAACATACCTAGGTATGAGAACAGAGAGAACGAAATCGAGCTGTTCAACAGAGAATAAAGAAAGCCAATATTACTTGGTGATCTGACTTGCTAAACCACTAACATGAGTTTCAGCGGTTTTATTGCAAACAATCTCTCCCACTTAATAAGGATTGAAGTGCTACAACAAAAATTGGCAACATAATCCTCATATATACCTCGCTCAAATAGAGCTAATCGAGAGATCACCTAAAAAGATATACCATTACCTGAGACGGTACATATACCATTACCTGCATAGCAGCCTCATAAGAATGCAAAAATGGCCACCACACAAGAGCAAAGGTTCCCAGTACAACAAAACCAAGTTTCATGACCTCAACAATTGGATTCTTTCGCTTGATACATTTCCACAAAAGATGTCCGAAAAAAGCCGGTGCAAAGTAAAGGCTCATCTGCAACATATAGCATATTTATAAGAACCTAACACTACGTCTCGAATTACGCAAGATGGCACAGATTAATAGTAACGAAGTATCACAAAGAAACTATAGTAGATTGTAGTTCACTTATAGGATTGGTAATTGAGCATTCATATCTTACTCTATTTTCCGACAAAGTGGCACCTTGCACATCCATCTCTCAAGAAATTAGCAAACCATTCTACTTCTACCTCAAGCTAGTTGGTGACCCATCCAATATTGAGAGTTAATACTGCTATTGCAAAAACACTACATATGCGCCTCATGATTGTTTATTGCTCTATTGCATTATTTCAGGAGGTATATTACAACCTAATCCAGCATTCTTTGATTTCTCTAATCACTTAGAACCCAGGAATCATTGTACCACATTGTATAAAGGATCAGTTAGATGCAATTGCCATTTACAGTGAACATTCTTGCACGAAGTTAATGTGGATATGCAAACACAGCATTATCTAGTGAATATAAGTTCTACATGTTTTCCCACACAACGTAAGAATTATATAATAATTCTCCAGACAAGTGGGAAACCTGCTTGTGATTGATTGAGAGAATGAAGAGAGCAGCAGCGACAAGCTAATTCCTTGACAGAACACCCGCAATCGCTCCAAGCGTCAATCCAGGGCTGATGCAATTATACAGAAACATAATAACTGCTTATCAACAAATGAAAAAAGAATGCCATATATCCCACTCCAATGCACAGAAGTTCCTTGTCAATACTATTCCAACCTGAACATGGATTAATCAGGCAACTAGCAAGCAACCACGTCCAACCCGCCACTCTCCTCCCCAGTTCCGCCAATCCCACACTTAACGTACGCCCACACAAACCACAGCACTGCCGGGAAGAACACCATCAGTCAGGGGCGAAGCTAGTAGAGCCAAGGGGGTTCCTGGGCACCCGGTTAAAAAACAAAAATTAGAGCTTAATACCCCTTACTTACCACATGGGCACCCCCCTTCTCTCAGCTTGGTGTACCCCCTACATCGGAAACCAGCCCATAGAGGCACAAGAACGGTCCCATAACCACAGCGTGAGTTACGTTGCAGTTTGCAGTTTTCGTGAGTTCGCACGCATGTCTCTTTCCCTTCTTTTTTTCTCTGTGAGTTATGCTGCAGTTTGCAGTCTCCTCTATCTTTTCCTCTCCTTTTCTAATTCTTTACGAGTTAATTTGATTCATTAATTAGAAGAACTCCCGTAAAAGATAGGTTTTGAATTATGTGATAATAGTTGTCATTTTTTCCAGATCGAATGGTTAGGGTTTGGAGTGAAATTATATAGATGCTGTGATGCACTGTAACCATGGTAGGATAGTATATATAGTTATTGTCTTTTATTTTATCTAAACATTGTTACATGACTAAAAATGAGATGTGCATTTATGGAGAATTTCTTAAAAAAAATTCTGGTTAGCACTAGCAATTCCAAAAAAAAGAACATCAAGTTGAATAAAGCTTGAGGAAGATTGTACTTTTCGAGACAAATCTGCCATTTATTTTATTTTTCAGTTAAGTGTTTGAGAAATTTGATGGTCGGAACTTAAAATTTTGACATAATAGACATTAAATATTTCTGATTAAAAAGAAAGTATTATGTTAATTAACGATCGGTATGCTCTTGAGGGCCCTAATACTTCTATCGACCTGAGCCCCTAAAATGTTAGGACCGGCCCAAACTCCATTGTTACTTATGTTGAATCATTGATGGTAATAATGCACAAAAACAATATAATTTACATATAATATTATTTGAAAAAAATTATATGCTAGTACTATAGTGGTGCAGCCCCCTCCACTCTTCTCTAGCTCTGCCCCTGCAGTCCATCAAATCGGACGACAGCACCGTCCAGCGCACATTTTTTTTGCGAACGCGCAAAAGGATTGCACGTCAATATATTAGAAGAAAGAGAGTGTTTATATACACATCGCAACCAGCCAGAGGGCCGGTGCCGGGGGACAAGGAGGACAAGAGAAAAACTAAAGCTAAAAGCAACTCCTAGAAGAGGGAAGGAGGGGACGGAGCCCCAATATACTCCCAACAGGTCTCCAAAAGACGCAGCGCCAGCAAACAGGCGGCCTTCCTACCGGATGGAGTCCAGGACCATCGAAACCAACGAGAGAAAATAGTCGAACACCTTGGAGTTTCGTTCATTCCACAGCTGCCAGGAGACGAGAAGGATTAAGGAATCATAACCCTTGCGAAGGGGCTCCGGAAGGCAGGCCCTAGAAGACGGCCACCAATCCTGAAGAGAGGACCCACGAGCCAGAGTAAGGTCAGATCAGCCAAGTGGAACGAGAACCCGGTGCCAGACTTGACGAGCGAATACACAGTCGAGGAGGATGTGATTCACCATTTCCAGCTCTTGGGCGCAAAAAGGACAGACCGAGTGGCTGTCAATACTACGCTTCAGCAGGAGATCGACCGTCCAGCAACGCTGCTGGAACGCAAGCCAGAGAAAAAACTTGCATTTAGCAAGGCCTTTGGCCCGCCAAAGCAGATCGGTGCAAGCAAAGGATTGTTGCCCAAGAAAGAAGGCCTGGTAGGCCGAGCGAGCAAAATAACGCTGGTTGCTTGTCCAATGCCAGACAAGGCGGTGCTCCGTGCCCGAAGAGAGCTGGATAGAAAGCACCGCATTCCAAACCACCAGGAATTGGGAGAGGACAGGAACTGTGAGGGCACCACGAACGTCCCTTATCCAAGAGCTATCAGTAAGGGCAGAAGCGACTGTGCGTGAGGCCCGGAGCCACGGGGGCACGGCAAGGAGAAGGTCCGACGCAAGGGAGGCCACAGATCGACCCTCAATCCACTGGTCCATCCAAAAAAGAGTCGACATGTCGTCACCTAGCATGAAGGAGGTGGATGCTGCGAACATGTTGGCGACGCTTCGCTCAAGGGAAGCCTTCAGATTCGCCTAGTAGGGATGCCTCGAGGGTTGGAGCCATAGCCAGCAAAGACGAAGAGCGAAGCCCGTAGTCCTCAGGTCGGCAATGCCCAAACCGCCAACCTCTCTAGGGCGGCAAACCTTCGTCCAAGAGACGAGACACCGTCCCCCCTGGACTGTGTCCGTGCCTATCCACAAGAAAGCGCGACGATTCTTGTCTATGGCCTTGATGACCCAGGCCGGTAGCCCGAGCGCCATAGACACATGGACTGGAATAGAAGAGAGCACAGACTGGACCAACACAGAGTGACTAGCCAAAGTGGTGAGCCGACCCTTCAGGGGGGAAGCCAGCGAGAGACCTTGTCAACAAGAGGCTACAGGGCCGCTTTCGAAAGCTTGTGGACCGACAGTGGGATCCCGAGGTAGGAGCAGGGGAACTCAACGATGGAGTAGGGGAAGGAGCTTTGGACCAGCTATTAACGGCAAAATTTGGTAAGGATATGCCAGCAATCGAGATTGGATTCAAGGCGGATTTGAAGGAATAAAGGAGTTTTCCAAATCAGACAGCGCATCGGCTAGGGCTGTATCGGTCGATATGGGATCGGACTTGGCAGCCGATACGGGTGTTCTGAATCGGACTTGGTTGAGCCGATACGGGTAGTCTGGGTTCGTGTTGACTTCGGAGAAGGACTTAGAGATATTACCAACTAGGAATTGAGTCCGGATAAGGCAATTGTATCTATTAATTAGGAATAAGAGTTAGTTTTCTTTTTATAATATTTTGGTAAGAGTCCACCTAGGACTTGTTTGCTAAATAGTGTCTTGCAAGGACAAGGTATTTATGTACGAGTATAAATATGAGCCCGAGGTCTATGTAAAAACAACAACAGTTCAATACAACACTTTCGGCGTATCGCCACAATTTCTTTTTCGTTTTCTCGACAAGTTCGTGCTTCGAGTTTCTCAGCTGGAGGTATGGCTTGTTAATTTACCACATAACTTACCCAATCTAAGTCGATTGCTAATTTAGCCGTGTCGGCCAAACCTTGCACAAGGTTTTGTCGGTATCGGCTAAATCAGTTTATTAGCCTAGATTGGCATAAGGTATCTACTACCCTGAAAAACATGCAAAGGCTTGATTGTCTGGATATCATGCGTCTTTGTACACTTTGTGCTGCATCAGCCTTATTCCTAATTAGAACCATGATCTTTAGCCTGTCTCTTGCTTGTAATAGGGGTAGCATTAGGGTTTCAACCAATCTTATATGATATGACTGTCTAGCTTTGATTTAAATTCTTTTAATCACACTTTTCATGTTATATCTGCCCCTTATACAAGGATTTCACTTTGGTTACATATATCAAGCTTGCTTCGATATATTTATCTAGATTGGTATTCTTGCATAAGGCTGTATCAGAGTATTAGCCGATACATTATCTATTTTAACCTAGTTATGACTTCATCGGCTAGTATCTAATCTCTGTCCATAGATTATATATTCGCAGCCGATGGAGCGTGGTTAGGGTTTGCTTTATTTCATTTACCTTATACCTTACAGCCAATTCGGTCAAATCGTATCGGCTAGGTCCATACGGTATGTCATCGGCTTATCGGCCGATTGGCTATCGTATATTTAACTGTTTTATTGTATATCTTGTTGGTTGCAGGATCAAACCAACTGGCACGCCCTGAACCCGTTTGTCTAAGATTTGGACCTGCACTGGAGTGAAGCAAATCTCCCAGACCGCCATGTTTTGCATCAACACCAGCTCCACGTCCTCAGCCGAGCAGCGGATCGGGGTGATCGAACACTTGGCAAAATTGGTGCGCAGCCCAGAAGCCGACCCAAAGACAAAGAGGATACCGTGAATGAAATCCAAGTCTTGATTAACGGGGAGAGAAAGAGAACCAAATCATCGACATAGAGAGAAGCACGATGTCGGAGCGCGCGGTCATTGAGGGAAAGAAACCCGCCCGAGTCAGAAGCCTTGCGGATCATCGCATTGAGCACATCCATGACAAGCAGGAAGAGCATGGGGGAAAAGAGGATCGCCCTATCGGAGCCCCCTCCGATGGAAGAAGCGGGGACCCGGCAACCCGTTGATCAGTACCCGGGAAGAGGAGCAACTGAGGATTAGAGAGATCCAATCACGCCAGCGGCGACTGAACCCCAAGTGAGCAAGCACTTCGAGGAGGAACGACCAGCTAACCGTGTCAAAGGCCTTCGCAATGTCCACCTTGAGGAGCAGACGTGAAGTGCGTCTGGCATGAAGTGCCCTGGCAGCAAGTTGGACATAGCAGAAGTTGTCGTGGAGAGAACGGCCTTTGATGAAGGCACTTTGGTTGACCGCCACTAGCCTGTCAAGATGAGGCAAGAGACTGGAGGCCAGGAGCTTAGAAAATAACTTTCCAAAGCTGTGGATGAGGCTTATCGGGCAAAAATCCTTGACCTCAATAGCCTCATCTTTTTTCGGCAAGAGAGAGATGAGGGCATCATTGAGAGATGCGAAACCTTGGCCGTTCGCCAGAAAGAGGGCATCGAGAGCAGCCAGAATTTCAGCCTTAATGACTGGCCAAGAAGATTTGTAGAAACGGCCCATGAAGCCATCCGGGCCCGGGGCCTTGTCAGAAGGCAGTTGCTTGATCACCGCCCATACTTCGTCCTCGGAGAAGGGGTTGTCGAGGCCATCAAGCTGAGCAGAGCGGAGGCCTAGGGAGTGGAAATCGAGACCAAGGTCACGCTCGATGGTCGTCCCCATGACGTTGCTGAGATGAGAGAAGGCAAGCTCCTGTAGCTCATCATGAGAGATGGCAAGACGAACACCATCGCAAAGGCGTGTGATGTGGTTCTTTCGCCGTCAGGCCCTAGCGTGCAGATGGAAGAATTTGGTATTGGCGTCACCCTCTTTGAGCCAGACCAGACGCGAGTGCTGGCAAGCAATGGTACGCTCAAGTGAAGCCAGACCGAGGCACTTGAGCTTAAGGTCGCACCATAACCAAGACTCCAGGGGAGAAAGAAGATGGGACTCTTGCGTGACATCAAGCCAGAAGATGAGCTCCTTCGCCATCAGCAGCTGAAGGCGGACGCTATCGATATGCCGATCACTCCAGCTCTGTAAGCAAGCGCGGCCATAGGGGGGAGGTTGGCCCGCGGCTGCCAAACGTCCTGCACAACCTGGAGGAAGCCGTCGAACATAGGCCAGATTGTCTCGAACCGAAAGCGGTGTACCTTTGGAGAGGAGACACATGAGTGGATGAGGAGGGCACAATGATCCGAGGCAACAGAGGAGGCCGCTTGGAGGAGACAAGAAGGGAAAACCTCCTCTCACCCCGTGGAGAAGAAGACATGATCGAGCTTGACGAGCGTAGGGGAATCCCTCTCATTGCTCCAAGTGAAGCGACGACCATGGAGCGATAACTCCGTGAGGTACAACTCATCAATCAACCGGCGGAAGCGACCCATCATGCGTCGATTGAGATTTAGATTATTCTTATCGCGGGCGTCAAGAATTAGATTGAAATCGCCCAAGACTGACCACGGCCCTGAGCGAGAGGAACGCAAGAAGCGGAGCTCGTCAAGAAATCGAAGCTTCTCCGCCTCCTCTTGTGGTCCATAAACCACAGAGAGCCACCTGGGGGTACTGTTAGAGTGGTGACAAACCAACGCCAAAAGAGAGAACTCTGCCTGGTGCACATCTGAAATAGACCAGACGACGGTCCGCCAGGCCAACAAAATACCCCCACTCCGACCACACGCAAGCAAAAAGGAGTAATCAAAATCCAATCGAAGCATTTCCAGAATTATACGAGGTGAGATTACATCCATTTTAGTCTCCTCGAGACAGAGAAGAGAGACACTCTCGTCACGGACAACATTCCGGACAGCATCCCGATGGGCACGCAAGTTCAGGTCCCTCACGTTCCACACCAAAATAGTTTTCATTGCATGATCCCATAATGGGAGGAACCACACAAGAGAGGAGGGGGCAGAGCCATCAACCTAGGGCAGACAGCGCCACAGCAGTCGGAGCCAAAGGGAGGGAGTTGGAGAACAACAAAGACAGAGCAATGACTTGGTCCTGCGAAAGAGGCTAGGAAAAAATGGCATTTTAGGCCACCATCGCCTCTGTCGAGATCGGCCCATCCTCCGCCACCAAACCGAGCTTGCACATCAGGTTGCGCTGCGCACGAGAGAGCGAGGTACTCGGCCTGACCTGTGCCAGCTTGGTGGCAATCCTCTTGCTGCGCTTCGGGAGAACCCCCAAGGCCGCGTCGGCAAGCGCCAGCGACGGGGAAGGAAGAAGAGTCGGGGGCAAGGGCTTGGAGCAGCCGGCGAGGAAGGCCCGGAGTGCTGCGCTCCCCACAACCGAACATGGCAGAGCTTGAGCCATTGGCCGGCTGGCAAGGTCGAGGACAACCATTGGGACGTCGAAGAGGGCCGCGTCGTCAGCAACCGACTTCGGTAGCACAGGCTCGATCGGGTAGCTGCCAACACGGTCGTGCAGCATGACAGCGGGGGTGTCGCACTGCGCAACGGTGACTGAGTGGGATGCCAAAGCTGGAGTCGGGGTTGTCATCACGCCGGAGCTCAACGGTAGGGAGGAGACATGCGTCGGAGGAAAAACGTCGTCCAATAACCCTCCCGGCGACAACGACACGTCCACCAAACCGATCTCTGGCACCACCACAGGGGCCGAAGCGCCACTGCCAGGATCGATGCCGCACAGAGGCGCCGCCCTGATCGGGCACACCGGGCCAACAGCGGCAACCCAAGAGAAGGTGGCACCAGGTCCTGGCCAACTGGCCCAGTGATGGGAGAAGGCTGCTCCGGGTCCAGGCAAGATGGCCCCGAAAGAGGCAGCCCAGCGACCTCAAGCTCCGCGCAAGATGGCCCATGGGGGCGCGGCGTGGCCAGGCCCAAGTTACCGAGTTGCTCAGCTGTTGGCCTCGGTCAAGTCAGCCCAGCGGGGAGTGGCACGACCTGGCCCATGCCACCGAATGGAGCCGAGCGAGGCGGCCCATCTCGGGAAGGCCCAGCATCCGCACCAGCTTGGACCACCCTCGTCGGCCCAGAGACCGCACCGGGAGTGAGCACCATCTCTGCCGTATCAGCCGCGCTGCCAGCCACGTTGTCAACCAGACAAAACGGAGGTGCGCACGACGAGGAGATCATCTTGGGATCTGGCGCCACCTCGCAAGAAGAGACAAGAGAAGATGCCAAAGTAACACGGTCAAAAGAAGAAAAGCGGGAAAAGGAAAAGGAGGTTGCTGCCGCTGTCTTCGCGGCAGGCGGCTAGGCTGACGATTACGCAGGCCCCACCGACGAACTAGCCACCGAAGCAAGGTTGCTCCCAAGGCGACGCAGCCCGTCGCCGTCGCCACCGACACACCAACGGATGAAGCAGTTGCAGGGAAGGCCCAAGGTGGGTCCAGGGCAGCTGAGGCTAGCGGTGGCAAGCACACGTCCACAGTGCCTCCAGTCGGCCCAACCGAGCGTGGCGGCGGGGCGCCATCCCGATGGCCACGAGCAAGGAAGAAGAAACATCGGTGAGGCCCCGGACCCATGCCACCGCCGTGCAAAGAATCACCGTCCCTGCCAGATGGCAGGAGTGACGGGGAGGGTGCCATCAAGGTACACTCCACAGACAGCAAGTGGAGAAACACCGTGTAGCTGAGCAGACCACCCTCCGAGAGGGCACCGGCAGCAGAGATCAGGACTGGCGGCGCTGGCTCGGGGATGAGGAGGAGTTGTTCCTTAGGAATGAGGTCGGGATATGCGACCAAGCAGTGACCCAGAGATGACGATAGTCCTCGGGCCAGACAGAAGCCGTGTCCAGCACAATAAGACAGCAAGGGGCGATGAGCGCTGCTACCGTAGACTTGCTCCAAGCATGGGCCAGGACACCCTCGAGGTCCAGCGAGACCTTGAACGGCATGGAGAACGGAGATGTCGTCGCTTGCCTCTTCCACGGCCGAAGAAGAAGCTGGTACGGGACGACCGGGATCAAAGAACGCGCGAGGGCGAAGTCTCTTTCGCCGGAGTTGGAGAAGAAAAGAGGAAGGGTCGGGTTGTGAATGGTGAACTAAGAACCGGCCGGCTAGGAGCTGCAAGGCTGCCGACATCACTGTGGAGGCGTCCTCGATGGAAAGGGCCATGTCTAGGCCACACACACATGCAAATAAGGCACGCCGGAGCAGGCCCTCCTCCTTGTTGAGCCCCGCAGAGAGCTCGATCACTCACACCGCGCCCTCAATCCGACGCTCCGGGTCTCCCACCTCGTTGAGACGGAAGGGCAGAGGCGAGGGAGCCAATGCGGCCACCGGCAAGCCCGCCGGCGTGGAGGCCCGCGAGGCCGAAGGCGTGGCATCGGAGGGGAAGTCAGCGCGGTGTGGGGAGGCGTCGGGTAGCGTGGCGGCGCGGCGGGGGAGAACGCGGTGGCCTCCCCCTGAACCGGACGAGGAGCCACCCAAGCTACGTGGGCACTTGCAGTCCCTCGCGAGGCGATTGAAGCCCCAGCATCGTCGGCAGTGGACGGGGAGGTGACAGGAGGCGATGCAATGCGTAGAGGAAAGGCAGTTGAGGCAGCGGTCTTGCATCTCCCGCGGGATCCCTCGGCTCCTCTCCGGCGAGGAAGACATGGCGACCGGCCGAGGGCGGCGACGACGCCGACACCGGCGCCCAGGTTGCCACTCCATCGAAGGCGGGGCCGGCCTCAAGATGCCCTCGAAGATGGTGACCGGCGGGAGCACCGCCCGCGCGGCCGGAGAGGGCAGCCGACGGCCGGCAGGAGGCGCAGCTCTAGCCAGGGCCGGCTGTGCTGGCGAGGACGCGCGAGTTCGCGGCAGCGCCACCGTGTGGCACCGTGAAGCAGGAGGTCCGAGGCGCGGCGGTGAGATGGGGTGAGGACGCGGGGACGCAGCCGAGGCAACTGGGAGCGAGGCCGGCTGCCCCGGCGAGGAAGCCGACTGCGCTGACGGGGGACGGCGCGTGACCTCTAGGTACGAGGGAGAGGACGAGGGGGAGGGAGGAGAGAGAGGACGAGAAAGCGCATCATCAGCTTCCTGGAGTAAGCAGGCACCAAAAAGGCCTCAACAATGCATCAGCAAACACAATTCTGCACGGGCAAGCAGTAAAGCTAGTAAAACTAGATGAAACTTACGATTCAGGGGACTCGAAGCAGCGGGAGGAGCGGAGGGCGACAGCATCGGGGAGCGACGCATTGAGCAGGAGGCTGTGGAGGGCTGGAGGCGGCTCTGGTAGGCGGAGAGGGGCGGGTTGTCGAGGCCCCAGTAGGCGAGGTCATTGTCGGAGGCGTTGCGGTGTCGGTCGTCGGAGGAGGGGAGGTGAAGGGTGAGCTCCATGCAGTGCCGCTGGGCCTCGTAGTCACCGAACTTGGGCGCCACGCCCTGGCCGGAGTAGGGGCCAATGGAGACGAGCACGAGGACGAGGAGGGCAGCGAGGGAGATGAGGAGCACGATGGAGACAGGCGGCGCCGGCGGGCGCCATGGGAGGTGGGCGGCGGCGGTGGGAGAATCTGGAGTTGTCGTCCGCGGCTTCTTTGGGTTCGCCATTGGTTAGAGGATTGGAGAATTGAGTAGGTTTGGTTTTCTCCGCAGTGAGAAATTTGATAATATACGGAGTTTGTATGAATCGAATCAAGGGAGTATATGGTGTTCTATCTCTATCTCTACGTTATCTTAACTGTTAGATAGATCTCCCACCGTCGGGCCCAACGGTCAAACGAACCTTGACTGCGCCCTGATCGGGGGCGCCCAGCCCATTGGCTGGTGGGCCCCCGTCACCCTGCGCCATATTAATAGGGGTGGAGGCCGGGGCGGCACACGACACGAGGTTCGCTGCCGCCACCAGCTCCACCCACAAAACCCTAACCCTAACCGATCGAGGGGGCGCAGCCAGTGACGGGAATTCGCCACCGCCGTGCAACGACGATGGCCGGCACATCTTCATCCTCCAACGCCCCTAGCGGTCGGTACTACTACTAACCCTATCCCTCTCGATTCTGAAACACACATACAAAAGAAATCCCGACTAGATCTAAAGCCTAGGTGATCCGCAATAGAGTCTAACAATGGTATCAGAGCAACCTAATGTTTTAGATTGGTTCGGGAAATCAAAAAAAAAAGAAAGAAGAAAAGAACCGAAAGAAAAGAAAAGAAAAAGGGGAAAAACTTACTGTTTTTCGTCGCCGGCCGTCGTTGACGTCTGCGCGGGAGTCCCCTACCGCCGCCGTCGGTGCTCGTCGACGCGCGCGGAAAGTCCACTGTGCCGCCGCCGGTTCACGCCGACATGCGCGCAGGAAAGAATCCCTCCTCCGCCACCGCCGATCATCGTAGCGGGCGTGCGCACCGCCACAAGCCCGCTTGACGGTGGCGCACTCACCCTCGGGCGAGAGCGCGCGCCGGCAAGGGGGCGTGCGACGGCGCCGCCGCGCTGCACGGGCACAAGAAAGGAAGGAGGAGAGAGCAAATGGGGGCTAGGGTTTTCGGGCGGCGACGTCGGGTCGGCGGTTTTGACCGGCCGATCTCGGCGCGTGACCGTCCGATCGAAACCCTAGCGATCGGACGGCCGGCGGCGGTCGGGCCAAATTTGGCCTAAGAGGGCGCTCGGCGGGGGCGGCTTTCCCGGCCCAGGCCCAGGTTGCGGCCTGGGGGAGGGGAGGGGCGCCGCGCGCGCGTCAAAAGGCCGTGGGCCGATCGGCAAAGGGCCGGGGAAAAGTCCGAATTGGGTCCCTCGGCCGAATTTTAAATAGGCCGTTTTTGGGCCAAATTTGACTAAGTTTAATTTGTGCCCCTCGGCCAAAAATAGAGAAAAGAATTTTTCCTTTTAAATTTTGTCAATTTTCATGCAAATTTCAATAGAATTTTAATTGTTTTTGCATGTTTTTACCTCTGTTTAAATTTGACCCAACGGGAGAATTTTTAGCGGGAGTAAATAACAGAAAGATTTGCTACTGTTAATGCGAATTTTAATAGAGTTTTCCGCTGCAAATAGATGAAATTGATAAAATTAGTGTTTCTAAAATTAAATTTCGAACCAACGGGAGAATTTAATTTTAGGAACATTAATTCTGTGCTATTATGTTGTAATTTTCTGACCAACGTTGATAATTGCAATATTATAGCTATGGCTCTATGTGTTATGTCTATTTTCTGCCCAACGGTGATGTAGACTTAATACATGATATTTTTAATGTTAATTTTGTTTTCACTGTACATGACTATTTCAGGAGGCTACTCCTTGATGGGTTGCATAAAAGATATTCCGACCCTGAAGGGAGATAACTATGGAGAATGGAAAAGAAAACTCGACCTTGCTTTCATTTTGGGAGAGGTGGACTGGGTGTTGACCACCCCACGTCCTATAGCACCTGCTGCACTTGTCAGAGGTGAAAATGAGTCAGATGCTGACTGGCAAAAGAGAGAGAGGGACAATGCTCCCCTCATCATGTCGTATGACGTTGAGCATACGAAATGGTCCCTAGCCAACAAGAAATGTTTGGCTGTGGTAAAGAACACGATTGAGCCAACCATATTGGGCTCAATCCCAGAGTGTGATGCCGTCTCAGAGTACCTCGAAAGAATAAAGAGCCAGTTTACTGGTTCTTCAAAGACTTATGCCACACAACTGATAAAGCAGCTTGTGACAGAGAGGTACCATGGAGGTGGTGTCAGAGATCACATTCTTAGGATGAGCAACATGGCTTCCAAGTTGAAGCCAATGGATTTGGGCATTACAGATGACTTTCTGGTCCATCTGGTTATGGCCTCATTGCCAAAGCTTTTTGACAACTTTGTTGTCAACTACAATATAAGTCCAGAGAAATGGAATTTTGAAAAGCTCATCGCTAATTGTGTGCAAGAGGAGGAAAGAATCAAGGAGGCCAATGGTGGCTCAATTAACTATGTTAAAGATAACAAGAAAAAGAACTATAAGACACCCTCCTCAAAAGCAAAACAGCCTCAGCATCTACCTCAGCAACAACAGTTTACTGTTGAAAAGGATCAGTGTCTACACTGCAAGAAGACAGGACATTACAAGAAAGATTGTCCTGACTTCCTGAAAATGATCATGGCAAAGAAAGGTGAGAACATTATTTCATTTGTAAATGAATCTCATTATGTTGGTTATTCTAGATCCACATGGTGGGTTGATTCTGGAGCAACTATTCATGCTTGTAATTGTTTAAAGGCATTCCGTTCGACGAGGACTACGCAAAGAAGCGAAAGATCCATTAAAGTTGCAAATGGAGTTGAAGAAAAAGTTGAAGCTATTGGCGATCTTCCTTTAGAGCTCCCGAATGGCTTCACACTTTTACTTCGAGATGTTTTTTATGTTCCTTCTTTGCAAAGAAATTTAATAAGTGTATCCAAATTGGATTTTGATGGATATGATTGCCGTTTTGGAAATGGCCAATGCGAACTATGGTACAATAATGCATGTATTGGTCTTGCTGTGTTGCAAGACGAGCTTTATTTGTTATCTCTCTCTGAGAATGTGAATGTTGTGTCCTCGTTGACAAAAGAAAACAAGAAAAGAAAGCGAACTCCTGATGTCTCATCGAAATTATAGCACTGTCGTTTAGGCCATATTTCGAGGGGGAGAATTGAGAGACTAGTTAAGAATGATATTCTTCCTCCATTGAAGTTCTCAAACTTAGAACAATTCATAGAATGCATTAAAGGAAAATTTGTAAAGAGCATCAAAAAGGGTGCACAGCGAAGCGCAGGAATATTAGAGATCATTCATACAGATATTTGTGGTCCATTTCCTGTGAAAAGTGTAGATGGCTATGACTCATTCATAACATTCACAGATGATTACTCCCGATATGGTTATATTTATCCAATTAAAGAAAGATCAGAAGCATTGGATAAATTTAAGATATTCAAAGCTGAAGTTGAAAATCAGCATGATATAAAAATTAAAGTTGTAAGATCTGATCGTGGGGGGGAGTACTACGGTCGGCATACGCCTTATGGGCAAGTCCCCGGACCTTTTGCAAGGTTCTTACTAGAAAATGGTATAGTAGCCCAGTATTCTACACCGGGCGAACCTCAACAGAATGGGGTAGCTGAAAGGCGCAACCGTACCCTTATGGATATGGTGCGTAGCATGATAAGCTATTCCACCCTACCATTGGGTTTATGGATGGAGGCGTTAAAAACCGCCATTCATATCCTCAACAGAGTTCCAAGCAAATCGGTGCCCAAAACACCGTATGAGCTATGGACAGGAAGAGTACCCTCGCTAGCTCACCTCCGTGTGTGGGGGAGTCCTGCGGAGGCTAAAGTATTCAACCCAAACCTTGGCAAGTTGGATCCCAAAACAGTGAGCTGCCATTTTATTGGCTATCCTGAAAGATCAAAGGGTTATCGTTTCTACTGTCCAAATAGTTATACAAAGTTTGTAGAAACGAGACACGCCGTCTTCTTGGAAGACGAAGTAATTAAGGGGAGCTCGGTAGTTCGAGAGATTGATCTTGAGGAGAGGCGGGTGTCTGTACCCGCTCCGTCAATTCAAGACCCTTTCTTCTCTCTACCTGCTGATGTTGTGCCTGCAATGCATGACGTTGCGGTACCAACACCTGTTGTTACCTCTCCTGTGGCAACAATGAATGAAAGTGAGGAACCTGTCCTACAGGATTCAACAGAAATTGTTGCCACACCAGACGAGGAGCTGCAACAGCCTCAAACAGATAATGTGCCTGTACAGAATGTGCCAGAACAGGAGGCCCCTAGAAGGTCTGAAAGAGTCAGAACATCGGCTATCCGTGATGACTATGAAGTTTATAATATAGAAGAGTCGCATATACAGGATGATCCCACCTCATATGAAGAGGCCATGAGAAGCGCTCGCTCATCTAAATGGTTGGAAGCCATGAAAGATGAAATGAAATCAATGAAATTAAACGATGTCTGGGTTTTGGAAGAAATTCCTAAAGGAGCCAAAACAGTAGGCTGTAAATGGGTCTACAAAACTAAATATGACTCCAGAGGGAATATAGAAAAGTTTAAGGCGCGACTTGTGGCAAAAGGTTTCACGCAAAGAGAAGGGATTGATTACAATGAGACATTTTCTCCAGTCTCTTGCAAAGATTCCTTTAGGATTATAATGGCACTGGTGGCACATTATGATTTAGAATTACATCAGATGGATGTAAAAACAGCATTTCTAAATGGAGATTTGGAGGAAAAGGTATACATGGCACAACCGAAAGGTTTTGTTGTGAAAGAAAACGATAATATGGGATGCCGTCTAAAAAGATCCATTTATGGATTAAAGCAAGCTTCGAGACAGTGGTACTTGAAGTTTGATGGGACAATAAAGAAATTTGGGTTTCAAGAGAATGTTGAGGACAACTGTATTTATACAAAGTTTAGGAATGGGAGATTCATTTTCCTAATTCTGTATGTAGATGACATTCTACTGGCTAGTAGTGATGTCAGTCTATTGCAGGAAACAAAGAAATTCTTGTCCTCAAACTTTGACATGAAAGACCTCGGTGAGGCTTCATATGTTTTGGGCATAGAGATTCACCGAGATAGAACAAAGTATGCATTGGGACTTTCTCAAAAGGCATATATAGAAAAGGTGCTGAAGAAATTCAACATGTACAGATGCAGTGCTACACCTGCTCCTATAGTCAAAGGAGAAAAGTATGGGACATGGCAATGTCCCAGAAATCAGTACGAGCTCAACGAAATGAAAACAAAGCCATATGCGTCAGCTGTGGGAAGCCTACAGTATGCGCAAGTGTGCACACGCCCTGACTTAGCATTTGTCACCGGGTTACTTGGCAGATTTCAGAGTAATCCAAGCCCAGAGCACTGGAAATTAGTAAAGAAAGTTTTGCGTTATTTACAAGGTACAAAAGGCCTCATGCTGTCTTACAAAAGATCAGAATCACTCCAGATAGTGGGGTATTCTGATTCTGATTTTGCAAAAGATAATACAAAGTCAACATCGGGATACGTGTTCACCCTTGCAGGAGGAGCTATTTCATGGAAAAGCTCAAAACAGACAATCACTGCAGGGTCTACGATGTATGCCGAGTTTATAGCATGCTATGAGGCCACGGGGCAGGTGAACTGGCTAAAGAAATTCATACCCGGTTTAAAGGTGGTTGACAGTATTGAGAAACCACTAAAGTTATACTGCGATAACGAACCCGCAGTAATGTACGCTCACAACAATCAGTCAAGTGGTGCTGCCAAACACATTGACATAAAGTACTATGTTGTGAAGGACAAAGTCCGGGATCAAACAATCAGTCTCGAGCACATTAGTACAGAAAGAATGCTCGCGGATCCGCTCACGAAAGGTCTACCACCCAACGTGTTCAAGGAACATGTAGCCAGCATGGGTTTAAGGGAAGCCTTATGAATCCTGGACCATAGGGCCCAAAAGTTAAGGTATCTGTTTCTGAATGGAGACGTGTATAGTGGCTGTTAAATCCATCGGTGATTAACCGTGACGATGAAACATGCTCTATTTACAAATCTATGATGGAATAGAAAAAACTAAAAGAAATAGTGAGATCAAGGGGGAGAATGTTAGATAGATCTCCCACCGTCGGGCCCAACGGCCAAACGGACCTTGACCGCGCCCTGATCGGGGGCGCCCAGCCCATTGGCTGGTGGGCCCCCGTCACCCTGCGCCATATTAATAGGGGTGGAGGCCGGGGCGGCACACGACACGAGGTTCGCTGCCGCCACCAGCTCCACCCACAAAACCCTAACCCTAACCGATCGAGGGGGCGCAACCAGTGACGGGAATTCGCCACCGCCGTGCAACGACGATGGCCGGCACATCTTCATCCTCCAACGCCCCTAGCGGTCGGTACTACTACTAACCCTATCCGACCGATTCTGAAACACACATACAAAAGAAATCCCGACTAGATCTAAAGCCTAGGTGATCCGCAATAGAGTCTAACATTAACTACTCCCTCTGTCTCACGTCATCTAGAACAACAAATTATCCAGATTTTTGTTTTATGTGATGTCACATCTTCACTTTCACCTAGATTGACTTTTTTGAATGGAAGGAATACTTAAAAAATTGATAAGTTTTCAATCGACACTTCAATTTTCGTCCATCCCTTAAAAAATTGACTACGCAATAGTCAAGACTCCGCTTTCTTAATTCCTTTTACTCCTGACGCGCCTTGTTCGATTGGATTTAGGTCAGGCCAGGACACCAGGTTACCCGTGGATTATAGATATTGAATGCGAGTGTAAATGCAACATGGTCGTTACAGATGTATGATATGGATTTTGATATGGAATAAACAATAAAATGCCTAGATTTTAGTAGGGAAGTGTATTGTTATGCGTGGGTTTTAGGAGGGATTGTCGGCAGTGAGCTTTTGACTGCACGGGTTAGGGAAAGGGTGCTGCCGACGAGAATTTGATGGCCGATGTGCTTAAAGGAGAGCTGACATCGACAAGTGAGGACTGGCGAGGAGGTGAGAATCAAGATGGTTATGGGGATATCGCCCGGCGAGGGGTTGTGGAACACAACCGCTGCGGCGGTGCATGGCTTGTGAGGCGGTGACGAACACGACAGCTGGCAGTGATGTCCCCACACTACTACAAAAACGATTTTTCTGGACGAGGCTTCCGATAGATTCCAGACGGGTCAAAAGTGGTCACGCCTGGAAAAACCGATGCGGCATTATCCCGTGCGGTCCACTTAAGGGATCTTTCCATTATCCCGTGCGGGCCGCTTAACCCGATCGCACGGGATAATCGATCTTCCTGTGCGGTCGCGTTAAGTTGAGCGCACGGAAAAAAAATTCAAAAAAAAAAATAATTTCGGCGGCAGCGGCGACGGATCCGGATATACTTCCCAAATAACACAAAATTAATTTCACATCACAAATAACACAAAATTAATTTCACATCATCACAATTTCCCAACTAATTTTTTTGTACAATTAAATTTACAAATAAATTCACATCACAAATTATAAAAAAAATAATTTCACGGCCGGCGCCGGCGGCGACTGTGGTGTCGTCGTCGTCGGTGGCGGTCGGTGGAGGCGGCGGCGGCCGTGGCGGTGGCGGTGGCGGTGGCGGTGGTGGTGGAGGTGGTGGAGGTGGCAGTCGGTGGAGGCGGCCGTCGATGGAGGCGACCGTCGATGGAGGCGGCGATGCGCCGGCACACCCGAGAAGACTCCACCGGCAGCGGTGGTGGAGGCGACGGTCGAGGCCGGAGGCGGAAGAGGCCGGCGGCGGGGAGGCGGCGCGGTGGAGGCCGGAGGCGGAGGAGACCGGCGGCGGGGAGGGGGCGATGGAGGCCGGAGGCGGAGGAGGAGGCGCGGAGGTGGAGGCGGAGGCGGAGACGGAGGCGGAGGCGGATCGGAGGCTGCCGGCAGAGGAGGAGAGCCCTTGACGGCAGATTTCGTCGGGTGTTAGAAACTTTCAAAGCCCGCGCGCACCTATATAGGCAGTGATGATCATCGCGTGCGGGCGGCTTAACTGCCCGCACGGAAAGATTATCTTTCCGTGCGGGCGACTTAAGAGGCCCGCACGGAAAGATTATCTTTCTGTGCGGGCGGCTTAAGAGGCCCGCACGGAAATCCAGTTTAGCCAAAAATGATCTGAATTATTAGGAGGTCAAAACCTATAAAATAAAATCTGAAAAAATTATATTAATTCATGATAAATAGATTAGTATTTGAATAAATTATTTCCCCTATACATTTTTATGCGAGAAAATACACATATGAGATGTGTATCGATTTGACCGATTAGGGTTTAGGAAAAATCTCCAATTTGACTGTTTTGACCCATTTATTTTTAAATATTCCATGAGTTCGCCTTTCTTTAAATATTCCTATTAGAAAAATACATTTTAAATACTTATACCGCATCATTCAGAGGATTTTAAATGCTGGCGCCGTCCCCCCTCCAATCTCTCTTTTTTCTCTCTCTAGTGTAGAGGAGAGAGGTGCAACTTTTTTATTTTTCTAATATTTTTTTCACACATAGGAGCATGCAGGAACCAACCACAAAAAATTTACACTCGAACGAACGAAATATGTGGTCCATAGAATTTTTCGAAGTTCTATCGAAATGGGTCCCGAAGCTTCTCCCCTCAAAAACACAATCTTGCAAGCGGAATTTCGAAATTTTGATTTCGCTGAACCCAGCAAAGCTGGGAAGCAACGGATGTAACTTTTTCTGTAGATATCCGTCGATATATTATATGTCTGATTTTGAATCCATATGAAAAAGATATGGCCATTTTATCGAAGGACACTCGAGTTATGACTGTTTTGATGGCAGACTCAAAGATAAGCTTAGTGAATTGTTAAAAATAATTGGTGTAAGATAAAATTATGGAAAAATTCATGTGGATGCTACTCAATATGTTAGACTCACTGGAATTTTGGCATGATTTTATCTTTACATCTAGATCCCTAATTAAATTGTCAAAGGAGTAAAAATCCAATATAATCCTAAACCCTAATCGGCAAAACTCGTACCTCATTCAAAAATGCATTAAATTATATGAAAGTATATATGGAACATAATTTATTCAAATACTATCTTATTTATAATGAATTAATATAATTTTTCCAGAATTTATTTTATTAGTTTTGACCCCCTAAAAATTCAATCTAATTTCAGACAGGCCGATTTTCTTTATTTTGCTGAGAATAAAATATAAGGAATTTTTGTGTGCAACCAAGAAAAATGGAAACTAGGTATTTTTATATATCTCCACAAAAATCCACATTATTTTATCTAGCCCACAGAATAAATTATAGCATTATAAAGAAGAGGAGAAGAAAAATAAGTAGGGAAAATCCTGAAAATATCCCGACACCAAGCGGGCCCAGTGGGCCCTTTCCGTGCGGGCGGCTTAAGTGGACCGCACGGAAAAATGGATTTTTCCGTGCGGTCCCTTAAGTGGGCCGCACGGAAGAGTGCGGCATTATCCCGTGCGGTCCACTTAAGGGACCGCACGGGAAAATTCATTTTCCCGTGCGGTCCCTTAAGTGGACCGCACGGGATAATGCCGCATCGGTTTTTCCAGTCGTGGCCACTTTTGGCCCGTCTGGAATCTATCGGAGGCCTCGTCCAGAAAAATCGTTTTTGTAGTAGTGTTCTACTCTTTATTTTTCTTCTTTCATTTTTCTGTTGTTTTCGTATTTTCATTAAGGGCAAGATACTAGGAATGTTTGAGATGAGGTTTTTTATTAAGAGCAAAGATACTAGGAATGTTTTTTCGTATTTTTATTAAGGGCAAGATACTAGGAGTTGCTTTCTCACGGATGAGGTTTGTTTGGAGTGAGGAGAGAGGACGACCTAGCCTCGCGTTGGTATTCATGTTTGTTTTGTTACATTTTTGAGATGGTGATTAAGATTGCCATCATGATGTTATGCACCCTGGCTTCACTACATAGTATAGATGCGAAACATCAGAAATAATATATTCAGTGACGGAACCGTAAATTATGAAAGGCTAGGGTTAAGATAGAGCTCAACTAATAACATTCGAACAAGATTTTGGAGGCAGGCTAAAGCCCTAACAGCCCTAGCTAGGCTTGCTTCCGTCCCTAATATATGCACTAATATTCATCAACAATATTGTGTTGGTAATAGTAGTTAATGTAATTTTCATCCATCTGCAGTTGTCACAACATCCGTCTTTTGTAACCCATGTGTTGCACCCGTTGCAACGCACAGACATTTTTTCTAGTTAGAATTAAAGATGTATATGTTTTGATGCGATGTCGGTCTCGTCCGTCCTCTCCGAGAGAAAAAAAAAGCTCCCACATAGTCCGTCGTCCCGTTAGCGATGAAATTTTCTTCACGAGCATATGTGTCTGACCAAGACAAACGAACCTGAAACGGACTCCTGCGTGACATCTCATCTAATCTGCATCATAACCGAAAACGAAAACAGGAAGAGGAGAGCAGCAGATGCCCTAGACCACACACCGACAACACCAACAAGGAGCTCGGTTCCCTCCTCATCGTCTTCGTGCTTGCAACCTCATCCCCAATTGAAGATGAGGCCAACTACACTATCGCCATTAATCTTTCTTCCAAAAACACCAAAACGAAATCCTCATGTCCGGGAACACATGATGCTCCCTCATTCTCACCCGTTTTCAAATAAGATTGATCAATCCCATGCCCAACATCATTACAGTTCTAGATCTGAAATCCATGTTTCGACCAACACAAATGTCTTCTTTGGATAACCATAATACCATTATCAGGGTTATGGATAAAGCATACTTCCTATCCTTGGGGTTATGAAAAATACGAATACGGTATATCCTTAGTATACAGTAAGGTTACCTTGATATTATGGAATTCGGTTAATATTCAGGGAAATCATATCCTAAATAGAAAGTGTTAGAGTCCTATTTGGGGAAGATACAATCTCTGTGATCTCATATACCAAAAATATTCATCGAGTTCTACCTGGTGACCAAGGCAGTTTGCGGTATAAACACAAGACCCTCAGGGGGTACGGGATTATCGAATCATAGCACAAACCACTGTCATAGCAGAGGCAATCCGAAGGACTTTGAAGACAATTCGCCAGTTGGATCTCGTCGAGTCGTTCTTGATAGGGATCTCGTCGGTACTTGATACTTTCTATTGTTCAATCTCGTCGGTACTTGATACTTTTTATTGTTCTCTATTGTAATCTCTGTGGTTCTCGTCATAATTTCATATAAACTGGAATAGGCCTATTACCTTACATGGGGCCTGAACCAGTGTAATCATTATCTTTTGTGTGTTTGATGTCGTTCCGTGTAAATCCTTACTCCAACGTATCCTAATACCCTCAGAATACGGTCTACGGATATAATCCGTCGACAGTGGCGCGTCAGGTAGGGGAACTTGGTGCTCAAGGTTTCACTGAGATGGCTTCAAGCTCAAGGCCTTCCGATAAAAAATGTCCACATTTGTCTTGCCCTGGGAGAACCAACTCAGCCGACGTTTGTTTGGACTCAAGTCGAATTCATCATCTGTCCTGTCTTCGTCGCGACTCCAATCTCGCCTTCCTCAATACAAGTCGGGATCGAGAATGGAACCGCGAAGACGACAGAAAACAACCCTTCATCAGTTGTTCCTCCCATCTAGTCAGAAAAGAGGAAGCCAACGACTTCAGCTCCCCGAAGAACAACTAAAGCGGTCAAGCCCCAAACATCTGTTAGGGGACAGGTGCCGACAAGGAAATCTCCTCCAAACCATCATACCTGGTGATCGATCCACAAGACATCCCAGCACTCTGGGGTTGAATGCCGGGTAATACTTCAAGTGAAGACTGAACTCGATGCTTGCAAAGATTGAGATATCTAGCGCACATATCCATACAAGGCGTGGTGCTCAATCCACAAATCGAAAAGTCACCCCCTTACCAACTGCAAGATCTTTTTGAAGATCACTGGATCCATGGTCTGTGTTCCCTGCTGTTCGATCCACTAACATCGAGATCAACCTCGAGATGCATCGGTGAACGATAATGAGATGGAAACCCCAGATCGTTTGGTCGGATTCATTGACATCGATCCTTGCAAACCTTTCGTTCTTCACAGCTTGGAATCTTCAGGATCCACTTTCCCGCGTGAAGTGAACGTGATCGAAGGGGTCGTCAAGGACATACGTGAAGAGGGTGAAGTTCGTTCGGGAGAAAAACCGTTCCAAAATCATTGTCAAAACGGCTGGGGAAGATCACGCTAACCGTGATGTTCGGCCAGGCCAACAACTTCCGTACAGAGCAGATCATTCGACGTAGTGAAGTTTGACACTACCTACAATGCTATCCTCGGAATGACTGCTCTCGCAAAGTCCATAGCGGCGTCCCACTACGTGTACCAAATTCTAAAGATGCCAGGACCAAAAGGGACAATCACGATCCCTAGGAACACGAAGGTAGCGGTACAATACGACAAGAGGAGCCTCGACATGATCGAGCATACTCCCGCACCACCCATCACCACAAAACCTCCCCGGAAAGTGAGCATGCCCAATATGGCACCCAAACCTGACGGCATAATCAAGATCATCCCGTTGGCCAGTAGCAACCCCGACAAGATAGTCAAGATCGGGGCAACGCTCGATAGCAAATAGGAATTTGAGCTCATCACCTTCCTCCGCGAGAATGCAGATGTGTTTGGTTGGCAACCGTCCGACATGCCCAGGTGATCGAGCACAAACTGATGGTGCGTCCCAATGCCAAGCCAGTCAAGCAGAAACTACGACGGTTCGCCCAAGATAGAAAAGAAGCTATTAGAGAAGAGCTAGCTGGACAAACTTCTCAAGGCTGGCTTCATCAGAGAGGTCCTCCATCCAAAGTGGCTTGCTAATCCAGAGATGGTGCGCAAGGCCAATGACAAGTGGAGGATGTGCGTAGACTTCACCGACCTCAACAAGGCGTGTCCCAAGGACCACTTCTCTCTTCCTCGCATTGACCAACTTGTGGACTCAACCACTGGTTGTGAGTTGTTGAGTTTCCTCGACGCTTACTCTGGTTACCACCAAATCAACATGGCTAAAGAGGACGAAGAGAAGACAGTGTTCATCACGCCCTTGGTGTTTTTTGCTATACCAAGATGTCCTTTGGATTAATCAATGCAAGCAACACATACCAGCAAAAGATCCAGGAGGTGTACGTCAACGATGTCGTGGTCAAGACAAAGACAAAGGACAAGTTGATCGATGACCTGAGGGAAACATTCAATAATCTCCGGCAACATTGGCTCAAGCTAAACCCGGAGAAGTGCACATTTGGAGTACCATTGGGGAAGTTGCTCGGATTTCCTATCTCTGGACGAGGCATAGAGGCAAACCCCGAGAAGATCAAGGCCATCGAGAACATGAAGTTACCGACAAGGCTCCAGGAAATACAGAAACTCACGGGATGCATGGCAAGTTTAAGCCGATTCGTGGCCAAGATGGGAGAACAAGGACAACCTTTCTTTGCTCTACTCAAAAAGCAGGATAGATTTGAGTGGACACAAGATGCCGAAAACACGTTTATCGCGCTCATGCGGTACTTGTCCAACTCTCCTGTACTCGTTGCCCCACAGCCAATGGAAGAACTATTTCTCTATATTGCTGCCACACCTTATTCCATTAGCACTGTGATTATCGTCGAGAGGGACAAAGTAAAATAACCTGTGTACTACGTCAGTGAGGCCCTCCACTACGCCAAAACTCGATACCCCCAAATCTAGAAACTTCTCTATGTTGTGGTCATGACATCCCGAAAGTTGTGCCACTACTTCCAGGCCCATAAAGTCATGGTCGTCTCTTCTTTTCCCCTAGATGAGGTGGTCAGGAACAAAGATGTCATAGGACGCATTGCCAAGTGGGTCGTCGAGCTCAACAAATTTGATGTCAACATTGTCCCACGTACGTCCATCAAGTCTTAGATTCTCGCTGACTTCATTGCCGATTGGACCGTTCTTGAGAACACCTCAACCGGTCATATGAATAACGAGACATGGACAATGGCTTTCGATGGGGCATTCAACAGCCAAGGAGCAGTGGCAACATTCATTCTGACATCTCCCACTAGAGATCAGTTCAGACATGCAATACACCTTAATTTCCGAGCAACAAACAACACCATAGAGTACGAAGGACTACTCGCTGAGTTACGAGTAGCCGCGACACTTGGAGTGAAGCAATTGATTATAAAAGGGGACTCAGAATTGGTCAGCAACCAAGTGCACGAGGACTACAAATGCTCAAACTCTGAGTTGACCAAGTACCTTGCCAAAGTCAGGAATCTGGAGCGAAAGTTTGATGGTTTAGAGGTACGCCATGTCTACTGTAAAGAGAACACCGATGCCGACAACTTAGCACAGCGCGTGTCCAGAAGAGAACCTGTTGAACCAAGAACCTTTCTGGACACCCTGACAAAACCTTCAGTTAAAATCACCGATGACGAAGGCATCTTAGCCAGCGCCGAGAACAGCTCGAGGGCTAATGTAGAGGTCACCAACGCCGTGACAGACATCGAGATCATGGAAGACTGGCGTACTCCGATCATCAACTTCTTGGATGCCGACAAGTTACGGGCGATGACGCGACGACAAAAAACTTTCCCGTCAGGCAAAAACTTACTGTATGATTAGGCAAATACACCAAGATGCCAGCCCAAGCGCTCCAGACCATCCCTCTCACCTGGCCATTCTCGTGCTAGGGGCATGACATCCTCGGACCGTTTCCCCGAGGACAAGGCAGCTATAAGTTCTTGTTTGTGGCTGAGGGATGGAATCATTGTACTCAAATAGAAGCTGGCCGATAGGTGAAATAAATGTTTCTTCCATTCACTCCACCACTTGTCAAAGAGTTGGCTTCTCAGAAGATGAATGTTTACATGGTTCAAGGATCCAAGTATGGGGCCTTCAATGCTCAGAACTCTATCCATATGCAGAGCCCATGTTACAACACCCCTTGTTTGAATTTTCCTTACGAAGAATAAGCTGACAAGGAGCTGACCCAATCCAAGTTGTCTCGCAGCAGATGTTGGGTGATAGAATTCATAAGATACTTGTACATTACGGTCTTGAGATACCCCTGTTGGGAGGATGCATGGAGAGATAGCCGATACAAAATTTTCCCTTGAGCTGGGATCGGTTGCATCATTCAAGTCATTCAGCCTCAAATCGGCTCGGAGCTCATAATCTGTAAAACTGACATAAGGCAACCAAACCCTTGCAGCATTTGGAAACCCATCATAGAACTGGTCAAACCATTCTTGAAAAGTTTCAGCCGATGGCCCCGATCCAAGATAGGTTGATGCTGTCTCCCCAAAAGACATGCATCGGCGTGTACTAGTTTCTTCATCATCTGAGTGGTTCGATGGGAAGCTTGCTGAAAATAAGGGACTTCTTTCAGCTACATTGATAGTGTACAAGTTTAGCCAAAGCTGCAGAAACCACCAAAGGACCTCCATAGCCGACAGGGGTTTCTAAGGGAAGCTTGGCTGTTGACTGGCCTAGAGTTTGATACACAGCTCCAGGCAGGAATTTGCCCGAGGGATGGATTTCTTTGATACTAATGCTTGAGCCAAGTGTTGCATGTTGGCTGTTGGGCCACAAGTTGATCCACAAAAGATGAACTTTTCTAGCCAGAGGTTAAGAAAAGCTATGTGTTCTTGTTGATGTAAAAAAACACACACTGGCCTAGGAGATCTGCTTAACTCCAGTGCAGGTCCAAAGACTTCTTTCGGGTTCTAGGCGTGCCAATTGGTTTGATCCTGCAACCAATAAGAAACAAAGAAAGCGCAATTAAATCCACCAATGATAGCCGATCGGCTGGTTTACCGATGACATATCATTGAGCATTGAGCCGATGCAAGATGCATTAAATCGGCTATAACAGATAAAGCAAAATAAAGCTAAACCTACTCAATCGGCTGTAAATATCAACAAAATAGAATCTAAGTCTCAAAATATATTTAAACTAAGTGATTGGGATAGATCGGACAGGGCGCCGAGACAGTATAAATCACTTATGCCTAAATATATTATGAAGCATAGATTATACCGGTTCATAGCATAGCCGATTAAGCAAATCTAACATGTATCGGCTAGTACTCCGATACTACTTTATACAGAGATATTACCATGAACAAAATATATTAAACAACCTGTCAAACTAATGTTAAGATGATCCTAACCAGATTTGACAACAAGCTCAATATATTTTACTAAGTTAATATCTCGATATAAAGGGCAGATTTAATATATCAAGATAACAAGATAATTAAACCAGGTAAGGTCGGCTGAAACCCCGACGCTATCTCTATTAGCAATCATAGACAGGCTAGAGACTATGGTTCTAAACATGATTTAGTAGGTCAAACCTAACTGATGCAGCACCAAATATGTAAAGAAACACAATGTCTAGATAATCAAGTCGATGAAAACCTTTTCGAGATGGTAGATATATTGTGTAATCTAAACCAGCATCAATGTATAACTCTATTGGCTAGTTTTCTGTAGAACAGTTATTAGCCAATTTGAGTTATATGCTGATATCAATCTAGATTATACAATATATATGATAACTCGACGATTTACGCAAACCAGATTAGAGTGTCATGAAGATGGAAGCACTAATCCCGAGAGCGCAAGCCGCCATAACAAGTTTTACCTCTTGCTGGAGATCGAAACCGATGCAGCCCAACTCGAAAGCAAGAACTCGTCGAAAAAAATGAAAGAGTAAAGGTGGCGATGCGCCGAAGTTGTTGTATTGATCTGTTGTTTTCTTTACACGAACGTGGGTTTAATTTATACCCAGAACTCCACAATAAGTCCTTATCGGACACGACTCTTATCTCTATTACAACTCACATTAAAGACAATTCCCTAATACAAACTCTAACCGACAGTATCTACTAGGAAACTAACATTATATCCTAAGTAATAGATACAATTCCCTTCTTCGGACCCAATCCGTATGTGGGAATCCTCATGAAGCTCACCAACCGAACCCGACAAAGACTCTGTTATCCTCTCGTCGGAATCGGCTACATCGGCTATCCTTGTCCGACTCTGTCTCAGCCGATGGTCACAATAGCCGACTCGGTCACCAGCCGATACACACCGTAGCCGATTCGGTCACCAACCGATTCTTGCTCTGTTTTGGTAACCGCCAGCTTCCTCCAAATCCGCTTCGATTCTATCTTCAGATCCAATATTTGATTTACCAAATTTGGTCGTTAACACATGCCCCCCAAGTCCGCGATATTTGGAATGTTGCGGATTTGCTTGAATCCTCTCCGAATCGATCTAGGGTTCTGCTTCTATTTCAACCGTTATCACACACCTTCTTTAAATAGCAACCACCGCTTGAAGGTTTTCACGCCGTTACTCCCGTTTTCATCGCCTCAACCGTAATCGCCTCCAACTCTTGCAATAGCTTCATCGGATTCTCCGGCGACCACGTAGACGATTCCCTCGTCAGCAACAACTCCATCTCCGACGATGTCGTCTTCCGCAGCTCCTTCAAGCGCTCCGGTCATCGAGTTCCCTGAGGTAACCCCATCAGCCGAATCCTCTTTCTACTCATAGATTAGTTTTTCTTCGTAATTTATTTCTTCTCCCCTTTCTTTTCTGTAGCATCTCTCCCACCAAGTTGCAATCCCAAGCCTGGTTCATCCCAATCGGTACTTCTTGGGCCCAATCGGTAACAAAGATCCCATAGAAATCATCAATGCCGAGACAAACAGGATCCCCTTTAAGTTAACCAACCCTAGTTTGAACCACTGGACCAACACTTTTAAATCCTGGCCATCGGCTGTCAAGACTTGGTCTGAATGGTATAAGAGGATGTCGGCTAGCAAACAAACTCACTGGGAAGAAATCGGCATCGCTCAGTGCTTAGCCCTAACCATAGCCGATTTAGCCAAAGATGAACCCATGCTATCGGCTGCCAGCTATTTTTGGTCCAACACCTTGAATGCCTTCCTCTTCAACCAAGGACCAATGAGCCCAACCCTTCTGGACATCACTATGATAACTGGGCTAGACATTACCTCATCGGCTAACCCTATCAGCTTGAACAGCAAAAACCAATATATTTTCAAAACCAGAAGCATTGGAGGCTGGAGTGGATTCATCTCTCTGAATATGGGATCTGGCCCTGTCACTCCTAAAGAACACGCAGCCTTCCTCTTGATGTGGCTGGAAAAGTTTTTGTTTTGTGGTTCAAGCTGCGGTCCAACCACCAACTGGCAACATATAGCCGAAGCTCTAGTCAACAAAAAGCAATTCCCACTAGGCAAATACCTCCTGGGTTATTTATATCAGACTTTGAGCAATGCATCGGCTAAGCTTGCTACCAACTCAGTAATCGGCACAGGTGGACCTTGGTGGCTATTGCAGTTATGGCTTAATCTGCATACAATCAAAATTGCCAAGAGACCAGCCTTGCCCGAAGCTGATTTTCCCTTGGTTGAGCCGACCAAAGATGACGACGGAGACGAGGTCACAACCAGAAGATGTATGTCATTCGGGGAGGCAGCATCTTCATATCCCGGATCAGAATTATCAGCTGAACTCTTCGTCGACTGGTTCGGCAACTTTTATGATGGATTTCCAAAAGATTCCAGAAATTGGTTTGCATATGAATTCTCTGCAGATTTTGAATTGCCAGCCGATTTCAGATTTGATGAAATAAACTCTGAAAAATTTGAGAAATCCAGAGAAGTTTTTACAACGGCTATCACCCCCTGTATCCTTCCTGTTGGCATCCATCAAGGCAGGAACATCCAGATATCTTATGAATTCTATCACCCTATGAGCGCTGCCAGACAAATGGGAATGGGGCAGTTGCCAATCGGCTTGTTCTTTTCAGAAAAAATCCAAGCCAGAGGAGAAATCTCATCGGCTCTGATGATGGACAGATTATTAAGCATAGAAGGACCTCCCCTTGGAAGTTTGGAAAACATTGAGTTGGCTATGCTAAGGAGCTCCACTTTTGATCAATGGTGGGTTGAATGGAAAAAACATCTTTTTCACCAATCGGCTTCCATGTATCTGACTGACATCATTCCAGACATGATTCCACAGGTAAACACACTTCTTTTTCAATACCCTTATCGATAGCCGATTGTCTTTAGAAAATAACTTAACCTCTTTTCTTCTTTTGTTTGCAGACCACAGAGTCTTCTCCTCCTCATGTCAGCAGAAGCGGAATCAATATCAATTATGCTGCTGGAATTCTCCCCAACGGTGGTGGATTGGCTCCTTCAACCATCGGCTATAATGCCCCCAAGACATCTTCCCTACTCCAAGGGCAAACACGTGAGCCGATTCCCTCTGAAACTGGCAAGAGGAAAAGGATCAAGTCATCGGCTATCGCTCCACCGGCTACAAAGAAGAAAGCCACCAAAAAGCAGAAAAACTATGATCCAGATGAAGAAGATATAGAAAAAGCCATCGATGAAGCAGCTGCCGAGCTGAGTGAAACAGTAGAAGAAACTCCAACAATTAGCATCCCTATTCCTCAGCAAACCCCACCAACGCCGATCCACAAGACATATCAACCTCGGGTATGTACTTTGTACTCTTAGTCCTTCCATAACTTTCTTTGCCGATCTCAGCGTTAACCCTTCTTTTGTAGAAAAAGAAATCGGCTGCCAAAAAGAAACCTGCACCGCCTCCATCGGTAACACTTCCTTCAAAATTTGTTTAAACCTTATTTCATCACGTATTAACTCGTTTTATATTTCAGCCGATCCGCTCTCCAACTCCTATTCATCATGATTCAAGTGAACATACTCCATCGGCTAGAGACAGTCACCATATTGAAGACCAGCCGATTCCTCCTATTCCTGTAAGTATTTGTATCAAAAATATAAATCGGCCATTAATATTCTATTAACTAACAATCTTGTCTCTTTCAGGCCTTAGCCGACATGTTCTCTTTTGACATTAGGCAATTCATGGATGAAGAAGAAGAAACATCTAGCAAGGCTATTGCTCCTATAGCCGATGACTTAAAGGCTACCCTCAAGGATATTGCTCATCGGCTTGAAGGTTCCCTTGATGCTTTGGTTGTCAACTGTGGACCAATCAGAGCAAGATTTGAAGACATTCAAGATCAGATCCCAGACGATGCAGCCGAAATCATCTCTCCAGCGGTTTTCCTTGAACAATATCGTCACAAGCTGGAAAGAGCAAGACAGAGGATAGCCGATAGGCGAGAGCGAAAAGATCTTGAGACAACCATCCATGCCAATCGGCAATCCATAAACGAGGAAAAAGCCAAGCTTGATCAGATGATATCTGGGCCAAGTTCTATCCAAAGCAATATAGATCGGCTAAAGAATAGGAAGATTGAACTATTGGCTGAATTAGAAGCCTGCAATGCTGAGTTATCACTGGAGGAACAGAAGCTTGCCGATTTACCAAGAGCCATTGAAGAACAAAAATCCAAGCTGAAGTCCTCAATCAGACACTTAGCCGATCTGAACAAATCCATGAAAGTCATCCCAGGAAGTGATGCAGCCGATGCCCAAGCCATAGAAGAAATAGAACAAATTAGGCAAAGGGCCATATCGGCTATCCAAAAACTTGTAACATGAATCCGCCGATGATAATATAAACTCCATACTTGTATATTTATTGCTTTGAAATTTTGAACTTTTTGCAACTTTTTGTATATATATGCCCCCTAATTTTGTTATGGAGAACGAAACATCACAAAATTACAATCGGCTAAGAACAAATAACCATGAAACAACCGATTATACTAAAAAGAATTGTGCTAAGGGCGATATAACTTATATCGGCCATCTAAAGGCGATGTCAATACATCGGCTACCATGTATCGGCAACATACAGCCGAATCATGAATTAATCCAAACACTTGGGTAATACTTTTTCAGATATTTTCCATTAAGAGCTCTTCCAAATACCTCTCCATCAAGCCCTTGTAACATGTAGGCTCCTTTAGAAACAGATTTGTAAATCCGAAAAGGTCCTTCCCAATTTGGTGACCACTTGCCGAACTTATTATCACGAGTTCCAATCGGCAGAATCAATTTCCAAACCAATTCTCCCTCCTCAAAAGATTTCGGTACCACCTTCTTATTATAATGTCGCGCAACACGCTCCTTATCTTTTGTTATCTTCTGTAAAGCAGACATTCTGGATTGAACCAAGTCCTCTGACTCATCGACCATAAGATTATGATAGTCATCGGCTGTCAATTCATCTTGTAAATCAATCCTCCTTGAGCCGATGACATGCTCCCATGGCAAAACTGCTTCATGCCCATAGACTAACTTATATGGAGGAACTTGAATTGATCCATGACAAGCCATCCGATAAGACCATAACGCCTCAGCCAATCGGTTATGCCACTGCTTTGGAAAATCGGCAATCTTTCTCTTAATCAACTTAATCAAGCTTTTGTTAGATGCTTCTGCCTGTCCATTAGCTTGCGCATAATATGGTGAAGAATTCAACAATCTGATTCCCATGCTCTCCATAGATTGAACAAACTCATCTGACACAAAAATAGATCCTTGATCAGTCGTAATTGTTTGTGGAAGACCAAATCGGTATATAATATGCTCTTTAACGAACTGAATTGCATCCCCAGAATCAACTTTCTTCAATGGAACTGCTTCCACCCACTTTGTAAAATAATCGGTTGCTACCAATATATACTTATGTCCTTTACTCGACGGTGGATTGATCTGGCCGATCATATCAATTCCCCAGCCTCTGAACGGCCACGGCTTGATTATTGGATTCATAGCCGATGCTGGTGCTCTCTGAATGGATCCAAATTGCTGACAATCTCGACATCCCTTGTAATATCTGAAGCAATCCTCCAACATTGTCGGCCAAAAATACCCAACTCTCCGAAGTAACCACTTCATTTTATGAGCCGATTGATGAGTACCACAAATACCTTCATGTACTTCTCCCATCACAACCTTGGCTTGATCAGCACTTAGACATTTCAGCAACACCCCATCAATCGTCCGATAATACAGTTCATCATCTAACAAGACATATCTCAAAGCCTTATACCTCAATTTCCTTGAAACCGATTGAGAAGGATTCTTCAAGTAATGAAACACATCATACCTCCAATCATCGGCTGCAATTGTAACAATCCCCATCTCAACATCTGTCATCATCGGCTTGTATCCCGATGCCCCCTGAGCCAAAGCATTAGCCTCTAAATTCTGCTCCCGAGGAACATATCTCAACGTCACTAGCCGAAACTCATCTATTAACGCCCGACACTTTTCATAATAAGCCATCAATACATCGTTCTTGCATTCATATTCTCCGGCCAGTTGACTAATTATCAGCAATGAATCACCCATGACTTCAATAGCATCGGCTTCAAACTCCTTCAAAAGTTGCAAACCTTTGAGAACTGCCTCATACTCAGCTTGATTATTTGTAGCATATGGCTTGATGGTAAAAGCAAATTCAAAACTTGCCCCTCTTGGTGATATAATAACCAAACCGATGCCGCAACCATGAGTACAAACCGATCCATCAAAAAATAACGTCCAAGGCGCAATATCCACTGAGCCGATCGAATCATCACGATGTTCTACGATAAAATCGGCTATAGCTTGCCCCTTAATAGCTTTAGGTGACTCATACTTGAGATCGAATTCTGTTAAGGCATAAATCCACTTTCCAACCCTTCCTTTCAATACTGGAGCCGATAGCATATATTTAACCACATCGGCCTTACAAATTATAGTACATTCATTGGATAACAAATAATGCCTCAACTTCGTACATGAAAAATACAAGCATAAGCACAACTTCTCCACTGAAGAATACCTGGTCTCTGCATCCAAAAGTCTTCTGCTTAAATAAAAGATTACCCTCTCTTTACCTTCGAACTCCTGGATTAGGATCGAGCCGATTGACCTCTCATCGGCTGACAAGTATAATTTGAAAGGCACCCCTTTCTGTGGAGAAACCAAAACTGGAGGAGAACTTAAATATTTCTTAATATTATCCAAAGCCTTCTGTTGCTCTGCCCCCCATGTAAACTCCTGATCGGCTTTAAGTCTGAGTAAAGGTGTGAAAGGCTCTAATCTCCCAGACAAATTAGAAATAAATCTTCTGATAAAATTTATCTTGCCGATCAAAGATTGCAACTGTTTCTTGTCTTCTGGAGGTTGAATTTTCTGTATTGCGCTAATACTCCTTTGCGGCACTTCAATACCCCTCTCATGCACAAGAAAACCTAAAAATTGTCCAGCCGATACACCAAAAGCACACTTAGTGGGATTCATTTTTAAGCCATATTTCCTTGTTCTCTCAAATACTTTTCTTAGATCGGCTATATGATCAACAATCTCTTTAGATTTCACCACTACATCATCAATATAGATTTCAACCAATAAACCGATCAGATCATGAAAGATATAATTCATGGCTCTTTGATATGTAGCTCCAGCACTTTTCAACCCAAAAGTCATGACAACCCACTCATACAAACCGATTGCACCAGGACACCTAAAAGCAGTCTTGTGAATGTCTTCTTCCGCCATCAAAATCTGATTATATCCAGCATTGCCATCCATAAAACTTATAATTTTATGTCCTGAAGCAGCATCTACCAATTGATCGGCAATCGGCATTGGGTATTCATCCTTAGGAGTAGCCTTATTTAAATCCCTGAAGTCGATGCAAACCCTAAGCTTGCCATTTTTCTTAATTACCGGAACTATATTAGAAACCCACTCAGCATATCGGCATGGACGAATAAAACCAGCATCATATAAACGAGTAATTTCAGCTTTAATCGCATCATACATATCAGCTTTACATCGTCTAGGTGGCTGTTTATATGGCCGATATCCCGGCTTGATAGGAAGCCGATGTTCAACAATCGATCGGCTGAGTCCTGGCATCTCAGAATACTCCCAAGCAAAACAATCGCTATATTCTTTTAAAAGCTCTATTAACTTAATCTTGAAGTCAGATAATAAATTTTTACTGATGAATGTCGGCCTAGACCTATCTCCTGACCCAATATCAACTTCTTCTAACTCGTCAGCCGACATAAAACCCTGACCTAACTTGCCATCGAGATCATCTACAGCATCTTCAGTATAAAAATTGGGACCCTCCACAGCACCCTCAAAGCAACAATTGGGGTTCTCCATCTCCGATCGGCTGTATATCACAATCAGACACTTTTAGATAATCCCCTTGCCAGATTTTTCCTGATAAACAATCAACTCCATCCATCTCCCAAACAGATAAATCGGCATTAGCAACGTGTACTGACCTGTCGGCTGGAACAACCTCTATCTTGTCACCTTGCCATTGGATTAAGCTTTGATGCATGGTTGAAGGAATACAACAATTAGCATGAATCCAATCCCTTCCAAGCAGTAAGCTATATGAACCTTTCCCATCAATGACAAAGAATGTAGTAGGAACCGTTTTGCTGCCGATTGTCAATTCTACATTAAGAACTCCCTTGGCCTCTGAAGGATTGCCACCAAAATCTTTAAGAACCATATTAGTCTTGATGAGGTCCTCCGAATTCCTTCCCAATTTCTTAAACGTCGCATACGGCATTAGATTCACTGCAGCCCCACCATCAACTAACATTTTGGACATCGGCTTGCCATTAACAAATCCTTTGACATACAATGGCTTAAGGTGCCGATTCTCTGTTCCTTCGGGTTTCTCGAAAACAGCCTGTTCCGGTGACAATACCCATCTGGCACAAGATTCTTCCATGATGTCCGCATTGTCTTGATTAACCCCAAACTCTGCGGGTAGCACAAATACCATGTTGACCGACGAAGAAGCAATGGCTTTTCCTTTAACTATCCTTCTTGCCTCATCGGTTTTACTCTCATCGGCTGGTATTATTCTGTTCTTAACACGCCATTCCTGTTTTGTTTTTGCTCTCTTCAGCCGATGATCGATCTCTTGTTCAACTTCCTGAAATTGTTCCCTGCTCCTCATCCTCTGAACCCTTCTCTTCTGACTTTTGGAAAAAATCCCAGAAGGACACCATTGAGCTCTTGAAGTATCTTCAGCATCCTCCTCCTGGAAATAATCTTGATGAATTGGGCCCAACCTCTGATGAACAGGCAACTTCCTTTGCATCAGCCGATCTTCTTTAAGACGAAATCGGCTAAAATTCTCATTATAATTTGTATCGGCATTAGAACAACCTGGGCAATCTTCTATCGATGGTAACCTCATGCCTTTGTTCCAACAAAATATGAAAAATTCGCAGTTCCAATGTGAATCAAAGCCATCATCATCCTCATAATATTGGCTCTCTTGCCGATCATATCTCTTTTGATATTTATTGATCATGCTTGTAGAGTCAAACTTATTGAACCGATTATCCCTTCTATCGGCTGTCCTACCACTTGCATGAACCATGTTGATAGGAAAAGGATTACCATCAATCTTCATCGGCTTCTTGGAGTCATCAAATTTTATCCTGCCTTGTTCAATGGCTACCTGGATCTGTTGCCGAAAAACTTTGCATTCATTAGTACTATGAGACCCTGTGTTGTGCCACTTGCAGTATTTCCTCCTCCCTAATTCCTCAGCCGATGGAATCACATGACCAGCAGGCAGCTGAATTTGTTTCTCCCGAAGCAAAAGATCAAAAATTTTATCAGCCTTATTGACATCAAAATCATATTTTTCCTCTTTCCCAGAGCTCTTGACCCATTGGCATGGAATCACCTTCTTGTTTCTTGCCCACTCGGCTGCTGCTACTTCGGGAACCTCCTCTTCCTCAGAATCGGAAACATAAGAGTTAATGAAGTTCACCTTCTTGAATGCTCTATTGGCCTCTTGAAATCTTTGTTCGTGCGCTGTTATCTTTTGGGCCAAATGAGCCAAACTATCAAAGTCTTGAGCCGAAAACCTCTCTTTGATTGGGGTTAACAAACCTTGGAAGGCTAAATCGGCTAATTGAGAATCTGTCAATGTCAGGCTGTAACATCTGTTTCTGACTTCCCTGAATCTCTGGATATAATCTTGGACAGACTCTTCTCGTTTCTGCCTAATGCTTGTCAAATCAGACAATTTCATCTCATGCACCCCACTGTAGAAATATTTGTGAAATTGTTTTTCCAGATCGGCCCAACTGTGAATAGAATTGTAAGGTAAAGATGAAAACCACGTGAAAGCCGATCCAGACAGAGATAAAGGAAATAGCCTGACTCTTAACGCGTCCGTAGCCGATGCTTCACCACACTGAGCTAAAAATCGGCTAACATGCTCATAAGTTGATACATTATCTTGTCCTGAGAACTTTGAAAAATCTGGAACCTTGTATCGGCTTGGTAACGGCACCCTCTCAAAATACTCTGGATATGGATGCCGATACAGGTTGTCACCATCCCTTGGCTTTAATCCGAACTGTTCTCTCATTACATCAGCTATCATATCGGCCCAAGGTTTCTGCCGAGTCCCATCTTGATGCTGTGGCTGTATCGGCTCATCTTGATAATACTGCGGTTGATGATATGGCTGAGGAGACGTTCTCTGCCGATACTGCACCTGTGGTGAATGAGGTTGAAATTGATAATTAAGATTACCACTTGTGTGGGACTGAGGAATTCGCGGAGCACTAAAATCTTGTTGATTAGGAACATATTGAGTGTTGGCAGCCTGTTGCTGGAAGGTTGGCACTTGCTGTCTTGCCGGTGTATGCATGATCGGCTGAGCAACTGGCTGATTGGTATTGAACATAGATGCAACTTGCTCAGCTGATATCTGTGGTATGTTATGCCCTACATGCTGAGGTTGTTGTCGGACCAGTACATGAGGATTGAACTCTACGTGCTTCTGTACCGATGCTGATATTTCCTGTTGACCTGTAGCCGATGTTGACGCCATCGGCTGTCCTGGGGCTACATTGGCAGGCTTTGGCTGGCTGGTCATAAGCGGCCTGTATTGCGGGAAGACCCCATCTGGTAAGAATATTGGTCCTTTGGCTTGATGTTCAGCGATAGTACCGTCAACCACAGACTTGACAATATTTGTTAAAGTGTTGACCAGCACTCCTGACTGGTTGATCAAAGCATGATGCACAGCATAGTCGATCCGATCTTGCAAATTCCTGGGCTCTTCAGGAGATTCCTCTTGCTTGACCCCTTTTTCCTTCCCAGAACTTGACTCTGGCTCTTCATTGCTGGGCAAAGTCACTTTGTATCTCTGAACCACCGTTCCTGCTCGAGTCTGGACAAAGGAATGCAAGTACTGGTTTTGGAGCTTGTTCATTATATCCTCCAGCTCTGCCTTTTGCTCCGACGTCAACTTGTCCACTGTCATTGGAATAATATTTTCTGGGTCAACGTCAGTTTTCTTGGAGTCTACCATGATGAAAATTCTTCGTGTCCCACCGGGCGTGCCAAAAGCGTGTTGATGCAAAAAACACACACTGGCCTGGGAGATCTGCTTAGCTCCAGTGCAGGTCCAAAGACTTCTTTCGGGTTCTAGGCGTGCCAATTGGTTTGATCCTGCAACCAATAAGAAACAAAGAAAGTGCAATTAAATCCACCAATGATAGCCGATCGGCTGGTTTACCGATGACATATCATTGAGCATTGAGCCGATGCAAGATGCATTAAATCGGCTATAACAGATAAAGCAAGATAAAGCTAAATCTACTCAATCGGCTGTAGATATCAACAAAATATAATCTAAGTCTCAAAACATATTTAAACTAAGTGATTGGGATAGATCGGACAGGGCGCCGAGACAGTATAAATCACTTATGCCTAAATATATTATGAAGCATAGATTACACAAGCTCATAGCATAGCCGATTAAGCAAATCTAACATGTATCGGCTAGTACTCCGATACCACTTTATACAGAGATATTACCATGAACAAAATATATTAAACAACCTGTCAAACTAATGTTAAGATGATCCTAACCAGATTTGACAACAAGCTCAATATATTTTACTAAGTTAATATCTCGATATAAAGGGCAGATTTAATATATCAAGATAACAAGATAATTAAACCAGGTAAGGTCGGCTGAAACCCCGACGCTATCTCTATTAGCAATCATAGACAGGCTAGAGACTATGGTTCTAAACATGATTTAGTAGGTCAAACCTAACTGATGCAGCACCAAATATGTAAAGAAACACAATGTCTAGATAATCAAGTCGATGAAAGCCTTTTCGAGATGGTAGATATATTGTGTAATCTAAACCAGCATCAATGTATAACTCTATTGGCTAGTTTTCTGTAGAACAGTTATTAGCCAATTTGAGTTATATGCTGATATCAATCTAGATTATACAATATATATGATAACTCGACGATTTACGCAAACCAGATTAGAGTGTCATGAAGATGGAAGCACTAATCCCGAGAGCCAAGCCGCCATAACAAGTTTACCTCTTGCTGGAGATCGAAACCGATGCAGCCCAACTCGAAAGCAAGAACTCGTCGAAAAAACGATGAAAGAGTAAAGGTGGCGATGCGCCGAAGTTGTTGTATTGATCTGTTGTTTTCTTTACACGAACCTGGGTTTAATTTATACCCAGAACTCCACAATAAGTCCTTATCGGACACGACCCCTATCTCTATTACAACTCACATTAAAGACAGTTCCCTAATACAGACTCTAACCGACAGTATCTACTAGGAAACTAACATTATATCCTAAGTAATAGATACAATTCCCTTCTTCGACCCAATCCGTATGTGGGAATCCTCATGAAGCTCACCAACCGAACCCGACAAAGACTCTGTTATCCTCTCGTCGGAATCGGCTACATCGGCTATCCCTTGTCCGACTCTGTCTAGCCGATGTCACAATAGCCGACTCGGTCACCAGCCGATACACACCGTAGCCGATTCGGTCACCAACCGATTCTTGCTCTGTTTTTGTAACCGCCAGCTTCCTCCAAATCCGCTTTGATTCTATCTTCAGATCCAATATTTGATTTACCAAATTTGGTCGTTAACAGTTCTCTATAAGTTACTGGGCCTGTGTCGATATGCTTAGAGATATAGCCTGACCAGCCACCCACGTTTTTGGTTGACAGCTTATGTTCACATTTGATCTTCAGAGAGAAGGGGTTGGCCGATGAAGTAATATCCAAACCAGTAAGCATCTTAGCATCCAATAAAGTTGGTGTCATCGGTCCTTGACCAAATAAAAAGGCATTGAGCGTATCAGACCAGAAATAGGCAGCCGATGACAGCATTGGTTCATCTTTCTTCATATCGACTAAGGACAGAGCTAGGCACTGTGCTATTCCTACTTCTTCCCACATGGACTGCTTGGAAGCCGATATTCTTTTGTACCATGTCCTCCATCCATCCAAGCTAGAAGGCTAAGATCTAAACACAGTTTGCCAATCGGTCAGATCGGGCTTGGTTTGCTTGTATGGGATTCTATCAGTCTTGACATTGATAAGGTAACAGGGGTCTGTGTCGCCCATCGGCCCAAGGAAGTAATGGGTTGGTTCTTTTAGAACAAGGATGGCTACTTGGTTTCTTAAGTGCTACAATTAAAGAAAAAGGGGGAGAAATCAAAGATTTGCCAAGAAAAGGGATTTAAGAGAAGAATTCGACCTAGAACAGGGGCAGTAAGCAAAAGAAGACGATAAAGCCCAGAAAAGGTTAAGGAGCATACCAGCGGGACGTCGGTGGTGGTGGCCATTTCAACTCGAGGAAGGAGGTTGTTGAGAATCGATGGAGGTCATCATTAGGAGCTTGCGTCGTCGAGGGGGTCGCCGGAGAAGAGAGAGAAGGCTTGTGCGGTTTTGGCGGTTTGAGTGGTGGTAAAAATTAACAGCGTGGGGGTTAAAATTGAGGAGCGTTATTATTTATAGCTCATGGCTTTAACGGTCGAAGAACGGAAAACCCTAACTTTTTACGGATCAAAGAGATAATTTCGTAGCATATAAATTTATACTCCGAAATTGGGGGGATATGTTAACAGCAACATTTGGCAAGATAGACCAACAATCAAGATTGGATCCGAAGCGGATTTGAAGGGATAAAGCGGTTTCCAAGAACAGACAGCGCATCGGCTGGAGCCATATCGGCCGATATGAGTAAACTGAATCGGACTCGGTTGAGCCAATACGGGTAGCCTGGCTTCATATTGGTTTCGGAGAGGGGCTTAAAAGTATTGCTAGTTAGGAGTTAAGTCCAGATAAGGCAATTATATCTATTAATTAGGAATAAGAGTTAGTTTCTTTTTTATAATATTGTGTTAAGAGTCCACCTAGGACTTGTTTGTTTAGGCAAGTTGTAAATAGTGTCCGGCAAGGACAAGGTTTGTATGTACGGGTATAAATATAAGCCCGAGGTATTGTAAAAAAACAACAAGAGTTCAATAAACACCTTCGGCGCATCACCACAATTTTCTCTTTACTTTTTTCGATGAGTTCGTGCTTCAAGTTCTTCAGCTGGAGGTATGGCTTGTTAAGTTACCACATAACTTGGCTAATCTAAGTCAATGGCTCGATTTAGCCGTATCGGCCAGGCCTCATCCAAAGGTTTTGTCAGTATCGGTCAAATCAACTAATTGGCATAGATTACCATAAGGTATCCACCACCCTGAAAAACATTCAAAGACTTGATTTTCTAGATATCATGCATCTTTTTACACTTTGTGCTGCATCAAGCCTAGTCCTAATTAGAACCATAATCTCTAGTCTGTTTCTTATTTGTAATAGGGTAGCATCGGAGTTTCAGCCGATCTTATCTAATAAAACTGTTTAGCTTCATTTAAATTATCTTAAGCATGCTTTTCATGTTATATATGTCCCTTATACAAGGATATCATTTTAATTAAATATATCAAGCTTGCCTCGATATATTTACCTAGATTGATATTTTTATATAAGGTTGTATCGAAGTATTAGCCGATACAGTATCTATTCTTAACCTAATTATGATTTCATCGGCTATGATCTAATCTTTACCCATAAATTACATGTTTGGTCATATTTACAGACGATGGAGCATAGTTAGGGTTTGCTTAACGTTATCTTTCTTACACCTCACAGCCGATTTGGTCAAATTGCATCGGCTAGGTCCATATAGTACGTCATTGGCCTATCGGCCGATCGGCTATCGTGCATCTAACTTTATTTTCTTGTATATCTTGTTGGTTGCAGGATCAAATCAACTAGCACATCCTGAACCCGTTTTCTACGATTTGGACCTGCACTGGAGTAAAACAAATCTCCAAGGCCGCTGTGTTTTCGCATCAACAGGAGTAGGAGTAGCAGCGAACAGACGATGTCAACCTCTTTGAGAAGCATAGAGAACAAGTTGTCGTTCGAGCAGCCATGTACCAATAGGCCCTACGTCGCTATCACGAAAAGTGTGTTCTCACCATCGGCGATTACTTCCTCCAACGAGTTCAGAATCAGGCAGGGCGAAGTAAGCTCTCACCAAAGTGGGGGGGACCATACATGGTGGTCGAAGTCTTAAAGCCAGACGCGTTCAAGATCGCAGACGACGAAGGCCACGAGTTGGCAAATTCTTGGAACATCGACCAACTACGTAAATTTTATGTATAGGATCGATGTACCAAAGTCTGTCAGTTCAGTTTAATAATATACAGTATTCCGATTTCATTGATTTCGAAGTGTTTTACTCGGTGACCCTCTTTTCTTATATCGCCTCATCTCGAAGTTGATCCTACCATCCTCTTACGCTAGTCTGGCAAGTTTCGGGGTCCCATGGACCTCGGCTGGGGACGCCTAGCACTGTGAAAGTTTGTTAGGCCATGTAGGGTCAAACAACTATGTTAGATCTGGTCATGTTAAAGTACCCACTTGAGTGTATTAACCAAGCCATGTAACCGAGAATTGGTTTTCCCGACTTCACGGCTGGGGGCTAGGAATTCACAGCTTCAGCTTTGTTTGTTATAAGATTCAAGTTGCTTTTATGGAAAATGACTTTTCCATAAAAACAGTTGGGGGCTAGGGAGAGTACCATACTTTGTTGGCTGAGGACAGTCCTTGTGAGAATATACACTATTTTTCTTTCAGATGCTTAGATATAGATTTCAATTCTTACTTAAGCTCTGACATACAAAATATTAATATATACATTAAGTTTTTCCCAGGTACATAAACTACAAAGACGGTCACTGCCAGTTCTTTGTAGAGAAGATGTCTTCCGCCAGCGGAGCGAGAGATTGTGCGAGGCGGTTGCTCTCATCTAGCCTCATCTGAGAATGGGTGAGCCTTCTCGGGGAAATCCCAAGCTCATCTGCAGACGTCTGTCTCGGATACAGGCGAGGATGTGGCCACTTGCATACCAGCTAGCGCGACGAGACTCTTGTTTCAAGCTATTGTTGATATGCTTCTCGATCCCTGCTAGTTGGTCGCACGTACTCCACATCCATGAGAGATGGCCGCTTACAGACTTCTCCGGAGGAGGACAGACCACTCGCAGCTCCTTGCAAAGCCACATAAGCGCTAGACAACAACTCTCGAGATATGCTTGTTCCTTACAGGTGGCATCGGTCATCTTTTCGAGCTTCGCCTTCTGAAACTTGGCCTTCCAGTACTCGGCGTGGCATTCTCTCTCCTCTAAAGCATTCTCGAGGCCTACGCACTGTATTTGATCTCAATCAGCTTCCTCTGCGTGCGCAGGGTCAAAAGCTACAAAGGTTAAGTCTCATACCTTGGTTCTGCTCAAGAAGAGAATTGAGTTGGAGTCCCTGTGGATCCAGCGTGCTATCCGGGTTAACGATGACCAAGGCTTGGTCGTCGACACTCAGAGTCAAGGATGTATGAGGAGAAGGGGTCACAACGTTATGATCACGAGGATGTCCTCCTTGCTGAACGATCTCATCCTCAATACATCTAGATGATACCAAGAACTTGCACACAATAAAAAAGGACATCGTTCTCGAAAAGGACGACAGGTCTACTAATTGTTCTTAAAGTTATAACTTAAAGGGGGAGCAACAGTTTACTATTCAAAAAATGGAATAACGCTCTTCCCAGATCGACAAGCTCCAACATCACGTCCTCGTGCGTCGCGTCAGCCCTGACCTTCTCCAACGCTTCCTCCAAGTCGACCTCAGGATGCGTGAGCTTTAGGCACGCAAGGACGTGACATGCGCTGGTCCTAAGACCGGTGCACATCTCCTCAGCAACGTGCTTGGTGGACATGCTCTCCAGCTTGTCAATGAGGAAGCCCAAGAACCTCAAGACTGTTGTCTCATCGGAGAACTTGGGGCCCTTCTCATGGATGCCCAAGCTACGGACCACCATGTCGAGCCGACCGTAGTTGTCCTGGAGGCCTTGTCGGAGTGACGCCAGGTTTTCCTGGGTCTCCTCCATCCTCTTCTCCCAACCATGTTGCTGCCTCTCGTGGTCGGCAACCTTGTCCTTGAATTTCTTCAAGTCCTTTTGCGTTTCTGCCAGCTATGACTCCAGCTGAGAACCTCGGTCGTCAGAGGTCGAGGCGGCTTTTATGAGCTGCTCGACCTCGGCGAGGACATCGCACGTGTCGGATTGCAACAGGCAGCTGGCCTCGACAAGCCTGTCGATCACTGAAGACGACACAACAGCGGTTGAGGCACTCGACGGAGGGAGAGGTGGTGCTGGCGCAACGACGACGACAGCGGGAGGTGTAGAGCTTGTATCTTCGCGACCAGTGCTTTGAGCAGAGGTCAAGGGAGAAGGGCTGCATCAAAGGAAAATGTGTGTTACAGAGGACACCACAAGAACAGTAATTACGAGATCAAAGAAGGCATTCACTTACTTGGGCTTACACTGCTTCAAGAGCGTTCTTTTCCCTTGAGATGAGGATTTCACGCCAGAAGTGGTCTGTAAGACGTGTAAGTTAGGGCCGAGGATCTCCTCAGGCTGATTTATAAATCACAGGGGAGTATAACTAACCTCAGAGCCGCTTGTTTGCATAAGTGTCCCCACTCCAGACGACTTCATTAAAGCCGTTCATCTCCTCTTGGAGGGTTTTGTTCTGCTGCCACTCGGGGCATTCTCGGGCACTGCTTGCTCCGAGGTCGCTTTGTCCTTCAGGGAAGCCGTGACCTGGTGGTCAACAAGCGGGCCAATGATGTCCGTTAGAGGCAGGACCTACAAGACTTAGATTACTACTCTTTTGGATACCGATGGTTAGATGAAGGATAGTAGTCGAGATTACTTACGTTGATGGTGGCGTCCTTATCTGAGGACGAGAGGTCGCAGATCGACGTGAGGAGCTTCTCGAGGTCCAATGGCAAATCGATCACCAGGTGGCCTACTCGCGTGGCCATAGTGTGTCGTTGAGATCTGCGAGCAAGATACTATTATTAGTATTCAAGATCTTATCGTTGCATGAATTGAGGTCAGGTGGGTTACGAGAACGTATACCCCGAACCAAGATTTGTGTTTCGTTGTGATCCCCCAAGTACTCATACGCGAGGTGGGCAAGGGCCTACAAGGGCTGGATTCAACGATGTATGAAGTCTTCGGCGACTTCATACCCCGATAACCCTTGTTTCCGGAGGTCGTGGATTTCTCTACGCATATTTGGACAGAGGGGGGGTCAAGGAAGGTCTCGATGTCCACGAAGGAGTTCGCTCAGTCTTCTCGTTCGGGATGGCGAGGCTGAAGGGACGGTCTTCCACATGGAAGTAGAACCATGTCGACCTCCATGGCCCTTGAGAGGAGTGACAGTTGAAGGAGATGTATTTCGCCTTCATCCCATCTCAGAGGTGAAAGCCGACTCAACTGGAGATTCTACGAGCCTCCATCCACCTAAGCACGTACAAGTATCTAAATAAGTCTAAGAAGGGCGGTACCTCAAGGTACGCTTCGCAGAGATGTGTGAAGATGCTAAGAAAGGCGATGGAGTTTGGGTTGAAGTGGAGAAGATGGAGGCCATAGAAGTCCAAAAGCAGAAGGAGAAACTCGAAAGGAGGGGGCAAAAAACCGCATTGTATAAAAGAGTCAAGACAAATTACTTGCCCTAATGCGGGGTTAGGACTAGTACCTCTTTCCAAGCGATCCATGGTTTTCTTTCCAGGCAGGGATCCCTCAATCTGCAACTTCTTCGTCTCCTCCACGTCGACGTTGGATTTTCCCAGATCCATGGGTTTCGCTTGGGGATGAAGAAGAAGGTGGAGTTTTAGGGTTCTTCAGTGGGCGAAGAAAGCGCTGGGGAGTGCAGGGAGGTGTAAAGTCACTTGCACGAAAGGAACCCAAATGAATCTCGGAATTGGAATTTATAGGTCACATCCGGCGGTTCACATTTCGAGGAAGAAAGAGAAATTGCCGTCGTGATTTTCTCGGTTTGTTTATGGTAGTTTTTTAGACTTCAATTCAAATTCATGTTGGACCGTTGCTTTTTGATGGTGTTGTCGCATGCTTTATACCTTCTCGATATTTCGAGAATGGTTAGGAGAGCACGACATCATTTATTCAATGACTTCGGCTCGAAGAGCATGGTTAGTTCATTTGATTTGAAGTCGGGGGTTACTATCAAGGTTATGGATAAGACATACCTCATATCCTTGGGGTTATAAAGAATATGGAAACAACATACTCTTAGTATACAGGAAGGTTACCTTGATATTATGAAATTCGGCTAATATTTAGGGAAGTCATATCCTATTCGGGGAAGATACAATCTCTATGATCTCGTATACCAAAAATACTCTTCGAGTTATACTTGGAGACCAAGGCAGTTTGTAGTATAAATACAAGGCCCCCAGGGGGTACGGGATTATCAAATCATAGCGCAAGCCACTGACATAGTAGAGGCAATCCAAGGACTTTGAAGACAATTCGTCAGTTGGATCTCGTCGAGTCGTCCTTGATAGGGATCTTGTCGGTACTTGATACTTTCTATTGTTCTCTATTGTAATATTTGTGGTTCTCATCATAATTCCATATAAACTGGAGTAGGGCTATTACCTTACGAGGGGCCTGAACCAGTATAATCTTTGTCTTTTGTGTGTTTGATGTCATTTCGTGTAGATCCTTGCTTCAACATACCCCAATACCCTCAAAATACAGTCTACGGATATAACCCGTTGACAACTATCGCCATTAATCTTTCTTCCAAAAACACCAAAACAAAATCCTCATGTTTTGTTCGTGATGTTCTTGTCATTGAGTTCGTGACTCTCGGGAACGTGTTTTGTTCAAGATGTTCTTATCAATCTCTCATCATAACCCAACACCCATCCCTCTCTCTCCATGTTCATGCTCCAGGAGGAAGCAGAGCAGTACCATCTAAACTGTGCAATTGTGGCAAGGCCCCATTGGCCAACCTCCTTCGCCTTCCCCCCTTCTCTTTCCTAAGGCGGCGGCGTCGAGTCCCCCATGCCGTTGTCTTCCTCGTCTCTGGCGGCTACCCGCCATCAGATCCGCCACCTTCTAACCAGTCTCGATGTTTGCCTCCGCCTCCAACGTTGGCCCATTGTCTCTTGCCAACCCTGTGGCTCCGACGCCTTGCCACCCGCCCATGTCCACCACCCACCGCTAGGCCTCCGTCGCCCACGGTGATCCCTCTAGGCCCTAGGGAACCCCCTCTTTCCCCTCCCCCATCCCCCATCCTACCCGAACTTCAACCCCAAACCCTAATCCGTATGTCCCCTGCCAAAGTTGGGGGCATCACCAACGACGGAGAAGAGGGAGAGCTCGGCAGAGTCAGAGGAGAAGAAGCCCAAACACGAATCTTAGTGTGTGTCCAATGGTTCAAAATCTTTAAAATTTTATCCCCAAATTTCTGTCGAATACCATTTAGCATTTCCGATAAGAATAAGACTAAGTAGCTGGATGCCTTGGGTACTTCTTTTTAGTTTCTATAGGCTAGCAGTTTTTCGAAGAGGGATCTAGACACGGTCGGTTGAACATATTCCTCTATAGATTTTTGAGTGAATTTTATTTCAATACTACAGAGTACATGTGTTCTTTACCTTTGCGGATGCCTTTTACCTTTTTCCCTTTGCAGAGGATGGTGAAGTCACAACTGTAACAGCCACCGTTTGTGAAAAATTGCGAAAGTTGGAATAGGTTCTGAATGTGTAGAAAATTTGGAATATCTCCGATGTGTATTACAAAATTTGAGATATGACCTGAATGTGTATATAATATGAGATATGTTTTTATATTTCCCTGTATGAAATTTGGAGATATTTGTGAGGTATGTACAAATTTAAGATTTTGTGCACATGTGTTATAAGTACACAGGGAATCTTAATCATCCATATTTGTTTGATATTCACCCGTTGCAACACACGAACAAATTTGCTAGTTTTCTAAAAAAATAAATAATTAAATTTTTTACACTATAAATTACATACACTTCCATTGTAATTATACTATAAATTTCAATACTTATACCGATAATTACATTGTAAAGTTTCAATATTTACATGTATTTTTTTCTAATACACAATATATAAGGGAATTAGGATTAAAAGCAATTTGTTATTTACTGAAAATTGTAGATAGGAGAGATAAGAACAACTTATATATAGGAGAGAGAGTAATCACATAGGTAAAAGTGATTGAAATTAAGTGAAAAATATGGCGTCGTAATTTTAGCAATCCTGAATCATCAAACCTAACATGTGATTCGTCCTGCAAAGTGAAATCTTTTGAAAAAAGAAAACAGACATTTGGTTTTCGAACAAGTTTACAAGACGAAGTTGTTTCAAGAAGTTTCCTCATTTATAAAGAATACATCCCATTTTTAATATATATGATATTGTATATTTGCACATTATGTTTGACCATTTATCTTATTTATTGAAAAAAATATATTAGGTGTATTGCTCAAATTTTGTAAAATTCTACCAAATTCTATAGATTCTTGTTATATACATTCGGTCAATAATTGTAAAACCTCTCGCCTCTCAGTTTTCAAACCCCTGGTATAACTTAGTATGCCTTTGACATATTTTGGGTTGCAGAACACCTTAACACATTTAACAGTTACTCTAGTTACTTAGCGTACCTAAATGTAGCATTTTATTGGTTAGAAACATTATCCACATAATTGGCTCCTACGACGAGGGGGAATGAAACATGCATTAAGTGATACCCCCATTCATCTCCGTGGGATGGGCTAGATTAAGTGCACTTATGATATTTTTAGATAAAGCCCACAACACATCTTTTCGAGGGTATGTACTCCTACTATAGTTTAGCATATGCGATAAGGTAATGTTCTCTAGCAGTGCATCCCCAGGCATTCCATGTCCCAGAGTTTCCAAATTGGGGTGAATATCTTGGGTGTGATAGGCTTTGTTTCGATTCAATGCAGTCTACATTTATTTATTTGGCCCCGTATGTAATCAGCACAATTAGTTTCCTGGACAATTAGTTTTCCAATCCATTTATTTTATTTCTTATCTGTTACCTACCCGTCGGTCGTCCATGTTGTCCTCTTGGATCTCACACTAGCAGTGATTTCTTGGTCTCGCCTAATGTCGTATGATGGTGCACCAAGCTCTTACATACAAATCATGTTTGTTCCATTATAATGTAATACATTATAGTATGCATTGCTATTACTTTATTTTGGTGTTTGTGTTTATGCCTCATTTATAGTCTGGTATATTGCTTTGAATTTTTCGGAACAACCTTGTTTTCTAGTTTTTTTTCTAAACCAAACAGTCATTCATTCTATAAAAATCATTGCAAATCTATCTTTTATTGTGATTATAATTATGTTGATGTGGTGATATAGCTCAACAACATTTGATAAGGTTGTAACGAAGAAATCCAACATGTTTTATCAACTCTATGCAGCGACGAAGCTAAAAAATTTTAGAACTTGAACAAAACCCACATGTTCAGTATTTGCTATGAAAGTTTTATTTTCAATTCACATAATAATATCAAAATTGTACGGGCACGTTCGTCAATGAGCCCGAACTGTTGCCCGAGGTCATCAGGCGGTGGCTCCGTCCTATGAGACAATGACGGCATCCATTCTCGCTCAGTAGCTCCACCGCTAACTCTGCGAAACAATGTTGGCATTCAACAGTTAAGTGTGCTGACTCTCTCGTAAGCTAAATAACAGATAGAGGTGTTTAATTTTATTCAGCCATGTTTTAATCCGTTGGTCGCATTTCGCATCATTATTCCGCTTTTCTTTCTTCAAAGTTCTGGCACACGTTGCCACTCTCCCCCTCCCCCCATGGACCACCATCCCAGCCGTCCAAGTTGGCCGCACACGGCCGAACAAGAAAAGCCTCCCATGGTGGACTCCGCGGCGCGCGTGCGCCTCACCGGGCCGCGCACCAGGTTCTCTCTCCCCTTCCCCTCGAAATCTCGATCAATCTCTCCTCCATTTCCTGCATCCTCTCTCTCCCCCCTCACCTCACCTCATCTCATCGTCTCGACACAATCGCGACACCGAGTGAAAAAAAAAAAAAGGCATCAACCCCAATCAGATTTCCCCTCCTCCCCACTTCCCTCGTCGCCTCCGAAAAGCCAAACCGCTCCGCGCCGATCGCGCGGCCTCGCCGCAGCCCAGGTACGCCTCCTCTCCTCTCCTCTCCTCTCCTCCCATCCAATCTAGTCTCAGTCCACGCCGTCTCGATCGTGCCGGCGATCGGTCACGGTTGGAGCCGATGGAACAGGAGTGGACGAGCGCGTGCCCGGCGGGGAGAAGCTGGGGGTACGGGGGTGGGGGTTTTGGTTTAGGGTTTTGGTCGCGACATGTAGGGTGGGAGTTTGGTGGGGGAGCGGCTGTACCGCATGCTCGTGAGCGACATGATGGTGTTGGTACAGGGAATTATGGGGGATGATTCTGTGGGGGTACGAACCGGGGAAGCTTCACGGCAGAATTATTAGGTACTGTGGAGTGTGTAGTACTGAGATGTCCCGTGGGGTTTATTATAGCGATGAGGTCCGTGAGGATATTGTAGTGCTTAACCATCGGTTGCCATACTGTGAGTTAATCGGTGCAGGCGTGATAAAGTACACATTTCATGTGTGTGTGTGGCAAGAAGGTCTTAGGTAAGAGTAATGTTCTTGATAGTAGGAAGAAGG